>JAHWFO010097863.1:246101-303911 GCA_023313115.1 Rhysida immarginata | reverse complement strand
GATAAGCAAAACAAAGTGACTTACATAATTGATATCTCCATCCCCAACACACACAATTTACAAAAGACATACACTGACAAAATCACTAAATATACGGATCTTGCACATGAAATAAAACGCCTTTGGGGAGTTAACAGAATACACATTGTTCCTATCGTTCTTTCTGCCACTGGGGTTATTCCACATTCGCTACACAAAAGCCTGACAACACTAAATTTAAACCCACACTTATACAAAACTTTACAGAAAGCCACAATTCTAAATACCTGTCACATATTAAGGAAATTCCTACACCTAAACATCAATACTCCCACGTGTGCATAACTTTCCCTCCCTCCCATTTGAGTCCCTTGGGCTTTGGTCCTCTTTTGGGTCCACCTGTAGGACTGGCTTCCGGACTTGATCCGAGTTTGGCTTCCCCAAACAATGAAAATAATAATAATAATACGACGGTTGTTCAAGAATGTTTGCCTCCTCGTCCGTAACTGGACAAATAAATGCAAGTATCAGATACAAAAAAGTAAGGGAAAAAAGGTATCAAGAAAATAAAAATGAAAAACGCTTAATAATACGTTAAAAAAGACAATTACTAATGATGCGATGAATGTTAAAATCATTATGGACTAAATAGGTAAAATTATTTTTCTTAATACTAATAAAATTATTAAATTTTGAAAAACAGCTTACCTCGGCTGAATTTTCACAATATGGACGCTTCAATATGGAGATGAAAAAAAACTGAAGACAACACGACAATCAATCGACAAGTAAATCTAACACCACACGACAATCGCACTGTGCAGGGAAAACGAAACGAGCGGTCCGAAAGCAATGCTTTCACTGCCATACTCATCCAGGACGTAACCAGGGGAAGGCAAGAAGCCAGATGAAACCTAGTTAAGTCATCCAGAGGATAAGATGGGGTCCTTTCCTATAAGGACGAATAAGTTGATTGTTGATTGACGAGGAGCTATGAGATCCAGTAGTCGGGAAGGATGGCCTTTTGGATGTCGTCGAAATTGATGTCCAGGAAGTGTCGAGGCCTGCAATGCCTGAGGGAACTTCTAAACCTGAGTGGATGCTCCAGAATATCTGCAACCAGAGGATTGGGATGGTCCTTAATCTTTGGAAGCAACTTCTTCAGTGACTCCTGTACATAGCTACCAATGGGAGGTATCTCAAAATCGTCGGCAATAGAAGTATTTGTTGCAACTCTCCCCTCAAGTTGGGCAATGGTCCTTAAGGTAACGTGTTGGAAGGTTTGGAGGTCTTTCCATCTGGACTTAAATGTTGTGGCCCAGGCAGGCATACCATAAAGCAAGATGGTTCGGATTGCCGTCCTGTACAGCAATAGTCTGCAGTCCAATCCAAGCTCACTCTTTCGCCCTAGAAGAGCTACCAGACTGAATTTTGCCTTCTTTGCCTTGTTGATGCCGTAGGACACATGGTCGCCCCAATTTAGTTTGGCATCTATTACCACTCCGAAGTATTTGTAATGTTTTACCCATTCGAGCTCTTTACCAGAAAAAAGGGAGGACTCGGGGGTTTCCGAAGTTTCTTCGTAATGAACATCGCCTTGAACTTGTCAAAGTTTAGGTCGAGTCTCCACTTTGCAAACCATTTCTCGCACAGATGTAAGGCTTTTTGTAACCGTGACGTGACGTGAGCGGTAACGCGGTCAGTGGTCATGATGGACGCGTCGTCAGCAAACAGATACAGCTTGCATTTTGTAAATGTTGGGAAGTCATGTATGAAAGAGTTTAAAAGTGCAGGGCCTAGGACAGAACCCTGGGGAACACCAGCTTTGACGTCACACGGGTTAGACATGGAGCAACCAACCCTGACACGATATATCCTGTTCGACAGAAAGGATCTAATCAAGGCAATAAGATCGTCCGGAAAACCACAAGTAATCATTTTGTAAATCAGGCCTTCGTGCCAAACCTGATCAAAAAAGACAGGACCACCATATTTAGCACAGTTAAGAGGAGTGTTTAAATTTGTAATAAGCCTCCAGATCTGGCGTTGGCAGGAGTGACCTGGGCAAAAGCCGAATTGCTCTTCACGAACACGATTGTTAGCCACACAGAAGTCGTTAAATCTCTTAAGAATGACGCGTTCAAACACTTTTGATAGCAAAGGTAACAAGCTTATAGGCCTATAGCTGACAGGGAGAGCAGGGTTAAGACCAGGCTTTTGTATGGTGACCATAACAGACTCTTTCCACTGGTCGGGGAAGTAACCATGACTCCAGCAGTCATTCATGGCTTTGGTAATGATCAAGACAATATTAGAAGGCAAGTTCTTAAAAGCACTGTTAGTGATGGAATCAATACCTGCTGCTTTCTTGATTTTAAGTCGCTTGATAATGTCGGAGGTTTCTTGAGCACTAATGACTTCTTCAGGGGTGGGAACACGATGAATGCACTGGTAAGCGATACACACATCGTTAACTAGCTGAGTGTTTTGGAGGTTGTCCAAGTTTGTCTCACCAGGCGTGGTAAATTGACTTTTCAGGGAATCAGCGATCTATTGAGCCTTATCCCCGTCAGTGGTAACAACGTTGCCCTTGCCTGCAAGCAGTGGCGGCAATTGGATTGGTCTATTACCCTTTAAGGCCGTCACAGTTCCCCAGAGCGAGTTGTCCTAGACAGACAAGGACTTCAGTTTTTCGCTCCACCTTTGATTTCGTAGTGCTTTAAACTCTTCCTGAACCTTGCGAGGAAGCCGGTTGTACTTGGTCTTGAAGTAGGGAAGTCGCTTACGCTGCCATAATCTTCTGTAAGAATTCCTTTCGAGAATAAGACGCCTGATATAAGGAGGCAGGTCGAGATGTTCAGGACGCTTACGATCGATAGTAGAGGTACTGGAAGTAGTGGCATTGTTGACAACACGGGTGATAGCATTAATATTACTATTGATATCCTCCTTGTCAATAACCTCCTTGTAAGAAATGCTATTATCTCTAAGAATATCTCTAAAGAGCTTTCAGTCCAGTTTAGAACGGAGCACAATCTTCTTATCGATGTTTAAGCCCTCAAGCATAAGCATCACTGGACGGTGGTCAGAAGATAAGTCGTCGACTGTGAATGTATTATAGGGCTTGATGAAACCTTTAAGAATTGCAATATCCAGCACGTCGCTAACAGGAGAGTGGTCGCAGTAGTATGTGTAATCAAGGGGACCAGCAACGAAGGTGTCAATCTCGTTTAAGGTATATTCATATAAGATATTGCCGTTTTGATTGGGGCATTTGGAGTTCCACGCATGGTGCTTGGCATTCAAGTCGCCCGCAATAACAACTGGGATGGGCCCAGACAGCAGCTCATCAAGTTCGCACGGATCAAGCTTGTGCTTGGGTGGGTTATATAAGGAGATGAACTAGATTTCCCCTGCGTCCACATCGTTTATAATCACGGAGACTGCTTCCATTCCCACCAAATCTGGAGTAACAGACTCACGATGATCAATGCCGTCCTTAACAATGATCGCTGCTCCACCAAAAGCGTGGCCGGCATTATTACCCAGTGACCGGTCCTTGCGATAAACACGAAACCCAGGCAAGGTGAAGACTTGAGTAAATTTCAGGTGCGTCTCGCACACGAAGGCGATGTCGACATTCCAGTTTGTAAGGAAATTGTAGAATTCGATGCGCTTGCGGGCGATTCCTCTTGCATTCCAAATATTGCAACGGAGTTTCCCTTGATTAATGATCTTGTATGAGTGTCTGTCCATGATCATTTATTAGATTCGTGAGAGGCAATCTGTGGCACTGCTTTTCCACTTTCCTTATATTGATTTAGCAAATTTCCCAGGAATCTGTAAACATCACGCAATTGATTGTGGTCGACTGTACGTGTGTCCCGAGTATCAGCAGAACTGGATGCGACCGAAGCATAGGATTTTCCCTCTACCAATTTGGTGCTTTTGATCCTTTTGACTTGTGGATATTTGGGACACTTGGTGAACCTAGAAGTGTGCTGACCAGAACAACGTATACATTTTGGGGGGTCTTTGCCTTTTATGTTAGTAGAATCCCTCGACTGATGGTCGCCAACGCACTTATTACATCGAGGCGACTCGGTGAAACCTTGGGATACGTGACCAAAACGTAGACAGTTATAGCATTGTAAGGGCCATTTGTTGCCTCTAAATAACTCAACAATAACACCAAGAGGACCGACATTGTTCAAAATGACTTATTGTGTTCATTATTTTCAAGTAAGACCATAACCATTGGCATCTCTACTGTACTATTTGCTTTTTTAAGCCTTATAGCTTTTTCAGGGAAATAGTTTGCCTTCCTCAGGTCTTCGCAATAGTCTTCCAGATCATATGTTGTATCAACATTTCGGACAACTTATTTCAGCACTTATTCGGATTTTAGTTGGTGATGCTGGATCTTAAGCACATCGTTGCTTTTCATTCCAGACACAAGAGTTTTATGACCCTCTTCGTCGTGACACCTGATCTTTATAGTGTCCTTTCGACCTGTGTGGGCGGTAATTTTGTCAAGAGGTACGTGCTTTTTGATCTCCTCCAAAATCTCTTTTATTGGCTTCCCTTGGTGACGAACGATGATTGGTGGGATATATATTGCTCCCTTTTCACGAGTAACATTAATATGAAAAGAACTGTGTTTAACTTTGTTAGCTCGAAGGGCTACAGAGGCACTAGCGCTGACATCAATAGTGCACTTAATATTGACGATCCTAACACCTCCTTTGTTCCTCTTATTCTGTGCAATCCGCCAGTCACCTTCATCAATGTCAGCAGAGTCATTATCAAGCCTCCTCTTTGTGCTTGTTCTTGATGAGGAGCTACTGTCGCTGACCGCGCCCAGACCTGCAGGAACTTCTTTACAATCGTATGGAGGAAAAGCGTTATCCACTAACACAGAGAGTTGTCATGAGTTGAGAGATTCTTCAATTTGCGCGTCCTTTTTTGCACTCGTAGCTCTCTTACTTTTACGTGGACCCTCCTAGAAAGCCTATTATATTTTCTGTTAAAGACGGGATCACGTGTACGCTGCCAAAGACATCGGAAGGCATTCCTCTCTGCAATAATTTGCCTAATACATGGAGGAAGATCGAGAAGGTCAGGATATTTAGGGTTTATAGGGCAAGCACTAGCAGACATCGCATTGTTGATGTTATTGGTAATGTCTTTGACTCTATCATTGATTTCATTGGTGCTGGAGGCATTCGCTGTGTAGCCATTGCTAGTTTTAAGGAGGTCACGAAAGAGTTTCATATCCCGCCTTATAGGAAGCCGATTCAGGATGTCCATATTTAAGCCATCGAAGTTAAGGGCAACTGGAAGATGGTCTGATGTTAAATCGTCCACAGTGATTATATTGAACCGTTTCAAGAGACCGTTGATAATAGCAATATCTAGGACATCGCTCGTGGGCTAATGATTACAATAATATGTATGTTTGGTTGGATCGATAGCGACAGTGTCCAGCTGGTTCTGGATGTAACCATATAAAATAGCACCATTGTGATTAATGCATGTGGAATTCCAGTGAGGAAGTTTCGCGTTTAGATCGCCTGCCAAAACAACAGGAAAATTACCAGAGAGTAACTCGTCGACTTCACAGGGGAGAGTTGTTTGCCTTGCAGTACTCGTTGAACCTCCTGAGTATAGTGCGCTCAAAGACCTTGGAAAGCATGGGCAACAAGCTGATGAGCCTATAACTTGTGGGAAGAGCAGGATCCAGTCCAGGTTTAGGAATGTTGATGATGACTGAGTCCTTCCAGGCACTAGGGAAATGGCCGCCAAGCCAGCAGTCATTCAAGACCTTGGTGATGATGTAGATAAGACTGGGAGGCAAATTCTTGAGAGCACTGTTGGTAGTGGTGTCGATGCCGGCTGCCTTTTTGCTTTTCAGGCGCTTAATGATGTCAGAGGTGCCAATGACATCGGGAGAGCCAAGAGTGCGCTGTGTGTGGCCATACATATTACACACATCTTTTACCTCACGAGTAATATTGACCAGATATTACTCTCTTTGGGAGTAGAGAATTGTCTCTTCAGTGAATCGGCGATAATTTGTGCTTTGTCCTGGTCATTGCTAACGAAATCGCCACCCTCTGTAAGCAAAGGAGGGAGAACAATAGACCTATTGCCTTAAAGGGCCCTGACCATACTCCAGAGAGAGTTTTCGTGGACGGACAGACGTTTAACTTTGTCGTTCCATCTTTGATTCCTTAAATCCTTAATCTGCTCACTTACCTTGCCGGATAGCCTCTTGTACTTCGTGGATGAGTTGCCTGATGGAGGGAGTAAGTTCCAGATGGTCTGGCTGCTTGGAATCCACCGGAGTAGCACTTGCATTTGTAGCCATCTTGATGGAGTGAGTGACTTCCTTGATATTTTCCTCAATGTCACTGCTGGTGACGGGATAATGATAGGGAATGTTACTGTCGTTCATAAGCTCTCTAAAAAATTTCCAGTCCTGCTTATATTTATTTCCAGTCCACTCAGGTCGATATTTATCCCCTCAAAATTTAGTGCAACTGGTAGGTGATCAGATGATAAGGCATTTACTGTTAAAATATAGTAGGGTTTGAAAAATCCCTTGAGAACAGGAATGTCGAGCACGTCACTAGCGGGTGAGTGATCACAGTAGTATGTATCTTCAAGTGGGCCAATAATGGAAATGTCGATCTGATCTACCATGTACCTAGAAAGTACCAAGCCACTTTGATTAGTGCATCTGGAGTTCCAGTGTGAGTGTTTCGCATTCAAATCACCCGCCATAACGACTGGAGTGGGCCCAGACAGTAGTTCATCTAAATCGTGAGGGCCTAATTTGTGCCTGGTTCGTTTGTATAGGGGAGTAAACTTGATATCTCCAACATCAGCATCTTTGATGACAATGGAAACTGCTTCCACATCAGTATTGCCAAGTCTGATGCGAGCGCCATCCCTAAATATCGACAAAAAGTTCCCTAAATTTCCCCACATCTTTCCTATTTCCCCCTGAAAAATTCCCCAAGTTTGTTGCAAAGAGAAGTCAAAGAAAAAAACAACTTCTACTATTAAAGATATTTATTTGTAAATAAATCACGATACAAAATGTTAAACATTATTTTGAAAGTTATAAGGTTTCTGCTATCAAACTTACAACACTGTTACAATCATCTTCATTTTTTGTTAAATGGCCATACATTGATTGATTAAATTTTGTGTACATTTGTGCTGAGTGTTGGAAATTCACACAACTTAAGCCATTTTTTCGCAGATGTAACGGATGAAGAGTATCGCTTCAGACATGTCAAGGCTTAAGCGGTGTCTTAATTTATTCTTTATGACATTATGCTGGGAAAATACTCGCTTCACTGTGGCATTTGAAACTGGCAAACCTGTTTTAGCTAACATAGCAATATCATGAAACCTTCCATTTCCAGCACCATCAGTATCATTAGCAACTTCAAACCAAAATTTTTCTATATCAGACATATTGATCTAGCATTTATTGCTGATGTTTTGTCACTGAGATTGAAGGTCATCCATTTTGCCAGGTGGAAATCCAAAACATTTTGCAAACTCGTAAATAGATTCTTTATGTTGTGAGGTGGCAATAGATGGAGAGAAGATTCTAAGCCAGGGTGACCAAATTGGGCGTTTTTTAATGGCCATTTACGCCTAAAATTCGATTTGTGCGCTTTGCGATTTTTTTTTGCGAATAAATAAAAAATATGTGACTTTTGGGCGAATCATAATAAATTTGGGCTATTTGTGCGTTTTTTTATTCAGATGGCGCTTCGGTAGCGGTATCAGTCATGAGATAACTTCTTTATTTCACATCATTGTCTAAAACTAATACATCATACAGGCTGACGTCATATTATATTCTCCAAGTCCACATAGTAAAAAATATTACTGTTATATTATCATATGCCGCCAATATGTGATCAAACAAAAAACTACTATACATTATATATAGCTGATCATGAACATGAATAGTTTATAGTATAGTTAGTTTAGCAGCGCACTCGCACTGCACCAAACTATAGCTAACCACAAGCAAAGTAGATGATATTGACAGAAGCAATATTAAAAATTGGAAAATGGACAAAATATTGACAGAAGCAATATTAAAAATTGGAAAATGGACAAAATAGTACCAGAAAGACTGGGAAAATGAAAAACAGTTCAAAGGTAAGTTAAAATAATACGGAAATTTTTTAATGCTACAGTAGAAAGGGCATTTTCTGTAATAACATGTGTTAAAACAAGATTAAAAAAATCGTACGAGTCACACTTCACTTGAGTCTATAATGAGGAATAAGATTCATAACAGTGTAATGAAAAAGCGTTCTAATGAATTTATTCTTTCACAAACTATGCTATCCCGTTTTGATTCAACAATATATGCAAGTTAAAACAACGAAGATCAAGAAGATGCTGCAGAAAATGAATTATTTACCGTTGTTGAAATAGTTGAAGACATTGGATTATAAGTTTAAAAAATTTTTTGAATTTTTGTTTTAATTAATTTTAATTTTTTTTAATTTCTTTTAATTTTTCAATTTTTTAAGAGAAATGTTGTATTTATCTTTTGGGCGATAATTTTGGGCGCTTTTGGGCGTAATTTTTTCCAAACAAGGGCGCTTTTTAACAAGAGGTATTTGGTCACCCTGTTCTAAGCTATTGTAGCAGAGACAGGTTCTCTGGTAAATATTTTTGAATATTTTTACATAAAGCTATCAAAAATTCTTTGCATCTGAATTTAACATCATTTACTTCTTCAAGTAACCCATTACCAATCAAACTGTTACAAAGAATGGTGAACTCGTACCCAAAATCTATTCCAGCTATGTGCGTTACATGTTGTTCAAAAGTGTACGCTATGAGAGCAGCTTCGATCACCCTATCTAACTGCGAAGGCACAACAATTCTTGCCAATAATTTTTTAAACAACTGCAGAAGATTTTCAAATAATTTCAAGGGATCAACATGATCACATTGAAACATTTCGTTAACAGCATATACATTTTGAGCACATTTTTTAAAAATAACGAATACAATTTGTAGGCACCATGGCTCATCAAACTGTGCAATATTTCTGCTGCTGCACAACCATTTTTTTTTTTAACAACGCAGCGCAAAGGAATGATTAGCGCCTACCATTACATTCGCATTGTCTGCACCAACACTTGCAATATTTTCTAATTGCAGACCATCAGCTTCTAATTGGTTCTTAAATGCATCTGTAATGGCTTTTTCAAAAACTAAAGATGTTTATTCAAAAAAAACTTCCCTAGATTTTTCCCTAGATACAAAAAATTTCCCTAAAGTCGCACAGATTTACCTAGATCTAGAGATAAAATCCCTAACTTGGCAACACTGGTCCTTCTGGACGTTCATACTTTGGAGTCACAACTTGTTATTTAAGCGAATCAGCAATAAGCTGTGCTTTGTCTTGGTCATAAGTTATAAAATGTCCATTAGTGTCTAAAAGCGGTGGAACCTAGGCTGAGGACGATCAGGACGATCAAAACGGACTAGCTCTTCAAGGTATCACTCTAAACTCTTTTCAGGTATCATTTCATTATTCTCATTTCACGGTGCGCCCTTTTCAGGGCGATATTCACCTTCTGTTACGTCTTATGTGCTCGTCCCTGGCATTGGAATTAATATTCCCGTAAACCAGTACATCAAGACGCACATTGTCCTTCTGGGTCCCTGGCGTTCGGATTAATTTCCTCGCAAACCTAACTAAGGACATTTTCTCATATCATCTATTATTATTCTAATCATTCACGAGCGGGTCCCTGGCGTAGAATTAATTTTCTCGCAAACCTGACTTGTGCATTTCTTTTACAGCTAGGTGTGTCCTTCTTAGGACGGCTTTTTTACCACACACCTGGCGGCGAGGTTCTCCCCCCCCCCCCGGTTCTATATATTTATATATGCTGGCTTCGTCCAAATTAACCAAGTTGAAGTCAGCTAAAGAGCATTTGCTAGTGGCGGAAGTCGGTGTCCTGCGAAAAGGCCTACCGGGATGCCTGCTTGGATGCTAGGTTTGCTGCATTTGACCTAGTGTTCAACAAAATGTTAGAAGCCCTCTGGGATGAAATAAACGCTAAGTATAGTGCACTGGAGGAAAAAGTCGAATCCCTACACAAAAGTTTTGAGGAGAAGTTCGAACGTATCACTAAGGAAATTAAGGACTCTCGTAGAGATGTTATTGACAAGATAAGCGAACTTAAGGAAGCCTTTGGGAAATGCTCCAGGACTCCGAAGGCAAAAAACTCCACGGAAGATAATCCAGTTGATAACAGCAAGGTAATAATGTCTTAAAACCTATTTCCTCTTCTAATAGTATGGAGTCTATGGATATAATAGAAAATTATGACCATTCGACAAACGGTAGCTGTAAGAGAAGTTACTCTGATGGAACCGATGAAGAAGTAGATGACAGTCCCTGGATTGTTGTCACTAATAATAAATTCAGAAAAGGAACGAGGATCGATAACCTAAAGACCGTCTCCAGAGTAAACGAAGAAGTCGTCAGCGCGTCTAGAATGAGGAATCTGAAGAATGGACAAGGTCGCTCGGCTAATGAAGACCATAGAATCACGAAGAGGTATTTACCGCCGATTATCGTGCGGACTCATGGCGTCACGTTTAAGACGATTTTAACTGAGCTCGAGAAGCATGTTCCAGTAGAAAAGATCACCGTTCATACAGGCAGAGCTGAAACCATCAAAGTTAAATGTGAAGACGAAGAAACGCACAACAGGTTAGTCTCTGGAATTAAGTCTGATAATATTTTAAAAATTGAGCATCATCAACTGAAGTCGAAGAAGGTCTTGAAATACGTGATATGTCATGTGGATGTTACGTATGACCTCGATGACTTCCAAGAAGACCTAAAAAGAGCCAACTACTTCCCGGAAAAATTAATTCGCTTGAGGAAAGCCAAAGGGTCCATTGATATGTAGATGGTTTTGGTTCTGCTCCCGAACTCCGAACAACACAACCAGTCATTGAAAAACGTAACACGTATTGGGCCGC
This sequence comes from Rhysida immarginata, assembly GCA_023313115.1. Lineage (NCBI taxonomy): Eukaryota > Metazoa > Arthropoda > Chilopoda > Scolopendromorpha > Scolopendridae > Rhysida > Rhysida immarginata. The sequence continues at coordinate 292,880 of JAHWFO010097863.1, read as the reverse complement.
TTGCAGTAACAGTGGAGGCCTTTTGACGGAACAAGAAGCCACTACAGTGCTACAACTGCCTGCGCTTCGGACACGTATCCATGGGCTGCACGGAAGATCCTCGTTGTAATAAATGTGCTGAAAGGCACCAGTCAAGAGATTGCCCCAGGATCAAAGGACAAACCCCCCCAAAGTGCATGACATGTGGTGGACAGCACACTTCAAGTTACACGAAATTTCCAAAATACCCCCAGGTTCAAAGGATGCCTACTTCTAAAGTGACAGTAGGCAAATCCTATGCTGCTGCTGTGTCTACGCCGGAAGATAAAGGCCTCAACATCAACGACCTACCAGGTATGTATAAGCAATTAGGACGTATCTTTCATCTGTTTTCTAATCTAGGCAAAAGTTACCCACAGTTGAGTGGGCTCCTTACGACCAACTGATTTTAGTATAGCTGCACAAAGTTATACTGTAATCAACAAAGGTGAACTTCTTTGCGAGATATGGAATGCTAGGGCCATTCCCCAAAAGCGTATCGAGTTTCACAATTTTCTGTTAAAGCAAGAAATCGACGTTGCTTTCCTCTGTGAAACTCACCTCAATCGTAGCCAAGACTTCAAGCTACCTGGCTATTGTGTGTACCGTAAATATCGAATGGCTTCAAATGCAGCAAGATGTGCGTCTGGGGGCGCTGCGATCATCATTAAGAAGGGAAGTCAACACCAAGAATTAGTATCCAAGTCTTATGCAGGTATGGAATCGGCCTCCATCATTATCAATGACGTCTCCTGTGGTGAAGTGAAGTTCGTGGCGCTCTACAATTCACCTAAACATTATCTTGATATTTGCGAGCTTGATGAACTCTTCAGTGGTGATACTCCAGTCGTCCTGGCTGGTGACCTAAACGCCAAACATGCAAGCTGGAACTCCAGAACGCAGAATTACAACGGCGTGATTCTCTATAGGTACATAAAAGGTAGAGATGATATTATCGCTGCTGGACCTGTGGAGGACACCAACTACTGCGACCACTCCCCTAGTAGTGACGTTTTGGACATCTCGCTCTTGAAGGGTTTCTTCAAACCATACAATATCTTCACGATTGATGACCTTTCTTCTGACCACAAGCCTGTGGCATTGAACTTTGACAATGTCGACATAAATTTGCGAGAGGAACTGATACATTATCAAGACTGGAAGCTCTACAAAGATATTCTTAAGGAATATGGCTGCCATCCCGACGTTGCTTACTGTACAGAGGACATCAATCAACGTGTTGAAGACATCACCAGATGTATTAACGGTGCCATAGAAGCTAGTATGTATCCATCAGAAAATAAACCTTCTCATAGAATCCAACTCACTCCTGGAATCCAACGCCTATTTTCTGAAAGAAACAGGACCCGTAGACTATGGCAACGCTATCGTGAACCTGGGCTCAAAACCAAGTATAACAGCCTAGTGCGAAGAGTCCAAGAGGATATAAAAGAGCTTCGCGATGCTAGATGGAATGAAAAACTCAAAAGCTTGTCGGCTCGCGACAATTCCATTTGGAGTATGGTCAGAGCTTTACAGAGAAAGAAGAATGATACACTTCCTCCACTACGTACTCCACAAGGTGACATGTGCAAACTGATCAGGACAAGGCCCAAGTCATTGCAGATTCACTGGAAATGCAGTTTGTTACTCCTACCAACGATAAGCCCGAGAGCCAAATCATGTCTCAGCGTGTGGAAGAAGGTATTGTCAACTTTGATGAAGTCCCGCAGCATTTAACGAAGAACAACATCGAGGCTGGAGATATCGCAAACGTCATAAGTAAACTGAAAAAGAAGAAGGCTCCAGGAAAAGACAAGGTGAGTAATAACGCCCTTATGAATCTCCCAAAGAACTTTATTGACTTTCTCACCAATATCATTAGCGACTGCTGGAAATTTTCTTACTTCCCTGTGGCTTGGATGAAATCTGTTGTGTTGAGTATCCCCAAGCAGGGGCAAAATCCTGCAATTCCTGCGAGCTACAGACCTATTAGCTTTCTACCCTCGACGTCCAAGGTGTTGGAGAGAACGATCCTCGTCAGATTCCAAGATCACTGTCTAGCAAATGACCTTTTTCGGGAAGAGCAGTTTGGCTTTCGTGCTGCCCACTCTTGTCCGATACAGATATGGAGGCTCGTTGAAGACCTGAGCACCACCCCTGAATCTATCCAGGTACTGTGGGGTGGGATTTCTCGATGTCAGTAAAGATTTTGACCAAGTGTGGCATGAGGGCTTTGTCTACAAAATGATCGGAGACGAGTTCCCTGCCAATTTGATTTTGATGGTGAAATCCTTTCTTGACGGCAGATCCTATCAAGCCAAAGTTGGAGAAGATCTTTCCACACCCCATGTGGTAAAGGCTGGTGTCCCTCAGGGTTCTGTCCTCGGGCCTGTGCTATTTAATTACTTTGTAAATGATTTCCCGAAACCCGATAATTGTAATCTGTATTTTTATGCAGATGACACTGCCATTATGACATGGGCACACCAGCCGGCTCTCGTTATCACTCGGCTGCAGTGCGCCTTGAAGCAGTTCGAAGACTGGTTTAACTGCTGGAAGTTGAACCTTAACGTCGGAAAGTGTAAGGCTTTGTACCTCAATAGGAAGCTCAAGCGTCCCCCAGATTCTCTTGTTCTGTTCAATAATAAACTGGACTGGGTGGACAACTACAAGTATCTGGGAGTTATCATTGACTCAAGACTCTCATGGAACCAGCATCTGTCCTATGCTCTGAACAAAGCAAAGAGGGCTAAGTATAGTATCATAGCTCTCATGGGTCGCAACAGTGCCCTCAGCATTGACAACAAGCTACTTCTTTACAAATCGATTATCCGGACCATACTCCTCTATGGCATGCCTGCCTGGGCGACTATCTGTAAAACCAGATGGAGTGAACTACAGTCATTCCAGAGTGTTACCCTGAGGACCATTGCCCAGCTGGACAGAAGGACGGTGAAAAACCAATCCATCCACTTGGATTTAAACATGGCCCATATCGGAAAGTTTATGCAGGATCTCCTTTTGATTATGATACAGAAGATGAAGACTCACGACAATAAGCTTGTGAAAGAGATACTGAAGAACTCAATGAATATGAACTGGCAGACGAAGTATCGTAAACCGAAACACGTTCTTGACATTAATTTGGAAGATATTAGCTACGTCTCTTTCCCAGACTACTGGAGGATGTGATAATCTTCTTTCGCCTGGTATCTTTTATTTCGTTTGTTTTTTGTTTCTGACAATCGTCAATCTTATTTTCTTTTTTGTATAATATGGAAGACCGCTTGGGTTGGTTTGGCTTCTTGACTACCTCCGTGTATTTCATTTGGAGTTTATTCTGGTTAGATGAGCTTTGTGAAAGCGCTGCTTTCGTCCCATCCTAACAAATGTACACTTTACTGTTCGATTGTCGATTGTCGATAAAAGCGGTGGTATGTTCATGGCCTTTTTGTTTTGTATGGCTCGAATCATGCACCAGATAGAATTGCCCTGGGTTGACAAATAGGGATGGGCAAAATATTTTAAATAATCGATTATGCGGTTAGAAAGATCGATTATTGATTGATTAATCTTATCAGGACTGAAGATTAAGTATTATCAATATTTATAAAGTTTTTGACATATCACATTTTATTGTGAACTGGTAAAAGAATTTAGATACAATTTAAAACATATAACTAAAAATTTTATTTAAAATACAACTTTAAAAGCAGAATTATTTATTCAAAACTAGAATTTAAAAATAAAAGTTTTGACAATCGTTTTCCAGTTAACCTATTCCTTGCTTGTGTACAAATATTTACTGCCTTTGAAAATATTCTCTCACTTGGAACACTAGTGGCTACAATTGGTAAATATCTCCTTGCTAACATATACAATGAAGAATAAAGTGTCTTTAATCCCTCTCAAATTAAAATTGAATTCTCTGTTCTACTTGAAAGCTTTTGATTCAAATATTGGCGGAGTTCTAATGCCATGCCACCAACATTATCATTATTGTAGGTGCTCTTACATGCTAAATTGTCATAGTATTCCCGTAAACTATTTTCAGGTGATTGTACTGTTTCAGTCCTTTTTTCAGTGCAAAGGGAAATTTTATTTATTTCTATGGAGATAAAATTCAGTGTTTGATAAATTGCCTTCTGAAAATGCAATTTTCTAATCGTGGATCTAAAATAGTTGCAGAAGTTAAAATTGACACTTGTTCCAAATTTTGAAATCTTTTTTCTACTTCTTTACAAATATTTTTTTTCATTTCTTAACCTAAATTGGTTTTGGGAGTAAGCATTTCCATTTTTTTTTGAAGGCAATTAATAAGTGGGATCAACAAGCTTGAAGTGACATAATTCTGGCCACTTAATTCCTTAGTAACCATTGCTTCCACCAGAAGATGTCCCGCAAGTAGGCGTCCCGATTTCCCGCAACCATTATAAACATCGATATCAAAATATTTTGATATCGATGCACGGGTATCGATATTAGATAACGATTAAAGCCATTTAGAAAAAAAAAATTAAAGGCTTTTTCTCACTCTACACATCTTTTTCAACTACAAAGCATCTGTATCATACTCCACCCCCTTTCATCTGTTCTTGAAATTTCTCATTGAAGAAATTAAAAGTACTTGAATACTATTGATCTAAGGAGTTTAAATGATTAATTTTAAATTTAAATGTGAGTAGTCTCCTTTTAATGGGGAAAATCGTAAAATTAAAATTTAATAAAAACAAAACTAAAGTCACCAATCTTGAAAAACGATGTAAGAAAACTTAAACGATGTAGTCTATTGAAGATTTTGTTGATTGTAGAAATAAACTTAGTCTACTGTGGATGTAGATGAAGTCTTGTGAAGATAGTAGAAATTGTTTTTCTTATCAATTGTTAAATTCTTATTTCAACTGTTTTCGCCATTCAAAAATGTTTTATCCTACTGATGATGAGAAATATTCTCGAAAACGTTTTATATAAATTTTATCCCAAATATTTAGATTACTCTCTTCAAAATTTCATCTGTGTTTCAAAACCAACACTTCCTTCAAGATTATCTTCACAAGACTTCATCTACATCCTCAATAGACTAAGTTTATTTCTACAATCAACAACATCTTCAATAGACTACATCGTTTAAGTTTTCTTCCATCTCACAAGTTTCTTCCATCGTTTTTCAAGATTGGTGTCTTTTATTTTTGTTTTTATTAAATTTTAATTTTACGATTTTCCCCATTAAAAGAAGACTACCCACATTTAAATTTAAAAGTACTTGAATATTTTTATATTTTACACTTACAAAAATTAAGGGAATCTCACAATTTTCCATCATTTCCCACAAAATGGCATCACTATTAGTAACTCTTTCCAATGGTAGCAAAATATTGACAAACATTGAGTTGACCAATAGCAATTGCTGACCAGCAATGAAATTCGAATTTGATGTTGAATGCCGCTGCGCTCTCGCTTATGATTGGCTGGAAGCAAACGCAGCAGTTAGCCGGGTTTTTTTTCACCGAGTGTAGGACGTTTGCCCCAAGGATAATCGGAAAGAAAGAATCGATTCAGTCGATTAATCGGGGTTTCAGAATCGGGTCGATTAAATAGAAAATCGACTTTAATTAATTCGATTAATCTATTTTTTTTTTATTACTCGCCCATCCCTAATTTGGATTCGTACCACGTCAGCATCATGGGAAAATGAGCCAAATACTCCAAACCCTATAAAAAAGACTGGGAAAAGGGAAAGCAATTTGCTAACTGGCTTTCACCGTGTGACGGAAAGCTTTTTTTTTTATTCGTTGCAATATACTTGTAATATAAATGCATAATAACATAATATTTACAAAACATTTTAGATGACGAAAATCAAGCTAAATGCCGCCTTTGCAAAGACAATTTACGGGAACACAAACCAGATTTGTTAAAACATTTTCAGAGCCAGAAGCATCAAGTTGCAATGAAATCAATAACAGTACCATCACAGTATAGTTAGACAGTAGGCGCATTCGCCCTGATTTGTTCCGATAAGTTTGCCATATTGTGTGATTGTACCCAGCAGTCTCCTCCCCTAGCTGTCGAGACGGGCAGGCATAATAGAAGCTTCTATCAGTGTCGTACACATGTTTTCACCAAAAACATTTCTTATATTCAAAAATGATTAAAGCGCTATTTCTCTTACCATGTTTCACCAAAGAATTTCTGAACAAATTGTTTGTTAGAGTAAGAATATATTTTACATTGAAATTTTTTAACAAAAACAAATTACAGACATTAAAAATTTTATTTGGTCCATATGATTTTTTTTATTCTTAATTTTACTTGAATTTTATAAGCCATCAGATGATGTTCTTTAATACAATGTAAAATGCAATTAAATTTTATTTTTTGTTCTCTGCCTTGAGGTTAATTAAAATGCTATATATTACTAATATTTATAACAAAGAAAAACATTTTAAAAAATAAAAAAAAAAATGCTAAACAATAAAATATTTATTTCCTAAGGCATTGTAAATCACAGAAAACATTTTATTTAATAATATCGAAAAAATTTGCAATTCTATAATAACACAGAGCATATTTAAAATTTGCTTCTCAATGGAGTACAGTCAGACAATATGGCGATTGTCGAGCTTTCCTGCCAAGCACGGTCTGACACAACATCAAAGATTCCGCCTTGGAGTGCGCCTACTGTCTAACTATACTGTGGTACCATCTTCACAAAGAAGACTTGAGAGTTATGTGAATCTTAATATTAATAAAAAAACTCTTTAACCACAACAAGACTAAGAAATAGGATAAATACAACCTGATTCTGGAAGTACTTTTCGGAAGCTATTGCTGCCATCATTTAGCAGTCCAGGAGCACCTCAAAGACAACGAGAGAACTACCTGAGTCTTCGGCAATCGACAATCAAACAGCGCAGGAAAACGAGACTAGCAGTCCGAAAGCAACGCTTCCACTGCCATACTCATCCAGGAAGTAACCAGGGGAAGTACAATGAACTAGGCAAGAACCCAGACGAAACCTAGTTAAGTCATCCAGAGGATAAGATGGGGTCCTTTCCTATAAGGACGATAGAGTTGATTGTTGATTGACGAGGGGCACGAGGAGCTATGAGATCCAGTATTCAGGAAAGATAGCCTTTTGGATGTCGTCAAAAATGATGTCCAGGACGTGTCGAGCCCTGCGATGCCTGAATAAACTTCTAAACGTGAGTGGATGCTCCAAAATATCTGCAACCAGAGGATTGGGATGGTCCTTTATCTTCGTAAGCAACTTCTTCAATGACTCCTGGAGGCATATGGAAATCTTCAGCAATAGAAATATTTGTTGCGACTCTCCTGTCAAGTTGGGCGATAGTCCACAGAGTAGCGTTTTAGAATGTTTGGAGATCCTTCCATCTGAATCTGCATATTGTAGCACAGGCAGGCATACCATAAAGAAGAATGGTTCGTATAACCATCTTATAAAGCAAGAGTTTGCTATCCATTCCCAGGGCGCTATTTCGCCCCAGAAGAGCAACTAAAGTTAGCCTTTTTAGCTTTATTTATCGCATAGGAGACGTGGTCACTCCAATTTACCCTGGCATCTATCATCACTCCGAGGTATTTGTAATTCTTAACCCAATCGAGCTCTTTACCAGAAAGGAAGAGAGGACTCGGTGATTTCTGACGTTTCTTCGTAATGAACATAGCCTTGCATTTGTCAACATTTAGGTCAAGTCTCCACTTTGCAAACCACTTTGCGCACAATTGTAAGGCCTTTTGTAAGCGTGATATGACGTGAGCGGGATTGCAGTCAGTAGTCATGATGGCTGTGTCGTCAGCAAACAGGTATAGCTTACACTTGGTAAAAGTTGGAAAGTCATGGATGAAAAAGTTGAAAAGTGCAGGGCCCAGAACAGGGCCCTAGGGAACACCAACATTGACGTCACAAGGGTTAGACATGGAGCAGCCAACCCTGACACGAAATATCCTGTTTGACAAGCTAATCAGTTTGTCCGAAAAACCACAAGTAATCATCTTGTATATGAGGCCATTGTGCCAAACCTGATTAAAAGCTTTACGAACATCCAAGAAGACACGACCACCATACTTAGCACGGTTTAGAGCAGTGTTTAGATCTGCAACAAGCCTCCAGATCTGAAGTTGTCAGGAGTGACCTGGGCGAAAGCCGAATTGCTCATCACGAACGAGATTGTTTGCTTCACAGAATTCGTCAAATCTCTTCAGAAAGTTGCGTTCAAAGACTTTTGATAGCAGAGGTAGCAAGCTTATGGGTCTGTAGCTGACAGCAAGAGCAGGCTTTAGACTAGGCTTTGGTATGGTAACTATAATGGACTCTTTCCACTGGTCAGGGAAGTAACCATGTCCTGCAGTCATTCCCGTTATGATTGGCGCATTTGGAGTTCCACGCATGGTACGCGGCATTCAAGTCGCCCTAATAACAACCGGAATGGGCCCAGACAGCAGCTCGTCAGTTCGCACGGATCAAGCTTGTGCTTAGGTGGGTTATATGAACAGATAAACTTGATTTCACCTGCATCCTTATCGTTTATAATCACAGAGACTGCTTCCATTCCCACAAAGTTTGGAGTGACAGACTCAGGATGATCAAAGCCATCTTTTAGAATTATCCTTGCGATAAACACTATATCCAGGTAAGGTGAAGACTTAGGTAGATTTCAGATGCGTCTCGCACATCAAGGCGACATCAACATTCCAATCTGTAAGGAAATCGTAAAATTTGATGCGCTTGCGAGTGATTCCCCTCGCATTCCAAACATTGCAACGGAGTTTCCCTTGATTAACGATCTTGTATGGGTTTGCATTTGCTAGATTCGTGAGAGGCAGTTTGTGGCACTGTTTTTCCACTTTCCTTGTAGTGATTTAGCAAAAGTTCCTAGAAACCTGTAGATATCACGCAATTGACTGTGGTCGACCATACATGTATCACTAGTATCAGCAGAATTGGATGCGATCAAAGCATAGGACTTTCCCTCTACCACTTTTGTGCTTTTGATCCTCTTGACTTGTGGATATTTGGGACACATGGTGTAGCTAGATGAGTGCTGACCAGAACAAGGTATACATTTTGGGGGGTCTTTGCCTTTTATATTAGTAAATCCCTCGGCTGATGGTCGCCAGCGCACTTATTACATCGGGGCGACTCGGTGCAACCTTGGGATACGTGGCCAAAACGTAAACAGTTATAGCACTTTTGTTGCCTCTAAATAACTCAACAATAACAGCTAGAGAACCGACACGCTTCAAACTCCAAAAAGCCTTAGAATTATTTTCTAGTAAGACCAAAACAATTCGCATCTCTATTGCACCATTTGCTTTTTTCAGCCTGATTGCTTTTTCTGGAAAATAGTTTGCTTTCCTAAGTTCTTCAAAAAAATCTTCCAGTTCGTATGTTGTATCAACATTTCGGACAACGTATCAGCGTTTTTTCTGATTTAAGTTGATGATGCTGGATCCTCAGCACATCGTTGCTTTTCACACCAGACACAAGAATTTTATGACTTTCCTCGATGTGACACTCGATCTGTGACTTTAGGTGTCCTTTCAACCTGTGTGGGCAGTAATTTTGTCAAGAGGTACGTGCTTTTTGAACTCCTCCAAAATTTCCTTTTTTGGCTCCCCATGGTGACGAACCATGATTGGTGGGATGTATACTGCTACCTTTTCACGGGTGACATTAATATGAGAAGAACTGTGCTTGGCTTTGTTAGCACGAAGGGCTACACTAGGACACTATCGCTCACATCAAAAGTGGACTTAATATCGTCGATTCTGACACCTCCTTTGTTCCTCTTATTCTGTGTACTCCGCCAGTCATCTCCATCAATATCAGCATAGTCATTATCAAGCCTCCTCTTTGATGAGGAGCTACTGTCACTGACTGCACCCAGACCTGCAGGACCTTCTTTACAATCATATGTAGGAATAGCGTTATCCACTAACATGGGCGAAACGAACGTAATGGGAGAGCCCATAAATTCCTTGATAGTATTGCTAAGTTTGGCAATGCCGTTGGTAGTTTCCAAATTTGCACGCTCTACATCCTCTCTAAAACTAACAATATTTGTATTTACACTGCTAATATCCTTAGAGAGCGCTTCCACCCTTGATTCCAAGTTTCGATATTTATTGTTCAGTTCATTTTGTAATGCCTCAAGTTGTCCGTTAATAATAATGTGAAATGCCAGAAATCTCGGATCCTTGCAGGCATCTTTGTAGGCCAGTTCACGAGGAGATATTGACGTGGAGCCTGATGTCATCATGAAGCAGGTATGGTGCTGGGTTTTGCCATCCTTAGAAGGTCGCACGTACCCAAAACGACTCAGTACCTTGTTGGTCCTCTAGAAGATTCCGCCGATGCAATGAAAGTCGTGGTACGTCGTCGTCCGTTGATTGGTAGAATCGTCGTGCAGTAGCAGCTGTGTGTCTATGAGCAGCAGTCTGTTTTCCTCGTGAGTGTCCGTGAGCAGCAGTCTATCTTTATCAAGCAATCGAACAGACAACCGAACTGTGAAGTGAAAAGAAAGACGCGAGTGGTCCAGTAGCCAAGGTCACTTTGCCGGCTCGCCCAAAGAGTAAACCAGAGGAGGTACACTGAACAGGGTGAGAAGCCTGATGAACCTCTTAAGTCCTCCAGAGAAGAAGTCCCCAGAAGGGACGAGAGTCAGATTGCAGATTGACGAATAGAGTCCCCAAAAATCCGCAGGATCTAAAAGATCTAATAGTTGGGGAAGGTGGCCTTGTTAACGTCATCGAATTAGACATCCAGGATATGGCGCGGTCTTCGAAACCTGAGGGGATTCTTAAAAACGAGTGGATGGTCCAGACGCCCAGAAACGAGGGTGTTTTCATGATTCTCCATCTTGGGTAGCGTGTTCTTCATAAGTGTCTGGACAAAGGTGCCAATGTGGGTCATCCCCAAATCGTCATAAATAGAATGGTTGTTGGCAACTCTTCTGTCAAGTTGGGCAATGGATCAGAGAGCAACAATTTGGAAGGTCTGGAGATCCTTCCACCTAGATTTGCAAATAGAAGCCCAAGCAGGCATTCCATGAAGCAAAGTAGTACGAATCTCAACCTTGTATATCAGAGTTTGTTATCTACAACAAGAGCGCTGTTTCGCCCCAGAAGTGCAATCAAACTGAACTTCGCCTTCTTTGCCTTGTTGAGCGCATATTGGACTTGGTCGTTCCAGTTTAGTTTGGAGTCGATCATGACAAGATATTTATAGCTTTTTACCCACTCAAGTTTCGTGCCAAATAAGAAGAGGGGCTTTGGAGGGTTTTTGCATTTGCGAGTGATAAACATGACCTTGCACATTTTGACATTCAGCTTTAATCGCCACTTAGTGAACCAGCTCTCGCACTGATGTAAAGCTTTTTGTTGTCGAGTGATGACATGTGCTGAGTTTCGTGCCCAGGTCATGATGGAACCGTCATCAGCAAACATGTGAAGATTACACTTTGCAAACTTGGGAAAGTCATGGATAAAGAAAGCTGGCCCCAAAACAGAGCCTTGGGGTACACCAGCATTAACATCGCAGGGTTCAGACAAGGAGTCCCCAACCTTAACACGAAAAGTCCTCTTTGACAGGAAGGAGCGAACCAGAGCAATTAGATCGTCAGGGAATCCATAGGTAATCATTTTGTAAATGAGCCCATCATGCCAGACTTGGTCAAAGGCCTATTGGACACCGAGGAAAACGAGACCACCAAACATAGAGAGGTTGAGAGGACCGTTTAAATCAGCAACGAACCTCCATAACTGAAGCTGACAAGAGTAGCCTGGACGGAAACCAAGTTGCTCACTATGAATGAGGTTGTTTACCTCGCAGTACTCGTTGAACCTCTTGAGTATAGTGCGCTCAAAGACCCTGGAAAGCATGGGCAACAAGCTAATGGGCCTATAACTTGTGGGAAGAGCAGGATCCAGTCCAGGTTTAGGAATGATGATGATGACCGAGTCCTTCCAGGCACTAGGGAAATGGCCGCTAATCCAGCAGTCATTCATGACTTTAGTGATGATGCAGATAACAATGGGAGGCAAATTCTTGAGAGCACTGTTGGTAATATGATGTCCAATATCTCAGAGGTGCCAATTACATCAGGAGAGCCAAGAGCGCGCTGTGTGTGACAATACCCATCACATACGTCCTTGACCTCACAAGTGATATTGACCAGATCATCCTCTTTGGGCGTAGAGAAATGGCTCATCAGTGAATGGGCGATAATTTGTACTTTGTCTTGAAGTGGAGAAACCTGGTATGCTGCCAAAGTCTTCTGAAGTGTTTTTTTTGTGGATGAGTTGCCTGATGGAGGGAGGAAGTTCCAGATGGTCTGGCCGCTTGCAATCCACCGGAGTAGCACTAGCATTTGTAGCCATCTTGATGGAGTGAGTGACCTTTTTGATATTTTCGTCAGTGTCACTTCTGGTGACGGGATCCTGATAGGGAATGTTACTGTCGTTCATAAGTTCTCTAAAAAATTTCCAGCCCTGCTTATAACGAAGATTTATTCTCAGGTCGATATTTATACCCTCAAAATTTATTGCAACTGGTAGGTGATCAGATGATAAGGCATTTACTGTAAAAATATTGTAGGGTTTGAAAAACCCCTTGAGAACAGCAATGTCGAGCACGTCACTAGTGGGTGAGTGATCACATTAGTATGAGTCGTCAAGAGGGCCAATAACGGAAGTGTCAATCTGATCTACCATGTAGCTATAAATTATCAAGCCACTTTGATTCGTGCATCTGGAGTTCCAGTGTGGGTGTTTGGCATTCAAGTCACACGCCATAACGACTGGGGTGGGACCAGACATTAGTTCATTTAAGTCGCGAGGGTCTAACTTGTGCCTGGGCGGGTTGTATAGGGAAGTAAACCTGACGTCTCCAACATCAGCATCTTTGATGATAATGGAAACTGCTTCCACATTGACAAGGTTAGGTGTGACAATCTTAGTGTGAATATTACCTCTTTTTACAACAATAGCTACCCCGCCGGAGCCTGGATCTGAAGCTTTTTTAGGAGGCCTATCTTTCCGGTAAACATAGTACCCTGGTAGATTGAAAGCCTTACTCTGTTTGAGATGGGTTTCGCACAAGAAAGGAACATCAATGTTCCAGCTTGTGAGGAAATCGTAGAACTCCTGACACTCATATAGTGCAACGTAGCTTACCATGATTTATAACTTAGTAGGGGTGTCTATCCATGATTATTGTGTTGTCTTAGTTTGAGTGGTCTGCAGCTACACTTTGCCACTATCCTTTAACATATTCATTAGGTTACCCAAATACCTTTGATTTTTAACCAATTCATCGTGGTCAGCAACTCCCTTACCAATAGAAGCAGAAGCAACAGATGCAAAAGTTCTTCTTTCAGCTATTTTGGAAGTTCTATTCCTTTTAACCCTTAAGCGTGCGCGTAAGCGGTGTTTGGACCGCATTTTTTAGATATCTTCTGTTTTTTTTGTAAAAATCTTTCGATAGATGGCTCTCGCTACTTGGTATTCTCTAATTACTATTTTTGAAAACAGAAGGCGCTAATAGCATTTTTTTATGACGCTTGCATTAGATGGTATTCATTTGTTATCTGAGAGACAGCTGAGTAATATCATGCTTGCGGTCTAAAGACAGCAACGCGCATTGAAATGTAACTGAATTTTTTTCATTGCACCATTCTCTTTTTCATGTTTACTTCAAGTTCATATGGTCAATATTTAGCTTTTTTATAATTCTCCTTAATTTTTTTTTTTTACTACCGTGAATAATTCCTTTACTCTGCATCTTATTTTTGCGATAAATGCTACGAATTATTATCAAAGTTTTTCATATTTCCTTTCACACTGTCAGGAGTAAAAGGTGCCTGAATAAAGAAGCCATTCTGCAATGTATGGAACAATTATGAGAAGATAATTTGGATGATTTCATTTTCGATGATGACAATGATATAGACTTTGAAAATGAAAATGTTGACGTAGATATTTACAGCAGTGACTCTGAACAATCAATAATACTAAAGTGTATTCTTACATTTTCTTTCGCAAATTATTGTATTTAATTTAATTGGAATGTTTTTAAACTTTCTGTTATATTGTGATATAGTGTTCAGTTCAATAAACATTACTACTTTAACATTAATTTTATAAATATTATTTCATAAAAAATACAATAAAAGATTATTGGAAATATGGATATATTAAAATAAAAAAAAGAATCTAATAAATATTCTAAATATATGGTGAAAACACTGAAATATTGCATGGCGGTCCAAACACCGCTACGCGCATGGTTTCGGGATTTTAAAAGACGCGCACGCTTAAGGGTTAACTTGTGGGTATTTGGGACATTTTGTATAACTCGATGTGTACTGGCCTTCACATCGAATACATTTAGGAGGATCATTAACTCTTATATTGGTCAGTCTTTTGACTGGTGGTCGCCTGCGCACTTTTTGCAACGCGGCGACTCAGTGCAGCCCTGGGACACATGCCCAAAACGTAAGCAATTGTAACATTGTAAGGGCTTCTTGTTGCCCCTAAACAATTCAACTGTTACAACAAGTGGACCAATGCGCTTTAAATTTAGGAAAGATTTATTGTGCTCTGTGTTTTGTAGGAGTACCAGAACCATTGGCATCTCAACTTCACCATTTGCTTTTTTAAGTCTAACTGCCTTATCGGGGAAGTAGTTAGCGTTTCTAAGGTCTGCGCAAAAAATCTTCCATGTCATACGTTATATCTACATCACGGACAACGTATTTTAACAGTTTTTCAGGTTTGAGCTGATGATGCTGGATTTTAAGCACACCATTCATTTTGATTCCTGACACGAGGGTTTTATGTGTCTCCTCATCGTGGCATTTAACCTTGATAGTGTCTGTGCGTCGGTATGTGCAGTAATCTTATCTAACGTTACGTGATTTTTTATCTCATTTAGCACTTCCTTAATCGGTTTCCCGTGATGTCTAACGATAATAAGGAGAATGTAAACAGTTTTCTTTTCACTTATCTTAATCTGGGATTTTTCCGTCCTAGTTCCCCTTCTGGGTTTTTTGCTACGAACAACTGGCCAGGCACTGACTTCCACTTCTCCATCACTTCTGTCGGAATGGCTTCTTCTGTTGCCACCGTTCGTCGAACAGTCACGATGATCACTTATTTCCATGGACTCCAGTCCATGCACTTTGTTAGCAAGCTAGATAGGTTGAAAATTTTCGCTTACCTCATTTTCTTCCTTGGAGTTTCTCGCCTTTGGAGTCCCGGAACATTTCTCAAAGGCTTTCTAAATTCATTCATCTTGTTGATGACGTCTGTACGAGAGTTTTGAATTTCCGTGTTGATTCTATTGAATTTCTCGTCAAAACTTGTTCGTAAGGAGTCGACCTTCGCCTCCAGTGGATTGTACTTAAAGTTTATATCATTCCTGAGAGTTTCTAGCTTTTCATTAAATACTAGGTCAAATGCAGCAAACCTAGAGGATCCCTGTAAGCCCTTTCGCAGGACACACTTTTACCGTCAGGTGCTAGCAAAGACTCCTTTGCCGACTTCAACATGGTTAATTTGGACAACGCCATCATATATAAATGTATAGAACCGGGGGGGGGGGGGGAATGGAGTAATCTCACTGCTAGATGTGTGCTAAAGAAGCTGTCCTAAGAAGGACGCACCTAGCTTAAAGAAAAAATGAACAAGTGAGGTTTGCGAGGAAATTAATCCCAACGCCAGGGACCCAGAAGGATAATGAGCGTCTTGATGTACTGATTTACGGGAATATTAATTCCAACGCCAGGGACCAGCACATAAGACGTAACAGGAGGTGAGTATCGCCCTGAAAAGGGCGCACCGTGAAATGAGAGTAATGAATTGATACCTTGAAAAGCTAGTCCGTTTTGATCGTCCTGATCCTCCTCCCAGATCGTCATTATCAAGCCTCCTCTTTGTGTATATATAAGGAACTAAAACCAATCAGAATTCAAAAAAGAATGACACGAAAAAGGTCAATTTTTTTGATTGGTTGTTTGGGTCAACCACCTAATTAAAGGTGAATTGATAATCGGACCCATATATAAGTTAAGTAGCGTATTTTTTTCTGTACGCTGGATCACAATGCTTTTGAACGCATCCAACAGGTGTCTTTTATTTATTGATTTTATCAGTCCAACATTATGAAAATCATGGCCGGTGTCGATGGAGTGTTTGGCAACTGCGGACAAATTACTTCTTCCAAACTTCCTTTGTCTTAGGTGATCCTTGTATCTGGTTTCTATGCTTCGATGCGTTTGACCTTTGTAAACCATATCAAATTGTGCACATTTAATTTCGTAGATTCCTGACTTGTGGAGCAAAGGGATCTTGTCCTCAGGGATTGCTGAAACAAATTGAAAAACCAAAAGATTTTATTGTTGAGCCCAACTCTCTGATGAGTTGCTTGTTATAAGGTAAAGAAAAAATACTGCCCTGGTTCTT
This sequence comes from Rhysida immarginata, assembly GCA_023313115.1. Taxonomy (NCBI): domain Eukaryota; kingdom Metazoa; phylum Arthropoda; class Chilopoda; order Scolopendromorpha; family Scolopendridae; genus Rhysida; species Rhysida immarginata. Next base: position 276,374 of record JAHWFO010097863.1, on the reverse strand, counting down.
AGTCTTGCCATGCGTAGTGCTGTCCTTAATATTTATTGAACTTTCTTTTCCTAAGTAAATCCATGATGGTGCGATTGTTGTAGCCAATCATAGTTGCGATATTTTTGATGAGGGAAATTTCTCTCTTAAATCGTTTTTGGCTGAGCAGAATGTTAAGGGCTCTATCCAACATGGAAACAAAAGTCTTCTGATAGAGTCTTTCAGTGGCTCTATCACTTGGAATGTAGTTGAGGCCGTTAGAGGGCTTCCGGTAAACGTCGAACTCTAAGTGGTCTTGACTCCTAATGATTAAAACGTCCAGGAAAGGCAACTTCTAGTCCTTCTCTAATTCCAGGGTGAACTGAACAGAGGGGAAAAAACTATTTAAATGTTGTAGAAAAGAATTGATATCGCACCTGTTAGTATCAAATATCGGAAATATGTCATCAACATATCGAAACCAACAGTCAGGGAAATAGAAATTCGACGTTCTGAGGATATCCTCAAAACTTTTTAAGAAAACCTCAGCCAAGATAGGGCTGAGGCACGAACCCATAGGAATGCCTTCCGTCATTTTGTAAATTTTATCCTGGAAACTAAAAAAATATTATTATCAGTACATAGTCCACTAAGTTTCAGTCTGGATATTAGATATCACCTTGTTTTTGCACATGATGTTTTTCAAGAACTTAACCATTTGGGAGTTATGTCAAGTTTATATTTTGTTTTCTTTCAGTGACTACATAATACATTCATTTTCAAATTAAGTTTTTCTACGTGAAATAACTTAAAACAGCTGTTATTAAATATTGTAGTGATTTTAACTGAGTCCGATGAAACAAGGATATTCAAATTAGCTGTACACATTACTTGCGACTCTTCAGTCAAAATCTAATAAAGAAATACCTGTTGTAATGGCTTTGAAGCTACAAAAAATATGTTAAATAAGTTTAACCAAAGTATGTATGAAACATGTGAAGAGCTGAATGATGCAGCAGTGCTACTGGAAAAAATGTTCAATTTCTTTAAAAATTTTAAAAAGGCTCCCAATAGATGAACCTCTCTAAGAATGCCACTGCTAGTCTAAATAATTTTTTAACTCACGTAACCTTACTTTAGATGTACACTCTTTTTTGATGTTTTGATGTTGTTGCAATTCCCACTCTTCTCTCGATGTCTTGAAGCGAAACGTGGCCATTCTTCACTTTGTGTAGTCTAGCGGTCGCCAATTCTTCTATTTACTTGCTTACCATTTGCTCAATACAGCACGGAGCTAAAGGAGTGATTCCTATGTCGTCTTTCCACTCTTTCTCAATAGTCTGCTAACTCTGCATTATCTCCAGTTACTGATCATTTTTAACGATTTTCGAGAAATTTTTAAGTATTAAGATCTCTCTTTTCTAAGAAAAGCCTGAATAACAGGAATTCTATACATTGTTACAAATTGAAACTTATCTATATTGCACAAGCTTTTCCTTGCATTATTGGTCATGAAGTATATATTGTTGGTTCATGCAGAGTTTGTGAATGGCGTGTTGATACCATTGTAGGTGCCTATTGTTGCACAAACTTTTCCTTGCATTGTTGGTCATGAGATATTTCTCATTAATATGCCCTGCTATAACCAGAATATCGATTTTTTATCGACAATTATTATTTTTACGAAATCTGAGGTAGACAGTGACCTTCCTCATGCTTTGAAGACAAGTATGCAAAATTTCATCAAGATCGGAATAAATCTGTATATTTGTATAAAAAAATAAATCCACAGAGAAACAAACAAACCCACAAACATCCTTCTTTATATACAGGGCGTTTCATAATTGGTGCCCCATCTTTAGGTCCAAATAACGGCTCAAGGGGAACCAGTGGGGAGAAAATGAATATTGATTATTTGGTTTTGATCTCCAGTAATCTGAATAAGAACATTTTGCGTCCCTGGGGGTGAAGGGGTAAATTTTGAAAATTTTAATTTTGTAGGGGTAGGGGTTAGACCCCATGTATTATTTATAAAGTTGTAGAGCATCATGTAAAATATGGGTTTAGCAAAAAACCTGGTGAAAAAATCTCATCCCCTGCCCTTTATCGAGTGGGTAAAGTGAAAGGTATGGCTAGCCGATGTGGACAAAAACCATACTTATTAGAAAAGAGTAGGGCCTACATTTGGAAAATTAATGAGAATGAGTCATTACCCTGAAAAGCTAATAAACTCGACCGGGCTTTTCCCCCAGGAAAAACATTATGAAATTTGAAAACTGTACATGGGAAATGGGAAATGTAAAAAATGTAAAATGTGAAATGAAAAACGGATGTAGAGGTGTTCATACGGAGAAGCATTCCTCAGTTTACTTTGTAAACGTCATTGGGAAATTGTAAAATGCCATCTACCTTGATGGGAAATCAAATAAAAAAAATTTAAACAATCGACCACCATCGACCACAATGCATGTCTGCAGACGCTGCATGTGCTTATCTCTGCATACACGCAACACTGCAGGGGTAACAGAGCAGACTGCGTGAATGATTCGGTTTTGCAAATCTACCAGATCTGGAGGTGGAGTGGTATAAACCTGATCCTTCAAGTAGCCCCACAGGAAAAAATCTAAGGTTGTCAAATCTGGTGACTGTGGTGGTCCCAATCCACTGGTCAGGAAACGTGGCTTGAATTAAATCCCTGGCACGGACAGATTTTTGAGCAGAGGAACCGTTGGAACCGCATGCTAGGTACCGCAGGTAAGTGGTAAGTTTTCAAGCTCTTCAAACACGTGTTCCCGTAACAGGTTACAGTAGCGGTCTGTGTTGAAGGTACCATCAATAAATACAGGTCCAATAATTCGGTCGCCTAGTATTCCGCACCATACATTTATCGACCAACGTACTTGGTGTTGATGAGGTCGCACTTAATGTGGAATTACATCCGACCAGTGGTGGACATTCTGATGGTTGCCAATTCCGTCACGAGTGAACATTCCTTCGTCAGTCCAAAATACATGTTTTAAGAAATCGGGATCCTCATCTATCTTCAGAAGCATGGCATTTGCGAAACTGACCCGCTTTTCTGCATCACCTGGGTGCTCACATTGCAGAAGGAAGTATCTGTATGGATGGAAATGGTGCTTGCAAAGAATTCGATAAATTGTTACCATTGGTGGGTAGCAGTCCAAGCTTGCAGTTCGCAAACTTCCATTCGGATTAACAGCTACGTAGGCTAATATGTCTATCTCGACATCAGCAGTTACGTAGCCAGGTGGAGATTGGTATTTTGCACTTCTTACTAACTTTCCAGTGGTACTTGCACGTTCTATTAGGCGCAGAACGGTGTTTTTATTAACTCTAGGTGCCTGAGGAAAACGGCGGTTAAACTCGCGTGCTGTTGCAATAGCATTTCGACCACGTTCGCCGTAAATTATTAGTAACTCGATGTAGTGCTCAGAAGTGTACGCATTAGCCATGCTGTACAGTAGACAGTAAGTACAGGTCACATCAGTAATTGATGAAACTGGTAAACGTTGTGAATAAAAACAGCAACGCGAGCAACCTTTCTTCTACACACAGCAGAACAAAAAAAATTGAAAAAAATGGAAGACTGAAGATCGTTCTGTCTACTGTACAAGGAGCATTGACACCTGAAGACAAAGGATATTCCCTGAGATGCCACTCATTCTTCGACTGCTCGTGTGAGCAAATTTGCATACGAGTGGGGTCAAGACCATTAGCTTTTCAGGGTAACGACTCATTCTTTCTCATTCATTTTCAAATGTACTGTTTTCTAATAAGTAATAAAGTTCTAATAAGTTTCTAATGAGTTTTTCTGTTTTTGTCTACATTAGATAGCCATACCTTTCAATTTACCCACTCGAGAAAGGGCAGGAGACGAGATTTTTTCACCGTGTTTTTTGCTAAATCCACATTTTACAAGATGCTCTACAACTTTCTAAATAACACATAGGGTCTAACCCCTACCCCTACAAAATTAAAATTTTCAAAGTTTTTCATTTGGACCTAAAGACGGGACACCAATTAAGAAACACCCTGTATATAGATTAGCAGAGGACCCGGTGTTGCCCGGGATAATTATACTTGCAGGTAAGCAGAACAATCTCCAGAAGTTAAATTATAGCTCCAAATTAGTTAAATCATAACCCAATCAATACACGCAGAGCGAAGGGGCTATCCATTCTAAGAAAAATACGAAAAACAGGAATTCTAGGTGATATACAGGGACATTATTTACCTCTTAATATCCATCTTCACCACCAGGGAACATCACTGGATACTTTAGACCCAAGTTTTTGCTGTTGATGTAAAAGCTATTATACCCTCTTGCTGTGTTCGAAACTGCCGTTGTTCAGATGTTTCTAATGCCTGTATAGATTTTTCAATTTTAGCTCCTGAGTTTCTCTGACCAATACTATTTCTTCCTCTTTCCTTGCCAGGCATATAACTTTTTGCTAGTCATCTGGATGTTTGTTACTGAGTTCAAGGGAGACACATCTGAATCCTTTTCATTCTCAATCGACGCTGACTTATATATGGCGTGTCACTACATCTTCATTTTATGCCCATTATTTATAACTTTTGATTAAAAATAAACACATGAAAACGCTTAGAATTAATACAGTAAAAAATCTTAATGAAAATTCGAAAAAAAATTTTTTTAGGCTCACAATGTATTGATGTATACTTGATGTTGTTGCAATTCCCACTCTCCTCTTGATGTCTTGAAGCAAAACCTTGCCATTCATCACTTTGTGTAGTCTAGCAGTCGCCGATTCTTCTATTCATTTGTTCAATACATTACGGAGCTAAAGGAGTGCTTCCTCTGTCGTCTTTCCACTCTTTCTCAAAAGTCTGCTAACTCTCCATTATCTTCAGTTACTGATCATTTTTAAAGATTTTCAAGAAATTATTAAGTAGTGAGAACTCTCAATTCTAAGAAAAGCCTGAATAACAGGAATTCTATACATTGTTACAAATTGAAACTTATCTATATTTCCTTGCATTGTTGATCGTGAGATATATATTGTTGTTCCGTGCAGAGTGTTTGTGAATTGCGTGTTGACACCATTGTTGATAAGCATTGTCGCACATACATTGCCTTGCATTGTTGGTCATGAGATATTTCTCATTAATATGCCTTGCCATAACTATGAATAACGATTTTTTTTAATCAATAATTTTTTTTTCGGAATAAAACTGTTGATTTGTATAAGAAACAAACAAACAAACTCACAAACAAACATCCTTCTTTTCTATCTCCCTCCGTGCTTCGGAGGGCACGTAAAGCTGTCGGTCCCGGCTGCTGCGACATCATACAGCAGTCGTTAAGATATAGGGATGGCGCAAAACTCCTCGAAGGAGTAAGTGCCACAGAATATCGCTTCGCGATAATCTACCCTCTGTACCAGATAACATCCTTCTTTATATATATAGAACTAGCAGAGATACCCGGCGTTGCCCGGGATAATTATACATGTAGGTAAACAAAACATTCTCAAAAAATTAAATTATAACTCCCAATTGGTTAAATAATAACTCAATCAATACAACACAGAGCAAAGGGACTATCTTTTCTACGAAAAATACGAAAAACAGGAATTCTAGGTAACATACCGGGACTTTACCTAAACTCTTCTTGACTTCCCTCACCACTGCGGAGCATCACCAGATACTTTAGACTCAAGTTTTTCTTGCCCTTGACGTAGAATCCCTTATACCGTCTTGTTTTATTTGAAACACCCGTTGTTCAGATGTTTCAAATGCCCGTATAGCTTTTTCTGTTTTAGTCATAGAGTTTCTCTGACCAATATTCATTCTTTCTCTTTACTTTCCAGACGTAAATATTTGCCAGTCGTCTGGACGTTTGATAGGGAACTGAAGGGAGACACGCATGACTCCTTTGCCTCATCAATAGACACTGCCATATTAATGTGCTGTCACTGTTCATCATCGTTCACTCATCATCGTTCTATGCTCATTATTATTAATTCTTGGAAAAGAACGTTCAATCATCGCATGATCAGCATCTCAGTTTCCAAAATATACACATTCCCACAGAATATATTCAAAATGTATTTTTAGGAAATGTTTGGATCTGAAGGAGTGCTTACCATTTGCTCAATATAGCACGGAGCTAAAGGAGTGTTTTCTCTGTCCAGGGTGACTAGCTACCAGGTAATCCGGTAAAAGTCAGGGAATTTTCTGTAACCTGGAAAAATCAGAGAAAACTCAGGGAATTTTACAACAAATCAGAGAATTTTACAAAAAATCAGAGAATTTTACAAAAAATCAGAGAATTTTACAAAATCAGCAAGAAAAATGCAACGAAAAATAGGAACGAAAAATTTGAAAAATATAAATAATATTCTATCAAGATAGATTTTATTTGCTGCTTATGGTCAGGGAAAATAACGTGATCAACCGGATCAAGGAATTTTACTAAATCATTTTGCTAGACACCCTGTCTGTCGTCTGCCCAATCTTTCTCAATAGCCTGCTAACTCTCCATTATCTCCAGTTACTGATCATTTTTAATGATTTTCAAGAAATTGTTAAGTATAAATCATTAGACGATCACTGAGGGTTTAAATGGTACGCCTACCTCAGATGAACTATTAAAGATTTTCATCATTAATTGTTAAGTACTAAGAACTCTTTTCTAAGAAAAGCCTGAATAACAGGAATTCTATGCATTATTAGAAATTCAACCTTATCTGTATTGAACAAAGTTTGCCTTGCATTGTTGGTCATGAGATATATATTGTTGGTCTGTACAGAGTGTTTATGAATTGCGTGTTGATACCATTGTTCATATCTATTGTTGCACAAACTTTGCCTTGCATTGTTGGTCATGAGATATACTTGGTAGGATTCAAAAGTTCCCGGACTGAGTCTATAACGTAAAAAATATTCTGAATTAAATTGCAGAAACCATCTTCCTTAGAAATAACACCCTTGTGCAACAGTACACTTTTGCCATCGCCTGTAATGTTCATCGAAGCATGTCTGGAATCCTTTTCTGGCCATGTCGTTTAATTCAGCCTGCGATGCACATTTAACTTCATCTGGAGATTGAAATCAATGACCCTGCATGCGTCTTGCCAGTTCAGGAAAAAAGAAGAATTCGCAGGGTGCGAGATCAGGTGAGTAAGGATGATTAGCCAAAACAGTTGTTTTCTTTTTGGCCAGAATGTCATTGACGAGTAGAAATTGGTGAGCAGGAGCGTTGTCTTGCAGCAGCACCCATGACCGCTCAGCCAACATTTTTGGTCTCCTCTTCTGGATCGACTCACGCAAACGATGCAAGATTTCGACATAGCATTCTTTGTTCACAGTGCGTCCTGCAGGGATAAATTCCAGATGCACAATGCCCGGTATATCGACGAATACTTCTAGCATGACCTTTCGTCATCTTCGGCACTTTTCCTGCCTTCTCTGAAACGACGATGCCACTCAAAAGCTTGCGTTTTCGATAACGTTTCACTTTCGTACACATGCTTCAACATTTCGAAAGTCTCCATAGCACTCTTTCCCAAGCGAACACAAAATCTGATATTGATTCTCTGCTCAACTAACGCCATTTCTTTCAATCGCCGGTTACTAAATGCAACTGCCTACAAAAAACGCTGTCGCCGCGAGCTTTCGACCATGTGATTTGGGACAAACCATTTTTAGAAAAGGGGGAGAACATAGTAACACAAAAACGTTCTCGTAGTCGCACTACTGCAAAAAATTTTTACATTATAGACTCAGTCCGGGAACTTTTGAATCCTACCTCGTATATTGTTAATCCTTGCGTTGTGTTGGTACATTGTTGATACCTATTGTTGCACGAACTTTTCCTTGCATTGTTGGTCATGAGATATATATTGTTGGTCTGTACAGAGTGTTTGTGAATGGCGTGTTGATACCATTGTTGATACCTATTGTTGCACAAACTTTGCCTTGCATTGTTGGTCATGAGATATTTCTCATTAATATGCCTTGCCATAACCATGAATATCGATTTTTTTATCAATAATTATTATTTTTTCGAAATCTGAGGTAGACAGTGACCTTTCTCATGGATTAAAGGTGTGCAAAATTTAATCAGGACTTTCAAAATTTAATCAATAATTATTATTTTTTCGAAATCTGAGGTAGACAGTGACCTTCCTCATGGGTATGCAAAATTTCATCAAGTAATAAAATTTATCAATCATAAAAAGCATTTAACATCTTTACTGGATGTGTGAAGTCGGTGGTTCTGTTTGTCAATTTTTTTCACATTTTTTAAAATTTTGATTTCAATTCAGATAGAGCAACAAAAAGTGAGTAAAGTTATTCAGGAAAGTGGCTAAAATGGCGATTAAAGTTAAACATTTTGGTACTTCGAGCCGGCCAAAATAATTATCAAAGCAGTCATATTGGCCATGTTCACAAATAGATAGGACATAGCCTATCATAAGTTGTTTTTGATGCTCTATCCAAATCTGAAATGAAACTAAAAAAATTCGAATAGAATTGGCGACGGATTGACCAGCTTTACGAATAAGGTAACGATACTTTTAATTAAAATTCATTCTCAATAGGCTTTTTATTGCTTTTAAAATACTGAAATGTCCTGAAATCTAAGCAAAATTGGGTCCTTAAATTTCTGTTTTCACTACTCCGACCCCTGATATAACACAAATTAGGAATTACATAAATTTTATTATATATGTAAAAAATTTTTGTGATTTATAAATCATAATGTTATGAAATATTATTTTTATTAGTTTTTATTACAATTTTTAATATTGAGAAATAATATATAATGAATGATTATTAAGATGTATAAATAATTATCTTTCTAAATGATGATCATGATAATAACAGTAATAATTATAATACCGGGTTGCCACAGACCTTGCAATCCTTGAAAAGTCAGTGGATTTTGAAAATGGGTCAGGGAAAATTTTCTATATTAAATAAAAATTTATTAATCCGTTTAGAATTCATTTATTAACCCTTCTACTGCCTAAATAAATTCCTGATAAAATTATCCACTTTTTGCAGCATAAAAGGCTGTGGCAGCCATATTGTTGGCAGAGACAGTACAAAGAGGGGGAGGGAGCTCCAAACGATCATTTCATAAACGCGTTTCAGGAGCCCGTTTTTACGTGTTCTTCCTCTGCAATACATCAATACATTAAACTAAACATGTGTTCAATAGATAATAAATTCAAAATGGAACATCAGAACATCAAAGATTTCAGAACATCGATATTGAAACTTTTTGAACATCGATACATGGGCTACAATCGATATTATCATCAAACACTAGGGTATTTGATCTAAGGAGTTTAAATGATTAATTTAAATTTAAATGAGTTTAGTCTCCTTATAATGGGAAAAATCGTGAAATAATAAAAACAAAAAATAAAAATAAAGTCACCAATCTTGAAGAAATTTGGGAGATGAAAGAAAACTCAAACGATGTAGTCTATTGAAGATGTTGTTGATAGTAGAAATAAAACCAGTCTATTGTGGATGTAGATGTAGTTCTTGTGCAGATAATGTTGATAGTGGAAAACGATAATCTTGAAGTACAGATGAAATTTTGAAGGGGTGATCCAAATATTTGGGATAAATTTCATATAAAAACGTTTTCGAGAATTTTTTTCTCATCATCAGTTGATTAAATATTTTTGAATGTTGAAAACAGTTGAAATAAGAATTTAACAATTGATATAAAGATGATGAAGCTAAGTTGACTGTAATTGTTGGTTATGATTGTTGGCTATTGTATATTAGGGTGATTGTTGTTAAAAAGTAGTGTCCATTTATTGTTTATTTCTATTGATGGTTTGGCTAAATATTTGTTATTTGTAATGATATTTATTGCTTCTTTAATTAATCTTTTTTATAATTTTCTTATTTTCCAATGATTTTTGTGTTATTCCAATCTGGTGTGTGGTTTTCTTTGATACAATGATTTACTAAATGGTTGTTTTTGTCTTTGTGGCGAAGTGCTCTTTCATGTTCTTTTAATCTTATTTCTAATTGTCATTTAGTTTGACCTGTGTAGATATGTTCACAATTTTTGCATGGTATTTGATAAATTATATTTCTAGTGTTCCATTTTTCTTAATTAATTTGACATATTTCTTTGAAATTGATATTTGTGTTATTATTTTGATTGATTGTTGTTTTTAGGTTGGTGGTGGTTATTAATGTTTTAGTAATGTTATTTGTTATTTTTGGTATGATTTTTATGTTTGGTATTTGTTCTAATATTTTTTTCTGTTTGTGGAAAATTTTATTATTGTATTGTATTGAATATCTTTTTTGTTGTTCTTGTAGAATTGGTGTAGTTTTTGTTGTATTGTTTATAAACTCATCTATTAAAATTTTGTCTATTAAAGTTATTTGATATTTGTTTTTTAATAGGTTCAGTTTAAGTTTTTCTAAATTTGTAGGAATATATTTCGGGGATGTAAGATTTTTTATTTATTGTAAATATTGTTTAATAGTGTTAATTTTTTGGTGTGTGGGTTGTTGTGATAAGTAATGTGGTATGTTGTTACCTTTTGTTGGTTTTTCATATATCTCAAAATCTGGATTATTTTCATTTTTTATAATGTTTATATCTAAAAATGTGATACGGTTGTTGGTCATGTTGTTGTGTGTAAATTTTAAAGGATATCGTTCTTCTAATAGGTGTATTAATATTTCTATTGGTTTGTTTGTTATGACTAGGATGTCATCTACATATCTCATCCATATTTTTATGTTTTGTTTGTGATATGATTTGTTTAGTAAATTGTGCTCCATGTTATTTAAATAGATGTTGGAAAGAATTGGTGATAATGGGCTACCCATGGGTAAGCCGTCAATTTGTGAATAAATTTTTTCATTAAATTTTAATTGATTGTTGGTGAAACATAGATTTATGGATTGTATGATTTTTAGTATTTTTGTGTAAGGTAATTTTGTTTTTAATTGATTTTTTATGATGTCGAGAATTGGTATGATTGGGATGTTATCATACATAGTTGTTATATCTATAGTGTAAATTTTGTCTTTATTTTCTAATTTTAGTTTTTCTAATGTTTGTTTGGCTAGTGTTGAGTTTTTTATTGTGTAATTAAAATCAAAGAATTTTTTAAAATAATTATCTAGAAATTTTGCTAGTTTGTAAGTTGGTGATTTTTTGGTGGATGTTATGATTCTTATGGGATTTCCTTTCTTGTGTATTTTTATTACTCCATAAATTGAATTTGGTGATGTTTATACTGGAATTAGTTGTTTTTGTTGTTCTTCATTAATTATATTTTCTTTTTTTTAATTCATTTATTTTTTTAATAACATTTTTTTGGAATTGTATTGTTTGATCATTATTTTCTAATTTGAAAATTTTTTTTTCTCTTATGAAATTTTCTATGCTAATAATGTAATCTTTTTTCTTTTGCATGACCATTATTTTACCCTTGTCTGCTTTTGTTATAATTAGATCTTTATCTTCTAAATAAGTTTTAAATTTTTTTATTTCCTTATGCCAATATAGATTTTCTTTATTATTCCTTATTATAGTGGTTATGTTCTGATTGATTATTTGTTCTTTATTATTTACTTCTTCTTTTTGTAATATATATTCTATGTTGGTTATCATATCTGTCAAGTTTATTGGGGCATTATATGCAAATTTCGGTCCTAGTTCTAAAATGTTCTTCCATTTCTCTGGGATATCTTCATTAGTTAAATTGATGATGTTTGGTAGGTTATCATTTAACCTAACCTAACTTAACTTAACCTAACCTAACCTAACCTAACCTAACCTAACCTAACCTAACCTAACCTAACCTTCTTCATTTTGTTGTATGATTTCACTATATTGATCACTAATGTTATTTGCTATTATTGAGGACTGATTTCTTAAGTTATTAGTGAGTGGTTGATCATTTTGAGTCGTTGATTGTTGTATTCTATAGTTATTTTCGAAATTATTGGTAATAAGCCAATTCCATTTTTTGGATAATCTATTTTTATTGTAATGGGTTGTGTTGTCAATTAGTTTGTTTGTGTGGTATCTAAGTGAATTGTAATCTTCTTTTGTCATAGTTTGTCTGAAATTTGTGATCAGATTCCATTTTTGTTTGTTTAAATTCAATATGTTAGTAAATCATTGTATCAAAGAAAACCACACACCAGATTGGAATAACACAAAAATAATTGGAAAAGAAGAAAATTATAAAAAAAGATTAATTAAAGAAACAATAAATATCATTACAAATAACAAAAATTTAGCCAAACCATCAAGAGAAATAAACAATAAATGGAGACTACTTTTTAACAACAATCACCCTAATATACAATAGCCAACAATCATAACCAACAATTACAGTCAACTTAGCTTCATCATCTTTATATCAATTGTTAAATTCTTATTTCAACTGTTTTCAACATTCAAAAATATTTAATCAACTGATGATGAGAAAAAAATTCTCGAAAACGTTTTTATATGAAATTTATCCCGAATATTTGAATCACCCCTTCAAAATTTCATCTGTACTTCAAGATTATCGTTTTCCCCTATCAACATTATCTGCACAAGAACTTCATCTACATCCACAATAGACTGGTTTTATTTCTACTATCAACAACATCTTCAATAGACTACATCCTTTGAGTTTTCTTTCATCTCCCAAGTTTCTTCAAGATTGGTGACTTTATTTTTATTTTTTGTTTTTATTATTTCACGATTTTCCCCATTATAAGAAGACTAAACTCATTTAAATTTAAATTAATCATTTAAACTCCTTAGATCAAATACCCTAGTGTTTGATGATAATATCGATTGTAGCCCATGTATCGATGTTCAAAAAGTTTCAATATCGATGTTCTTGAATCTTTGATGTTCTGATGTTCCATTTTGAATTTATTATCTATTGAACACATGTTTAGTTTAATGTATTGATGTATTGCAGAGGAAGAACACGTAAAAACGGGCTCCTGAAACGCGTTTATGAAATGATCGTTTGGAGCTCCCTCCCCCTCTTTGTACTGTCTCTGCCAACAATATGGCTGCCACAGCCTTTTATCCTGCAAAGAGTGGATAATTTTTATAAAATTTAATATATTCTACAGCATACTGAAGAAGTATGTACTATATACAGTACTTTAATTAGTGCATTATTTCATACCGTTTTTCTCAATTTCCCATCTACTTTTCATTATAAAAGCAAATGCATATATCTAATCCCAAAAACAAAATGGCACCAACCTTGGTAAACTGTCACCGCATTTACACAAAAACTGCATGTTGTGTAATAATAAATTTTTTCCTCTCAAAATTGCTGTTTGATTACTATGTGTAGAGATGATAATTTATCACATTTTGACTGTTCCAAGTTTGTTAAATACCAAACAAGTTCTTGTAATTAATTAACATTGATTAAAAATAAAACAAAAGAATGTTGTTCATATTTATTAGATGATAAATAAAATATTCTTGAAACTGAAATAAAAGAATTGGGAATAGGGTTTTTCCAAAGTACTGGGTATATCGATATTTTAGAAAATCATATTGAGTATTTTATCAATATTTAAACAATTTCGATATATTGGTATGTCGATCTGTTCCGACTGGATATTTTCAAAATCATCGTGATCTATTATTAACAAATTATTTTATTATCATGATTTTTTATTGGTTATTTTTAATGATGCAGATGAAAGCCCCAACAGTGGGGAGTGTGCATGGGCTAAAACCCCAAGGGTGATCCCAATATTCACTGTGGGATCAGCTTGGGATATAAAAGGAACCCTGGATCAGCAGGGAATTTGAGTAGGAACACTCTGGGATGGTTCATAGGAGATACACACATCGTCGACAAGTTGAGTATTTGAGCGACTATCGGGGTTTTCTTCACAACGTGTGGTAAATTGCTTTTCCAGGGAGTCAGCGATCAGTTGAGCTTAATCACGATCACTGGTGACAACATCACCACCTGTAGTAAGCAGTGGCGGTAAGTTGATGGGTCTGTTTCCTTTTAAGGCCCTTGCAGTACCCCAGAGCGAGTTATCCTGGACTGACAAGGATTTAAGTTTTTCGCTCCACCTTTGACTTCGTAGAGCTTTAACCTCTTCCTGGACCTTGCGAGAAAGCCTGTCTTTGTTTCGTAGAAGGGTAGTCGGTTACGCTGCCATAATCTTCTTTAGGAATTCCTTTTAAGAATAAGCCGTCTGATGTAGGGAGGAAGGTCGAGATGTTCAGGACGTATTCAATCAGCAGTGGAGGCACTGGATATCACTAGCCTCATCGTTGACTGTAACTTCTTTGTATGGGATGCTTTTTTCGCGAGGAACAGCTCTGAAAAATTTCCAGTCCTGCTTGGAGCGAAGCCCAATCTTCATATCGATGTTTTAAGCCCTAAAAGGTAGCATCACTGGTCGATGGTCAGAGGATAAGTCATCTACTGTAAATATATTAAATGGCTTGAAGAACCCTGTGAGAACAACGATGTCCAGCACGTCACTAACAGGTGAGTGGTTGCAGTAGTAGGTGTCTTCAAGGGGACCAGCAACAAAGGTGTCAATTTTGTTCAATGTATATCCATATAAGATATTGCCATTTTGATTGGGGCATTTAGAGTTCCATGCATGATGCTTAGCATTTAGGTTGCCTGCCATTACAACTGGGTCCGGACAGCAGCTCGTCGAGCTCGCATGGACTAAGCTTGTGCTTAGGCGAGTTATATAATGAGATGAACTTAACTTCGCCTGAATTGCATCACTTATAATAACGGAAACGGTTTCCATACCTATATAGTCGGGAGTGATAGTCTCATGATGATCAATGCCGTCCTTGACAATGATTGCTGCACCACCAAACGCATGACTAGAATTATTACTCAGAGGCCGATCCTTGCGATAGACATGGTAAGTAGTTAGACACCACTCCTGGACGAAAGGGGGGAGGCGCGTGCAACCCTTTTCTAGGTGTTCAAAGGGTTAGAAGGTGCTAAAGGGTTAAATTTCCATCGATTTTTGTTTTTTACGACGTTTTTAATGGGTTTGGATTGATTTTATTGAATATTAATGAATATTTGATTGATTTTACCCAAGTACCCAAAGGGTTGATTGGAATTTCTTTCCGAGTGGCCAAAGGGGTTGGTTGGTATCCAAAGGGGTTGACAGGTTTTTGATGGATTGTGGGTGTGGTTAAAGATGGATGGGTTCTTGTTGCATTCGGCCTAGGTAATCAAAAAAGGGTTGTCCATCGAAATTTGGGTGCGGAATGGTGAAAATTCTGGCCCGTCACATTCCTTTTTTACCTAATTACTAATTTTCTATTGTGTTTAGAATCACCAAAGTTTTTTTAGTTTTTTAGTTAAATACTCTTCCTAATTAACATTATTGATTTAAGGTGCTGACCAGTACTTACCATTCAGGTTACCAAAGGGTTTTTTTATTGTCAGTGACCAATGGGTTACAGGTGTTAACTTCAAGGTGTTTTCTTCCAGTTAGCCAGGATGTTACTCACCATATTTGTTACCTCCCACCCTTTTATCCCGTTAATTAAATTATCCACAATTTTTAAATTAATTTTTTGAAAATAATTTTTAGCCATTTCCAAATTTTTTAAAATAATTTTTTGTCAATTCCAAAATTATTCAAAAATTTTTATTCAAAAGTCCAGTTTTTTTCAAAATTAAGTTAATTTTAAGCTAATTTTCAGTATTAATTCAAGGTGGTCAGGTTTGTGTTTTCATTGTTTTTTTATTTCGCACCTTCTATTTACCTTCCCTTTAAATACTCATGTATGCATCCATTGCTTTTTATTTACTTACCAGACATGGAACAAGTCTATTTTCAACCTGAAAACCCTGCAGGGTTTGATGGTGTTCGTGGTTTAGCTATACAAGCAAACTAGTCAGAAAAAGAAACCCGTGATTGGTTAGGTTGTGTTCCACATTATACGTTACATAAACCTATTAGACATCGCTACCCTCGTAATCGCATGCGTGTTTTTGCACCATATGATCAATTTTAAGTAGATTTAGTAGACCTAAGCAGTTTGTCAAAGCAGAATGACGGGTATAAATTTCTTCTCACATGCATCGATGTGTTGTCGCGTTTTGCATGGGTCGTGCCTTTAAAATCCAAGACTGGTCCCGAGCTTCAAAAAGCTTTTCAAAAAATCTTTACAGAAGGGCAGGTTCCTCTAAAAATTAATAGTGATAAAGGTAAAGAATTTGTAAATTAACACGTTCAAGATTATTTTAAACGACTCAATATTATATTCTTTGCGACAGAGTCGGATTTAAAAGCAGCTACGGCTGAACGTTTTAACCGTACCTTAAAGGGACGAATGTTTAGGTTTTTTACTTATTCCAACAAACAACGTTACATTGACGTCTTAACTGCTCTTTTTAAAAGCTATAACAATCGTGTTCACAGATCTTTAGGTATTGCACCAGTTGATGTGAACGCTCGTAATGCATCGTCCTTGTGGCTGAAGCAACGTCTTTATTACAATTCGGCATCCCATACGACACTGAAATTAAAAATTGGTGACGTAGTACGCATTTCAAGAGTTAAAAATATATTTGATATTTGAGAAAGGTTATTTACCGAATTGGACAGAGGAAGTGTTTTCTGTATCAAAAATTATATTGCGAAAACCTGTAGTGTATAAAATTAAAGATTATAATGGCAATGAGATTGCAGGTGTGTTTTACCAGCAAGAACTACAACGAGTGAAAAACCCTGAATTTTTTGTCATCGAAAGGATATTAAGATGGAGAAGGAGAGGGGGTATGCGTGAGGCACTCGTTAAATGGCGCAATTACCCCGACACTATGAATAGTTGGGTATGCGAAAATGATTTTTTAAACCTATGACAAGCTGTTGCACTCATTAGTCGCGCAGTTGATTTTGTCATCATGTACAAATAGTCCGATTTCTACGTTACACTTCCAACACGCAATCGGGCGTTGGAAAACATGCTATTACAACAGCTCACTTTTTCACTCGGTTACCACGCACATTACAATTCAGAGGTCAGTGGGAAGTCGGTTTGACTGAAGTTCATTTCCCAGCACTTTTCAAGAGTATTACAGCTGTTAATAACAGTTTTACCATAGGTATTCAGAATTTTATGATTGAGAAAGAAATCACGCTTAAGATTACTAAACACGTCAATTCACCCACTCTTAAAGACTTATCACAGCGAGTGGATACAGCGTTACAAGCCTATTTGAAGGATATTGTATTTTTCCACGACCGAGATGTCAGCAACTATGTCATCTTGAGTTTACCTCCTAATACGCAAAATCGTTTCACCACAAGAGCGTTCTGTCAGTTCTTTAATTTAACACCAGACCAGTTCCTGGAAGGGCGTGTATTGCTCGTTCCTGATTTTTCCAAGCCATTCGAATGGTTTTCAGAACTTTCAGCTGTGTTAAAGTTCCCAGAGATCGCACCTAGGTTCCAACACGTTATTGATATAAAGACCATCCAAATCCAAAATACAGAGGCACTCCTTGATTTTTTACAAGTTCAATTAGGACTGTATGGAATTGAGGTCCACTTGGATAATGTTTTTTTAGTATTTTTTGGTTACACAGGCCGTTACATTGAATTCCCAGTTGCATCGAATCTCGCGTCTGTCCCTGTACAGTTCCTGAATAAGAAATTTAAAACACCTATGGAAATTCCGTTAAATGCTGTTCATGATGGCTTCATGAATATTGCTGTATACGATCCGGAAGATTGGCTTCGTATTAGTGAATTAAAAATTCCTGAGGGGTATTACGATAAACGTAGTGACATTGTGAACACGTTAGTGAATTCGATACCATTAGAAGAAAAGCCCTTTTACAACATTACTCTCACGTATAACAAACATTTTCACTTCCAATGTAAAGAGAAACATTACATCAGTTTTAGTGAGGGTTTGTGCCATACTTTAGGTTTAAATGCCGACCAGTTCAATGTCGCACTAACGCAAGGTGAGGGTTTGATTCCTATAGATCTCACAAGAGGTATCCATAGCTATTATCTATATAGCGATATAATTCAGCCTCAACTAGTCGGTGATACTTTTGCACTGCTCCTACGGATTATTCCCGTTTCACATGCTAGACGCAAAATGGTTTATCAAACTTCTCCTGCACCTGATTACTATCTATTAAGCAAAAAAGTCTTTGACACGATTGAAATCGCAGTGCATTCAGATCACGGGGATCTGTTAGCGTTTTTAGCTGGCAAAACGGTTGTAAAATTACATTTCCATCAGAAGCAGTTGTAGAGCTCAGACGCTTCTGTCTTTCTCTCTCTCCTTCAAAATGCATGTTCCATATCATCCGAGCCAAGAGGCTATTTTACGTTATTATTTAAGTCAGAAAGGTCGAGGGATACCTGTATTCAAAGGGACAGCATTTCAACGTGGTAGTGGGTTAGGATCTGTATTCACAAATCTTTTCTGGCTTGCGACGCCATTACTAAAGACAGCTGGTAATATTCTTGTTAAGCACGCTCTACAAGGTGGTGCTTCAGTCTTAAATGATGTAATGCAGGGTCAAAATCTCAAACATTTGTTAGCATCACGCATGAGAGCAGCAGGTGGCAGCGCTTTACAGGAAATGGGTTCCAGGATTCAGAAAGGTAGAGGCAGATGTCAGGTTAAAAGACGACATTCTTCAATCGCTACTCATTCATCAGGCAAAAGACCGAGAGTTCACAGTCTGGACGCATTCCTGCTGAGCAAAAACAGTAGAAGACAGAAAACAATTCGCTCAGCAAAGTTAGAAAAGTCTACGAGGCGAAAGAAGAATAAAAAGAAGAGATATAGGAAGAAGTCAAAGAGAACTTTACACATACGTCCTTTATCATCTGTCTTCGTCTAAAAGCATTACCATGGTGTCTCTGATACATGAACATAGCTCAGAATGCGTAAACAGTGACTTGGATATTTTCTCGATTCCCCATACAAGTGGTCAACAAGAGAGGCGGCACGTTGTGGGTTACCAACCGACCGCCATCATAGACCAAGATGGACCAATCAAATTCTTTGTTCCTGGTTTAACTGACTTTTACAGCGATCTAGATCAAACTACACTCAATTTAGAAGTCGTAATCACTAAAGGAGATGCACCTATTCCACCTGGTGATAAAACGGGTCCAGTGAATCTTATCCTTCACTCATTATTCTCACAAATCGATTGTTATCTCGGCGATACACTCGTTAGTCATAGCAATAAATTATAGCTAATTTAGAAATGCTTCTGAATTATGGTCTTTGTGCAAAATCAACTCAGTTAACGACATCCGGTTTTTATAAAGACACATCTGGGAAAATGGATAGTATAGACGAATTTGGGTTTTAAATCACTTAGAAGGTCCTATACATCTGGATATATTTCGGCAGAGTCATTTGCTGCTAAATTCGCTGGATTTTTGCCTAAGGTTATACAGAAGCAAACCTGCCTTCGCTCTAATGTCAGACGCAGCCAACCCTGATTATAGAATAGCAATTCGAAAAGCTACAATTAATGTAGAGCACGTTAAAGTCAACACATCTACGCTATTAGCACATGCGAAGACACTGCAAACAACCAATGCAGTTTACCCGATTAGCAGAGTGGAAATGCGTTCGACAAATATCGCAACAGATACAAGAAATCATGTCATCCAAAATTTAATCACAGGTCAACTTCCTACCTGATTAATATTCGCAGTCATAAGGAGTGAAGCACAAAATTGAGCTTACAAGGTGAATCCATTTAACTTTCAACATTTCAACCTGTCATATTTCTCACTATCGATTGATTCCCAAGTTTATCCATCCCAACCTCTAACACCTGCATTCGCCGAAGGGTCGTACATACGTGAGTTTGTTCATTTGTTGAAGGGTCTGTGGAAGGAAGACAGAGACGTTGATGTGACTCAGGCTGAATACGGTTCTGGTTTTACATATCTGGCCTACAAATTAAGCAGAAATCGCAATTATTATGGAGACCATTTCAATGTGATACATAATGGAACGCTTAGTGTTGAACTACATTTTTCACAACCTCTGACAGAATCTGTGAACATCATTACCTATTGTCAATATCAGAACTTACTCGTAATCAGTAAAGACCGTTCTGTGACCTTTGATAATACAAATTAAACCTCTATGGATGCAGCCCAAATTTGGCGTGCGTTAGAAAGAGACCCGTGTACAAAACCCATAGCCAGAGGTGTGTTTCCGGCGGATGTAGTTAAGTTTCTCAAACCGCTTTACCCTTCTTTAGTTGTTGCTAATATGGATGTCTCGAGTCTGCCGGGTAGTCATCGGGTTGCATTTTTTATCCCTAAACCTTCGTTAGCTTATTACTTTGATTCGTTTGGTCAAAAACCACATACCCAATTCCATAATTTCATGTACAGGCAGGCTGAAAATTAGGTTAAATTACGAAACTAGTACAACATCCATCTGCTGCTACATGTGGTCATCATTGTTTGCATTTCCTAAAATTTGCTGCCTGAGGACATTCGATGTACGACATCATTAACTGTACTTATTCAGACTAACTACCTCTCAATGATTTCATCGTAAAATGTGAATTAATTTACGATAAATTAGCAATTAACAATAATAATAATAATAATAATAATAATAATAATTATTATAATAATAAGGATATATGTCAAAATGTTAAATGGAGTCAAAGTTGTTGTCCTTTAAAAAAATTCCCTGACTATGCTTAATTTTTTGTATTCCTTTATTACATGTGTTTATTCTGTATTCCTTATTCCACGAATAAATTTTTTTAAATATACAGTATTTCATTTGTCTGTATTATTTACAGGATTTTATTTTAATTAAATAAAATATTTTTAAATAAAATTTCAAAGAGTTAATTAAATTACAAATAAATTACTAAATTATATATATAAATATATTTTTATATTTTTTTATTCTTTTAATAAGTAAATAAAATAAATAAATAAAATAATTAAAATATTTGTAATGAATTAAATAAATAATTACATAGACACAAGATTTCTTTCATTTAAAATACACTTCTTATTCAGAATTTTACATTTTAAAATTTTAATGAAATCAAATTACAAATTCCTGGTGCGTTGTTACATCTTCGTTTAATTATAGCGCTGTTAAAACTCCTTCCCCTCCCCTCCTGTGAATCATACATCGGATTTACAATTAATTCTCTTGGAACATCCATCTCCTGAAACGCTTTGTCCAATAGGAGGGTCCTTCATATTGGCTGATGGGGAAACTGCGTCATCGATCAAGTTTGAAATGTGTGAACCCCGTAGAATCTTCCTGCCAATTTTTACTGCTCCATGTGAATCCCATGTTATGAATTCAGGATAATTATGTAAAAATTTTAATAGACGTTTTTGTCGCGAAGTGAGCCAGTAGAACGGATAATGGTTTATCATCATCATCGTCGTCGTCAAATTCATAGCTTGGTTTTTTTATTCGCGATGGCGTTCGCTGAATGTCAGGCATGTAAAACAATTGCTGAGTAATTCGGTTTGGCAGCGGCGATTCAGGTGAAGACGATAATGGGGATAATTGCTCAGGGTGAGTTCTTTGTTGCATTTGATTTTGTTCTTTCTGATCAACATCTTCGCGTTTCTTCTTGTACAGAAATTTCTGTAACGTGTCGAGATAATATTCTAGTTTTTGATGCGCATTCATATTATGAGAATTTAAAATTTCGTTCCTTTTTTTATCCAGTCGTTTTTCTCGTACCGACGTTTTTGTGTCACTGCAATCGCCATGCTGTTCAGCGTTAGTGTTAGGTTTAGTCGTAGTAAGAGTTGTTGATAAATGGTTTATTAATCTTTGATATTCATGCGACGGTAATAATACGTATTTCTGCATATTTAACGTATTAATTTATTTAATATAGGACCTGCAAAGCTGCCTAATAATAAAGGCAATAAGAATCCAGCACCGTGTTGAATCAGATAAGCTTTTTTAGAACGTAATGAAATTTTTTTATGTGCTAGGCCTTTTACCTTCCTCAAATGCTTTTCTACTTGCGGTGTCCATGTGACTTTATGATGTAGGATGTTATGGCAAATTTTACAAAGAAATTTTACTTGATTCAACGATGCATGTTGTGGTAATTTTTTCCGTTGTTTAGGGCTAGTATTTTTTAATGCCCCGAGGAAATGACAATGCTTTTGAATTACTGGAATCATGGCTGTTTACTCCCGGTGAAAGCTTGATGAAAAATGTTCACCAATGTAATTTAAACATGCGTTTTATTTGTATATACAATAATAGGTTTTTCATGCGGGAAAATTTTACTCCGTTCTCTAATTATGTCAGGACAGCTTTGTGTTAAAACTAATAATAAATAACTATGAGGTTCTTGCATTGCATTTTTAAATGCTTCTATAAGTAAGGAACCATACCCTGTTTGTGAAGCAAGAGTACGTATCTGACCGACATCTAGAGGTGCTTTTAACAGAAAAATGTACTGGGTATTTAAACTATGATTTTTGATTGTGCGAATAGATTTTGAGTTAATAATAAAACGGAGAAATTGAGATGGTGACTGTATCTTGTATAAATCTTTTCGATAATTTCAGCATTTTTTTATTTCATTTAATAAATCATCAAAAATTAACAATCCATGTACGGGTATTCGTTAGTGAATCATTTTCTCATCGGGAATCCCCGCATGAAATGTAATGTTGGATAGATTTAAATTTTTCACAACAGGTAGAATTAATGCTCCGTAACAGTATATTATTTCCGTGGGAGGTGGGTCCATCATTCCATCTCTATACTTTAACAAATTTGACACAATGGTTGTCTTTCCACTTCCGGAACAACCGGCTACTAAAGCCGAAAAGTATTGTGTGAACTTTACCGAGGTATTTATCTCCATGATGTAAATAACGCACACGGAGCAAAGTTCCTTCTGTTGCTCACAATTCTTCAGATTTTTATTAAATGACTCGAAAGCAACTTTTGAATTGAATTTATCTTTAAAATTTTTAATTAGTTTAATACTGTTTATTAATATATAATAAGTAATAAAAATTATTATTATTTTTTTTTGAATTTTTACATTTAAAATTTTATAAAAAAATTAGAAAGAATGCAAATGACAAGTGAATAAATATATATATAAAATTTATTTGAATTTTGAAATTAAATACAAGAAATATAATATGAAAATTAAATAATTTGTTAAATACAAAGATTTGAATGTTAAAAATTAAATACAGAGGTTAAATGAATAAAAATGGATAATAGAATAAACGCAAAAGTTGGGTAATGGAATAAATTATTATAATATTATGAAAGTTAAATAATTTGATACATTACAAATAATTGAATGTTAAAAATTAAATACCGATACTAAGTGAATAAAAATGGATAATAGAATAAATACAAATATTAGGTGATGGAATAAATTAATATAATATTATGAAAGTTAAATAATTTGAAAAATACAAATATTTGAATGCTAAAAATTAAATAGAATAGAACATTGAGGACTAGAAAGTTAAATAATTTGATAAAATACAAATTTTTGAATGGTAAAATTAAATAGAATAGAACATTGGGGACTAGAATAGTTGTAAATATTTACAAATGAATAGTGTATGTAATATATATAATAAATAAGTATATGCAATAATAAATAAAAATATATACAACTATTTTTTACAATAAGCTATGGGCGATTAAAAATTAATATAACCATAAGGGTAACTAATACTAAGGTCTCTGTCTCTTACAAACCTTTTCTCATTGGTGCACCATTAAGTTTTTAAAAATGGTTTATTAAAAATTGTGGCTTTATTCTTATTACGCACCAGATTAAATGAAACAGGGACTTGGAGGGAGGAGGTCTTACTCAAACCTATGCCTCGAACGAGCTCTTCGATTGCAGCTGGTGTTAGAATCTCGTTTGCAGTACGTGTGAGTGTCACGCCATTAACTTGAAGTACGGTTGTGCCGTTCGAGTACTGCAAACAATAATTCTTAGCCCCAGCTATAATCAATTTTTTAATATATACATTTGGTCCAAATCTTGAAATAATTTCTTCCAAAAGCTCGCCCAAATTACTCCCTCTGGGTAATAATTCACGGCCGATTTCCTTGAGAAAAATGACACTATCTGTATCCGAATATTTTAAATTTTTACCGATTATACTCATGATGCCATACAACTCCATCCTGCCATAGCACGTCACGAACGATGCTATAACTATGTTCCCTTTCATGTGCACGGTAGGATGGGTTGACTTGTACGTAATGAGTAAAATTTCTTCAGAGACAATGTCTAAGTCCGTGACTTCGATAAAGGGCATGTTGAATAGCCTGGAAAACTCTGCACAGCTATCGACAAACACTGTGGGGTTGTTTTTAGTTTCATCAAAGCCCAGACAACCCCAGCAGTTATTTAATGCTAGTTTTCATATGCTACGCAGACCTGGATTTTTTTGAAATTTTCCAGGAACCAACACGATCCCCTCTCGCTCACGGACATGGTTGATGAATGCCTAGCGCTCGCTAGGCGTATTAGCAGACGGAGGCCAACCAGAGGCATCGATTCTTCCCCCTATAAATGCATTTACATACTAAAGTAGTGCTTTTCCCCAGTAAGCTTATCGTAGACGAAGCGTTCTTTATAATGCCATACTTCGAACATTCAACAACTGTATAGCCTTCCTCGAGCGCCCTGTAATATTCAGGCGTGCACCAGGTACCTGTTAACGCCCTCTCTTCCTCGTTGTGTTGCCACAATTCAGCTGACTGAGTATCAGCACAAGTCCTGCATAGAGGGAAGAAAACACGCCCTGCACACCTATAAGGTAGAACTGGAATAAAACGATCTCGAGGAGGCAACACTGTTGCTTTAATCAGAGCAAAATAGGCATTCGGGGCCTGGTTAAAATCAGCCATGATGACTTCCAGATGTTTTTTCGGATAGGCTGCATGCTTATTCACAAAGGGATATAAAGATGTGAAATCTAAATAGGAGAGACGCATTTTCTCTGTGGATTCTGTAATACCGCCCGAAAAATTCTCGGTGCGTCCTCCATAGAAGGCATCACGGGGCATGATAAATGGTCTGTGTTCTATTTTAAAATGTTTGCAGAATACAGCCATTTCTTTATTATGTTTCAACTCATTCTCATACTGGCATTCCCATATAACACTAAAAGTGTAGTCGGGAAGCTCGTGTTTTAGAAAGGCAAGTCTTTCTAATGTATGCTGGAAATTTTCTACGTTAGTCAGGTTGAGAGTAACGCTACATGCACTTGATACCGTGCACTTAGAACATGAGTGATAATAACAGCCTAAAAATTCGAATACGATTTTTCGACTGTCATCAACACCATCTAAATATTAAGGTCCAACGCGTATTTCCCATCCGTTTAACGCAGAACGTATGCACGTACTTGGAACTTTTGATTGTTCCCACGCTAACCATTTCAGAACTTTCAAACTCTGATGCAATCTATTCCCATAGAGTGTTTATCCAGATAACGTTCTCTTAGTACCCGATTACAAAATCCAGCTATAGAGATGTCACTCTGGAATGGGTTAAGACGTGTAAAGTCCTTCATGATTTCTGCAAATTTCAGACACCCATCTCTTAGAAGAACGACATCACTGAGACAATAATCTCTAAGCTCATCCATAAGACGCCAATCGGTACCGACACACTTTTTTGCTTTAGAATACCAGAGAACAAATTCTTCATGTAATGATTCTTTCATCTCTGTGGGATTAAAATATTCCTTATCAGGAAGTGGACCTTCATAGGAACATTTCTCATTGAGAAGCTTAAATGGGAAAAAACCTTTCTTTTGCTCTGTCAATCCAAAGGTTCGAGGAAATTCTCTTAAGGGAAGGGTGATGAACGATAACGAATAGATAAAACGTACCTTCATCTCTTTCACCTCAATGAAGAGAATTTTGAAGATGATGTGGGGTTTAATACTTGGTTCATACAGGTATCGTAAGACGTATAAACCATCAAATTTCTGCAAGTTGTGTGCGAATACTGTTGAATTCGCAAAATTAATAACATGCGAATGTTTTTTATTGCGCCTTGACAGATTGGAAAATAAAAACTCGAGGAAATCGGCCATGGCATTTACCCCTTTAAAAACACGCTGGACAAAGGAGCCAGACTCATCCTGGTAGGTCATGGCAACGAGGATTGCTGTTAATTCCCCTGAAACCAACTCTGTCTTAGTTTCAACATCGAAAAATATTAGTCTTAGCGAATCATTTTTAGAAGTAGAGATAGAAGAAGAAGCAGAAGGAGTAGATGCATTAGTACACCGAATGCATTGGTTTGCATCACACTTATGTCCCTTTTGGGATTCATATATTTTTTTACAATTAAGACAGCGTTTATGCGTAAAGCATGACTTAACACTGTCTTTGGGGTTGAGATGAGACCTGTAGCATTGCTCACCCTTAAAATAACGCTCACACAGCGGACAGTGAACATACTCATCCTTTAACAAAAGGGAATGTTGTGATCCGCAGTACGAGCATTGTCCCCCGCAGATATGGTGTTTTTTATCCCTCAAACCATGGAAAACTACCCCACAGCGCTGGCAAATCCCGCGCTTTCTGTAGAACCCAAACAGACTTGTGATGACATTGTAATGATTATTTGTTAATAATAAATGCAGTGTGTGTTTTGGTTTAGTTTCTACAAAATGTTGGGGTAAAATATCTCATTTATCGATGAACCTGTATATATTATGATTTCAAATTTATTGACATATGTATCACCGAGAAGTAATGCATGGAATTTATCCAGGCATTCAACACCTCCAGGGTTCGAGGGGTTTACACCCGCTGCTTCGCATAACTTAAGGGGAGCTTTTTCTGAAACGAATTACGTCCATCACAAAATGCTTTATACCCCTTAACGCAAGCCTCAATGAGAATGAGGTTATTTTTGTGTTCCTCAATGACTGCATCCTTCTCTGCACAGGCCATTGCAACCGCTAACGCACCAGGTAAACAGAGCTCATCAGTGGTTTGAATACGGACGACCTTGCCTGACCGAGCCAGGTGGTCATCAAGTATTACTGACTTGAGAGCAATGCTACCCCCAGAAGCGGGAATAGGCCTTTGAAGTAAAACCATGTGGATCTCTAATTGACCATCCATCAACAGACCGCTCCATGACTGCTCGACAGCTTGAAAAGTATCAAGCACCATCTCACCTGAAAATGAATCAATTAGGCCAAACCTAAGATTGATAGCATTGTTCAGGGATGGTGCTTTGATTGCAATGAGAGCGTGGTTGTAAAAAGACCTACGTTCCTGTAAAATGCACTGGAATAAACCATAGCATATCAGGAACGCTTGCAAGTGGCACGAAATTTAAGCTACGAGAAAATGTCATCTCGTATGTGGTTGATTCCACTTTATATTTGAGAGAATGACATGTGCCTAATTCTCATAAAGTAAAGTATGAATCGAAGTCTGTTAACAGTTGATCATTTAGAGAACCACGAGTTGAAGCTGATGATGTTGAAGCAATAGGAGCAGCTACATGTGTAGCTGAATGGCTAGCAGAAGACAGGGTAGGATTAGTAAGTGGATTCTGAGTAGGGTTGAAAAAGGGTGATGATGATGATGGTGGCAGAGGGACAGTCATGAGCGAGGATTTACCTCCTCTACGTTGAAACGAAAGGGAAAGCATTCTCCTACCCATACGCCGCATTTTGCGGGCTGGTTGAGGAGAATTAGGGTTTGTAGGTATAGAAGAAATTGGAGAAGAAGGTAGATTAGGGGTAGAATACGTTGTTGCAAGTGTTTTATATCATTTGAGCTTGTCAAGCTCTGCGAATGGTAGCGTTCTGTTGAGAGAGGTTGCCTTGACCTACACAAACTTAAAGGTTCTGTCTGTGTCAAAGGGTATAAAGCATTTTGCGATGAACGTAGTTCATCACGCACACACAGATTAAGAGGTTGCGTTGAAGTAGACGAAGAAGAAGTAGGCTAAGAAAGAATCTCTTCATAAATACAGAGATTGAGAGGGATGGATTGCTGAGAGTTAGAATAGGTAGAAGAAGATGAAGACATTTTAAAAGGTGGAATAGGAAAGTTAAAAATAATACAGATGATGAAAGAAAAAAGTAAAAAAAAAAAACTGACTAAACCAAAGAAAGGAAAGAAAAAAAAAGTAAAGTTTAGACACGATGATATAACAGTGGAAAGAAATAAAGGATTAAATAAACCTCTGCACGCGATAATGAAAGTGCCCTCTCGTTATGCGACGCCCGATTTTTGTATATAAAAAAACGAATCATCCCTTTATTGTAAATGCAGTTAATTGTAATAACTGCGTTATGGTTAAATTGAAAGTGTATCGATCTAATCGGACAGATTGATGTACTAGGGATTAAGGGTGCCTCGTTTATTGCAATTTCATAAATTTCCTCCAATCTGTCTATGATTTCTTTGAACTGATTGGACTTGAAACAAAAAGTTGTGTTCGTTTTCTTTTTGCTCGATAAAGAAATGAAATCTTCCCCTGTGGAATTTTTTTTTAATAAAACCAGGTTGAATTTTGTTACAGCGTTGTAACTTGCCAATTCACTGAACTAGAATGTAAGAGATGAAAAGAATAGTGTTTAGGAAATTAAACATTACAAACCGAATTATGTTTATGACGAAAGAACTGCGGGAAATGAATACGCATTAAAGCAAAAAATTTAATAGTATTATCATCAATTTTTTCTTCCAACATGAGTTGCTTATCGGTGTAATAATCATAAACATGAAAAGAACCTAGGATCACTTGAACGTTCTTTGCAGCCTTAAATAAGTGATGGGATTGACAGGAAATGGAATGACTATCTGCTATATCACATTTTGTGAAAACCTTTTCAACTGCAAGTGCATAGCCATTCAAATCTTCGGGTTCAAAAAGTTCTGACAACGTTTGGTACTGAAAACCAGTACGTTTGAGTTTAGAAACTGTCTTTTCAAATTGAAAACAGGAGGAAGAAAAAAAGCTGATTGCAAAACCTTGAAAGACCAAGATACGTGATAAGATGAAAGTTAAGACATTGCCTGTACACAATCTCTTTTTCAAAAATTTAACTTCAACATAGGAATGAATTTTTTCAAAATGTGTTAATTCAGTTAAAATAGAATCCGGTTTCGTTTGTGCAGCAGCATAGCATTCATCAAGAACTTTAAAATTATGACTGCATTTTTTAATAACGTCATCTGTCAGATCCTTTATACCATGGGTGAAAGGCCCGAATTTATTAACATTGCTATTCAATAAGTTAATGCAGATCGTATACACAAAACGTATACACTTCCCACTTTGGAGCTAAGTAGAGAAAAGGAAGAAAAAGAGAGAGAAAGAGAAAATACCTATCAGAGCTTGAAATTAAAAAAAGGAAGTCTAGAGTATTTAGGTAAAAAGTATAAATAAATAATTACTTACGGATTTAACATGCTCTCGCAGCAGGGGCCATTCGTGTTTTACACGATACTCAGGGTCCTAGAACTCTTCGTCACCGCTACCCCCCTCTCCTCCTGGTGGTGTTTGAACCGCTGTGAATAGATCGTCAAACGCTGGCGTGTCAAAACGATTGTGTTTGAAAACCCCCGACAACTGCTCGGGATCTGAAGGTGACGAAAGAGGGGGGGATGGCCAATGCCGTCTTTTTGGTGGTGTGGATGATCTCTGTATCTCGGACCCGTCGTCTGCAGTATACTGCAGGGGTTTGCAATGCTAAAAATATAAATAACGTGAAAATTAATAAAAAAAAACAAAATAAACAACCATTAAACAAAAATATGCGCAAGAAAACTACTAACTGGCTCAGCCCTAATGAAATCCCCTGCCTCAACTTTCGTACTGGTGCATTAAGTCACTGATGACTCTAACACGGCCTAAATAAAAATAAAAAAATGGAATTATAAAAAGAAAAATAAAGACAGGAAAAAAGAAAAAAGAAAATGCGTACTGGTGTTGAAGGTTGATGCGGTCTCTCTCTGTGGAAACCCGAGTTGGAATCTACACTGTTAGACGTAGCAGAGGATGATGAAGATGGAACCGAGTTAAAGGTTTCCACTAAAGAAAACAACCCAAAAGAGTAAGAGAGAGAGAGAGAGAGAGAGAGAGAGAGAGAGAGAGAGAGAAATAAATATGAAAAGTAAACTTTGAAAGGTAGAATGATAGTAAAAATTGAAAAAAATTTAAAATACCATAAATACTGTATTTAGCGCCGGACCTGAAATACCGGCCCGCCTGCATTAAGCGCCTGGGGGTCCGCTGAATTTTT
>JAHWFO010097863.1:38552-246091 GCA_023313115.1 Rhysida immarginata | reverse complement strand
CTGCATTAAGCGCCTGGGGGTCCGCTGAATTTTTGCAAATAAGCGCCCGGGCGCTTAATACAGTATTTACGGTATACTTACTGATCAAAACGTTGATGGTGGTGTTGGTAGAAGCGAAAAGCTTGGAGAAAAACTCGGAAGAATGGATTGATTACCGAAAGGTGAATCAGTGATTAAGCGAGTAAAAAACCCAGTATTTAAACAATTTTTTAACATACATTAACATGTTAATTAACATAACATTATAACGTCTTTACCAGCAATGTGCCAACAGAAAAATGTCAATCTCTAAGTGAGCCAATAATAAGACATCATTAATGATAAAACCCACCCATATGATATTATAAAAAATGAAAAGATCCACCCCAGTTGAGATAATAAAATGTAGGTCATGATGTAACAAGAGTGGGGGTAAACGTGATAAACATCTGTGAACGTATTGAATGAGTCAACCATTATTATTTTTTTTAATATAAGAACTTTTATACTAAGAACATTTAGAAAAATGGATAGAAATTATTCTAAAACTTTAAACAAACATCTGAAACCGATTGAATGACATTAGCAGTCCAAATCAGATTGACTCAGAGGCGCTGAAACACTTGAGATGATAACATGTATTTTAAACTATGTCAATGACCGACAAAATTTTAGAAAAGAATTCTAACCAGCTGAAATTAAGAATTATTACCATCTGAAATTAAGAAACAAAACAGTTTTGTAAACTATTCAACAGTCATGATGAATGATAAACCATTTGAAGGGTCAAAGACGAACTTAATGCAAAATATGTGTATATGGTTAATAATAATAATAATAATAATAATAATAATAATAATAATATTATAATCATTGCACTTTATGCATAGACATGAAGAAATTGTGAAAATAATGTTAACCTTAATGGATACAAAACAACATTAAATTAAAACAATGAAAAGACGTGAAAGTACAAAAGTTAGAAAAAAGCATAATGGAAAATTTTTTATAAAATATAAAACAAGGAAGCAAGTAACCTAAATGGTAAAAAATGGGAGTAGACATGACCTCAGCTAAGGGACATCAGCGAGCAAAAGTTCATTTTTTTAACATAAAGAGGGGGTTTGGATGTGGGTTAATGGAATGCATGAGCGTGGGCACCAGTTAGTCAGCTGTTAGTCTTTAGTGTGTAGATGAGTGCGAGACAGCCAACAGCAACGAGCAAACAGCCGTCACCGAAGATGCCTTCAACATGTAATGAGAAAAGTATGTATATGAATGATTTTTAGAAATTTATAGAGAACTAGTTAGAATGCACAGAGTAATCAGAGTTTATTATATATTTTTTTAGTATTAGGAATCGCTGTGGATCTGCAAGCCATTTATCTAACCAGTGGAGAAATACTTGTAAAGGAAATTACGTTTGTAGGCATTTATAATCACAAGCTATTAAATAATAATGCCAGAGATTACGTTGAACACAGAGGTGGACGGATGAGAGCAGACTACAATTTCCAGTTACCAACAAATGAACTTAACATAACTGCCGAAGATTGGAAAAGAATAAAAAAAAAAGATGAACTATAATCGTGTATATTATAATGCAGTGCCTTATTCACGACTAGCACCACAGCTGAACCATTGGAAAAACGCTTTTAATAAATTCTACGGTTACGGCACTGAACAATGCCGAATGTTGAGTAAGCTGCTACAAGTGCGTGTACATAATGCTGAGAAGCTGGTAATATCGATGGCTGAAAACGACTCTCACAATCCGATTTTTTTTTAGAAATAACCAACATTACGGCTGTTGTACATCTGCGCGAGCAATAGCTATGCTATTAGATAGAGATTATTTTTGTAATAATAATAATAATTAAACATTAAAAAAATGTGTTAAAAAATAAGTCTTTAAAGCAAATAATAATAAGTTAGATTAACCTAAAAGTGGGGTAGGGGTAGATATGACCTCAGATAAGGGATAGCTGGGAGCAAAAAGTTTTTTTGTTATTAACATAATGAGGGTGGTGGTGGTGGTGGTGGTGGGGGTGGGGGTAATGGAATGCGTGAACGTGGTCACCAGTTAGACAGTCATTTGCAGTCTTAGTCTTTAGTGTGTAGATGAGTGCGAGATAGCGAGTAGCAATGAGCAAACAGCTTTCAGCGAAGATGACTTCAACAAGTAATGATAAAAGTATGTATTTGAATGATTTTTAGAAAATTATAGAGAATTAGTTAGAATGCACAGAGTAAGCGGAGTTTTATTATTTTAAAGTAATAGGAGTCGCTGTGGATCTGAATGCAATTTATCTGAGCAGTGGAGAAATCCTTGTAAAAACGATTTCAACATCATGTGTATATAATCTTCGTTTAATGGAGAAAGAAGAGATATATGATTTAGATGTGAGACTGAAACGGGTTGGAGAGTACTATAAATTCTTATTACCAACAAATGAAATTAACATAACTTATGTAGACTGGCTAAGAATAAAAGAAATGGGCGACATGATCCCCGGGATAAAATCAATCTTTGCCAAATACGTACCCTATTTGTTATTGGCATCATTGATTGAACAATGGAAAAAGGAATTTGAAACAATTTATGGTTATGGAACAGATCAATGTGAAATGTTAAGTCGGCTATTTCAAGTTACTATTCAGGATGTAGAAACATTGATTGACCCAATACCTGAAGAGGGATCGCATAACCCAATATTTAATAAACAAAGTGAAAATTATTGTATTCGCTCAGCCCGACGTTTGGAACTAGAATATTTTCCTGAATATGTAATTGATGGAGTCTATTTTTATTAAAATAAAATAAAAAATAAAATAAAACTTACTGTGTGTCAATGCGTATTTTTTAACACCTAATGACATTTGAATTAATTTTTAACTAAATTTGGAAAAAGAGAATGAAAAATTTTGGAATTAATAATAAAAATTTTTGAATTAATTTGGAAATGATGATAAATTATTTTGAAAAAAACTGGAAATGATGATAATTTTAAATGAAAAAAAGCTTAAAATTAACTTAATTTTGAAAAAAACTGGACTTTTGAATAAAAATTTTTGAATAATTTTGGAATTGAGAAAAAATTATTTTAATAAAATTTGGAAATGGCTAAAAATTATTTTCAAAAAATTAATTTAAAAATTGTGGATAATTTAATTAATGGGATAAAAGGGTAGGGAGGTAACAAATATGGTGAGTAACATCTTGGCTAACTGGAAGAAAACACCTTGAGGTTAACACCTGTAACCCATTGGTCACTGACAATAAAAACCCTTTGGTAACCTGAACGGTAAATACTGGTCAGCACCTTGAATCAATAATGTGAATTAGGAAGAGTATTTAACTAAAAAAATAAAAAAAGTCCGGTGATTCTAAACACAATAGAAAATTAGTAATTAGGTAAAAAAGGAATGTGACTGGCCGGATTTTTTCACCACCCTGCACCCAAATTTCGATGGTTAACCCTTTTTTGATTACCTGGGCCGAATGCAACAAGAACCCATCCATCATTAACCACACCCACAACACATCAAAAACCTGTCAACCCCTTTGGATACCAACCAACCCCTTTGGCCACTCAGAATGAAATTCCAATCAACCCTCTGGGTACTTGGTATGTAACACCTATCAATAAAATCAATCAATACTCATTATTATTCAATAAAATCAATCTAAACCCATTAATAACGACAAAAAAAATCAAAAATCGATGGAAATTTAACCCTTTAGCACCTTTTAGGGTTGCACGCGCCTCCCCCCTATCCGCCAGGATTGGTGTCTAACTTCTATGGTAGCTGGGCAATTTGAACGCTTGAGATGATTTCTGGTGTCTTGCACACGAAGGCGATGTCGACTTTCCAAGTAAATTATTAGCACAAATGAAATCTCTGACGTCATAAATCATCTTAAAAGCAGGAAAGCAGTAGGTTTCTATCACAAACAGTGCCCTTAAGAACTTGCCTCCTAGGGCCGTCAAGATTATTAGCAGGGTCATAAATGACTGCTGGAGACATGGATACTTCCCTGACAAGTGGAAGATGTCCGTCATTGTTACGATACCAAAGCCTGGTCTGAACCCTGCCCTCGCTGTCAGCTACAGGCCCATAAGCTAACTACATACGATGTCAAAAGTTCTTGAAAGTGTCATTCTAAGGAGGTTTAACGCTTTCTGCGTGGCCAATAATCTTGTTCGTGAGGAGCAGATCGGGTTTTGCACGGGTCGCTCTTGCCAACTACAGCTTTGGAGGCTTGTTGCTGACCTAAACACTCCCCTTAATTGCGCCAAATATGGTGGTCTTATCTTTTTAGATGTCCGGAAAGCTTTTAATCAGGTCTGGCATAACGGCCTAAAATATAAGATGATTACTTGTGGCTTTCCTGACGAGCTGATTGCTTTGATTAGTTCCTTTCTGTCAAACAGGATTTTTCATGTCAAGGTTGACTGCTCCATGTCTAACCCTTGTGACATCAAGGCTGCTGTTCCCCAACGCTCTCTTCTGGGCCCTGCGTTGTTCAACTTCTTCATTCACGATTTCCCAGCATTTACAAAGTGCAAATTATGCCTGTTTGCTGCGATGTGTCCATCATGACTTGTGCCCAAAATCCCGCTCATGTTATATCTCGGTTACAAAATGCCGTGCATCTGTGTGAGAAATGGTTTCCTAAGTGGAGGCTAAACCTAAACATTGATAAATGCAAAGCTATGTTCGATACCATAAAACTTAGAAAACCCCCGAAGCCAATCTTCCTATCTGGCAAGGAGCTCGAGTGGGTAAAAAACTATAAATACCTCGGAGTTGTGATAGATGGCAAGTTAAATTGGGACAACCATCTCTCTTATGCTATCAACAAGGCCAAGGAGGCAAAGTTTAGTCTGGTTGCCCTTCTGGGATGTAACAGTTCGCTTGGAGTGGACAGCAAATTTTTGCTTTATAAAATGGTAATCCGAAACATTCTTCTCTACGGTATGCCTGCCTGGGCTACAACCTACAAATCCAGATGGAAGGACATACAAACATTCCAAAACGTCACTCTCATCGCCATCGCCCAACTCGACAGGAGAATAGCAACTAATACTTCCATTGCTGAAGATTTCGGTATACCTACTATTGGAAACCACGTCAAGGAGTCACTTCCAAGGATGAAGGACCATCCTAATCCACTGGTTGCAGATATACTGTATCACCAGCTCACCTTTAGAAGTTCCCTCAGGCATCTCAGGCCTCGTCACATCCTGGACGTCAACTTCGATGACATCCAAAAGGCCATCTTTCCACCCTACTGGATCATCTAGCTCTTCCACGTCCTATCGTCAATCAACAATCAACTTTATCGTCCTGTTAGGAAAGGACTCCTCCGTATCCTCTGGATGACTTAACCAGGTTCATCTGGCTTCTTTCCTAATTCAGCATATTTCTTTTGGCTCTAATACTGGACGAGTATGGTAGTGGAAGCATAGCTTCCAGACCGCTCATTTTGTTTTTTCTTCCCTGCGCTGTTTGATTGTCGATTGTCACAGGGAATTTAGTCTTTGCCGGAAGCAGGATTAGAAGCTATTTAGAGATTTACTCAAGCAGTGTAACATTTCATATACGGCCTGCCAACAATGTTGACATTGATGGTAATGTTAGTGATATCACCCAATCTATTAAATCAGCCAGTGATGCTAGCACTACTGCCGTTGAACAAAAGAGAACTGATCATCTCGATCTTCCCCCATCAATCAGGCAACTCATGCGTGAAAAAAACTTCTTCAGAAGATTGTGGCCATGCACTAGGTCCTGCAGTTCAGGACTAAGTACAACAGGTTAGCACGAAAGGTCAGCGAACAGGTGAAGAAGCTACAAATCCAAAGGTGGTGCAGCAAAATCAAGAGTCTGTCAGTCCAGGATAGTGTGTTTCCTAAGTACTTGATATATCGATACTTTCAAGAATTGGTATCGGGTATTTCTACCGATACTTGTTTGTATCGATACCAAATGGTATCGATTCCTAGGGAATTGTCCTTTTGAAGGTATCGAATCGAAGGACGATACTATAGAGTTAGGAAAAAAAACGCGAGTTGACAGGGGAACGAATTTCACCTCTGAGCTCATGAAAGAAATCTGCGAATAGGCATAAAGAAATTACTCACGACAGCATTTCATCCATCCGGGAACAGGATAATTGAAAGGATGAATAGAATGCTTATTGGAGCTCTGAAACATTATGTACATCAAAGCCACCGCGATTGTGATTCTTGGATTCCATACATAGTATTCAGCTACAATACGACACCTCATTATTCCATAGGAGAGAGTCCTTTCGTGCTATTCTTTGGTAGAGACCCAGTTTTACCCTTTGAAGTTTTAATAACACCAAGAAAAACGTATTATGACATTGAAAACAACTATAGAGGCGAAGTGGAAGCGAGACCTCAAATTATCTTATTCTATTTGGAGAATTCATGATACATTGGTGAACAAAGCTCATCAGACCAACGATGAAGCAGGTGGTGTGCCAGTTGAGCTAAGACAATACCTAAATCAAAGTTTTTCAAGTAGAATGTGCAATCCATTAAAAGAATGGCAAGCATTGGCTACAATCTACCCAAATGCTTACAAAATTGCTACGCAGTATTTAAGAAATAGTGAAATAGAGTATGTGTGTTTTGGCTACCTCTGTGCCTTCAGAGTGTTTGTTTTCTCGAGCAGGAAGAATTGTAAGCCCAACTAGAAACAGATTAAGTCCAAGAAAATTGAACATGTTGTTTTTGCAAAGTATTGATGACAGTTTTTGGAATTAAAGAATTGGAGAAGGCAGAATGTGAGTGTGTCTTTACTTGTTAGCTTTAAACTATTGGAAAAAATATGATAAAATATAAAATAATGGACCGTTTTTTTGAGAACATCGAGTATTTGATACTTAGTACAAAAAAAGTATCGAGTACTCTCCATTATTGATACTTTATCAGTTAGGAAAAACACTAGTCCAGGACAATTACTCTGGTGGACATTCTGGCCAACAAGAAGGCCACTGATCTAACTCCTATGCTTATGGAAGATGGGAATTTTGTTAGCAGTCCCCAGGAAAAGGCCCAACTAATTGCAAACTCCCTGAAGAGTGAATTCACCACCCCCTTTGAAGATAAACTGGCTGGTATTGAAAACACATGTCTAGTTAAAGATGGCTGCATAAAGTATAATCTCATCCATTTTATACATAACCCTCTCCATGTCATGACAATGCCGAGGTATCGAACATCATTAAGCGAATACAGATTAACAAGTCTCCTGGTCTAGACTCCATCACTAATGGTTCTCTCAAGAATTTGCCTCCTAAGGTAATCTGCATTATTACTAAGAATTTAAACGACTGCTGGAACCACGGCTACTTCCCCGATGCCTGGAAAAACTCAGTCATCCTCTCTATACCTAAGCCTAGTCTTAATCCTGCTCTTCCTGTCAGCTACAAGCCCATCAGCTTATTGCCTACTTTTTCTAAGGTATTTGAACGCACAATCCTGAAGAGGTTCAATGACTTTTGCGAGTTAAATAATCTAATTCGCAGGGAGCAATTTGGCTGTCGTTTGAATCACTCCTGCCAGCTCCAGATTTGGAGGCTGGTTGAAGATTTGAGCAGTCTTCTCAATTATTCGATTACGGCGAAATTGTTTTTCTCCATGTCCATAAAGCCTTTGACCAAGTAAGGCACGATAGTCTCATCTTTAAAATGATAAATTGTGGTTTCCCTGACGAGCTGATTGCCTTAGCTCGCTCCTTCTTGTCGCATAGATCCTATCATGTCAGGGTTGGTAACTCCTTGTCTGACCTCTATGACATCAATGCGGTGTTCCTCAGAGTTCAGTCCTGAGCCCAGCGTTGTTCAATTTTTTCATTCACGACCTGCTAGAATTCACAAAGTATAATCTCTCCTTGTTCGCTGAGGATGTGGCCATCATGACTTGTGTGAGGAATCCCGCACACATCATGAGTCGTTTACAAAAGGCTTTGCAACACTGCGAAAAATGGTTCGATAAATGGAGGTTGAAGGTCAACTTTGACAAATGTAAAGCTATGTTCATTACACGTAAACGCAAGAATCCTCTAGGGACCCTCGCCTTATATGGCAGGAATCTAGATTGGGTAAAGAGCTACAAATACATGGGCAAAAAGATTGACTCTAAGCTAAACTCAGTGTTGCCAAGTCAGTGACTTTGTCACTAGATTTAGTGACTTTTTAGTGACTAAAATTTTTTAATGACTTTTTTTTTCCAAAAGTGACTTTTCAGTGATTAATATTTTATAGACAGTTTACCCAAAATAGCAATAAATAATAATTCTTGTGTGTTTTTAATCGCGGTGAAATTATTTACAAATGGTGATTGGCATAAAAATAGATTGAACCAATGGAAGACCAGAGCAGTGATGACGTTATATCATTGTTTCTGCTCCTATGTTCTTATTGTAATGGATACAGTAGCCAATCTGGTTTCAAGATTTTGTGCTGGCCTCCCATTGATGCTTTATTTATATGTCTGGTGTATGTATAAAAGTGGTATTCGAAACACTTTCAGTATTCGAAACAATGTGCTGAGGGGCACCAGTCAAGAGATTGCCCCAAGATCAAAGGACAAGACCAGTGTTGCCAAGTCAGTGATTTTGTCACTAGATTTAGTGATTTTTTTTTTCCAAAAGTGACTTTTTAGTGACTAAAATTTTTTAGTGACTTTTTTGTGCATCAGATGAGGTGGACAGCACACATCAAGCTACATGAAATATCCAAGATACCCCCAGGTTCAAAGGATGCGCAGTTCTAAAGTGACAGGAGGCAAATCATATGCTGCCACTGTGTCTATGCCAGAAGATCAAGATCAAGGACCTACCAGGTATGTATAAGAAATTAGGACGTATCTTTCATCTGTTTTCTAATCTAGGCAAAAGTTACCCACAGTTGAGTGGGCTCCTTACACCCAACTAATTTTAGTATGGCTGCACAACGTTATACTGTAATCAACAAAGATGAAATTCGGTGCATAATATGGAACACTAGGGGCATTCCCCGAAAGCATATAGAGTTTCACATCTTTCTGATAAAGCAAGAAATCGACGTTGATTTCCTCTGTGAAACTCACCTCAATCCTAGCCAAGACTTCAAGCTACCTGGCTATTGTGTGTACTGTAAAAATCGAATGGCTTCAAATGCAGCAAGATGTGCGTCTGGGGGCGCTGCGATCATCATTAAGAAGGGAAGTCAACACCAAGAAT
Organism: Rhysida immarginata; assembly: GCA_023313115.1. NCBI lineage: Eukaryota > Metazoa > Arthropoda > Chilopoda > Scolopendromorpha > Scolopendridae > Rhysida > Rhysida immarginata. Next base: position 236,851 of record JAHWFO010097863.1, on the reverse strand, counting down.
TATTATCCAAGTCTTATGCAGGTATGGAATCGGCCGCCATCATTATCAATGACGTCTCCTGTGGTGAAGTGAAGTTCGTGGCGCTCCACAATTCACCTAAACATTATCTTGACATTTGCGAGCTTGATGAACTCTTCAGTGGTGACACTCCAGTCGTCCTGGCTGGTGACCTAAATGCCAAATACTACAGTTGTATCTGTCACCATCAAATTTAAGCTATGAGCAAAGACACCTAAATGTTTTTCAGGGCCAATGAATAAGGCTACACATTTTTTCATATTATGGGTGTTATTGGTAACACATGTAGTGATTTTTTCTTTTTCAATTGGTTCAATCGGGAAAAAAATTGACAAAAAAAATAATTATTAGTATTTATTAGTAAACTGTGGGCGCCATCTTTGAATGACCATCGATGGTATACTTGATCTATCGATGGTTGGCAACCATCGAAATTGCGATGGATTGAAAGCTAAAAACATCGATGGTTCGATGGTTGTTCGATGCATTGCAGGGCACTACTTTCTGTTACGTCTTATATGCTGGTCCCTAGCGTAGAATTAAGTTTCTCACAAACCTGACTTGTTTTCTTTTTTCCTTAGAGCTAGGTGCGTCCTTCTTAGGATGGCTTCTTCAGCATACACCTACCTGCGAGGTTACTCCCCCCCCCTGGTTCTATACAATTATATTTTAGCAATATGATGGCTTCGTCCAAATTAACCACGTTGAAGTCGGCTAAAGAGCCTTTACCAGTGGCAGATGGTAAAACTGTGTCTTGTGAAAACACCTACAGGGATGCCTGCTTAAATGCTAGGTTTGCTGCTTTTGAACTAATGTTAGAAGCTCTTGGGACGAAATAAACGCTAAGTATAGTGCACTGGAGGAAAAAGTTGAATCCCTACACAAAAGTTTTCAGAAAAAGTTCGAAGGTATCAACAAGGAAATTGAAGACTCGTAGAGATGTTATTGGCAAGATAAGTGAACTTAAGGAAGCCTTTGGGAAATGCTCTGGGACTCCGAAGGCAGGTAACTACACAGAAGATATATCGGTTGATAACAGCAAGGTAAGTAATGTTTTTATAACTATTTCCTGTGCTACAAGTGTGGAGTCTGTGGATATAATTGAAAATAGTGACTGCTATAAGAGAAGTCACTCTGATGGAACCGATGAAGAAGTGGATGGCAGTCATTAAAGGAAAATTAAAGGAAAAGACCCCCTAAATTGCGTCAGATGTGATGGACAGCACACTTCAAGCTACACGAAATGTCCAAAATACAACCAGGTTCAAAGGATGCCGAGTTCCAAAGTGACAGCAGACAAATCCTATGCTGCCGCTATGTCTAAGCCGGAAGATAAAGACCTCAACATCAACGACCTACCGGGTATGTATAAGCAATTAGGACGTATCTTTTATCTGTTTTCTAATCTAGGCAAAAGTTACCCACAATTGAGTGGGCTCCTTACAACCAACTAATATTTAGTATGGCTGCACAACGTTATACTGTAATCAACAAAGGTGAACTTCGTTGTGTGATATGGAAGGCTAGGGGGATTCCCCGTAAGAGTATCAAGTTTCACAATTTTCTAATAAAGCAAGAAATCGACGTTGCTTTCTTCTGTGAAACGCACTTCAAACCAAGCCAAGACTTCAAGCTACCTGGCTAGTGTGTGTACCGTAAGGATCAAATGGCTTCAAATGCTGAGAGATTTGCTTTTGGGGGCGCTGCGATCATCATTAAGAAGGGAAATCAACACCAAGAATTAGTCTCCAAGTCTAGTGCAAGTATGGAATCGGCCTCCATCATTATCAATGACGTCTCCTGTGGTGAAGTGAAGTTCGTGGTGCTCTACAATTCACCTAAAAATTATCTTGTCGTTAGCGAGCTTGATGAACTCTTCAGTGGTGACACTCCAGTCGTCCAGGCTGGTGACCTAAATGCTATACACCAAAGCTGGAACTCCAGAATGCAGAACTACAATGGCATGATTCTCTATAGGTATATACAAAGAAAAGATGACATCATCGCTGCTGGATCTGTGGAGGACACCTACTACTGCGACCACTCCCCTACTAGTGACGTTTTGGACATCTCGTTCAAACCATACAATATCGTCACAATTTATGACCTTTCTTCTGACCACAAGCTTTTGGCGTTGAACTTTGAAAATGTTGACATAAATTTCCGAGAGGAACTCATACATCATTAAGACTGGAAGCTCTACAAAGTATTCTTAAGGACTATGGCTGCCAGCCCGACGTTGCGTACTGTATGGAGGACATTGAACAACGTTTTGAAGACATCACCAGTTGGATTAACAGTGCCATAGAAGCTAGTAACTATCCATCAGAGAATACACCTCCTCATCGAATCCAACTCACTCCTGGAATCCATTGACTAATTGCTGAAAAAAAAAGGACCCGTAGACTATGAAGAAGTACAACAAGCTAGTGAAAAGAGTCCAAGAGGATATAAAAGAGCTTCGCGACGCTAGATGGAATGAAAAACTGAAAAGCTTGTCGACTCGCGAAGATTCCATTTGGAGTATGGTCAGAGCTTTACAGAAGAAGAAGAATGATACGCTTCCTCCACTCCGTCATTGCAGATTCACTAGAAATGCAATTTGTTACTCCTACCAACAACAATCCCGAGTATCAAAACATGTCTCAGTGTGTGGAAGATGGTCTTGTCAACTTTGATGAAATCCCGCAGCATTTAACAAAGAACATCATTGAGGCCAGAGAGATCGCCACCATCATAAGTAAACTGAAAAAGAAGAAGAGTCCAGGAAGAGAAAAGGTGAGCAATAACGCCCTCATGAATCTCCCAAATAACTTTATTGACTTTCTCACCAATATCATTAGCAACTGCTGGAAATTTTCTTATTCGCTGCATCTTGGAAACAATCTATTGTTTTGAGTATGCCCAAGCAGGGAAAAAATCCAGCTATTCCCTCGAGCTACCGACCTATTAGTTTGCTCCTCTCAATGTCTAAAGTTTTGGAGAAAATGATCGTCAGATTCCAAGAACACTGTGTTGCCAATGATCTACTTCGGAAATATCAGTTTGGCTTTCGTGCTGCCCACTCTTGTCAGATGCAGATATGGAGACTCGTCGAAGACCTGAGTACCCCCTTGAACCTTTCCAGGTATGCGGAGTGGTTTTCCTCGATGTCAGTAAAGCGCTTGACCAAGTGTGGCATGGGGGCCTTGTATATAAGATGATTAGAGACGGGTTTCCTTCCGATTTGATTTTGATGGTGAAATCCTTTCTCACCAAGAGGTCCTACCAAGCTAAAGTTGGTGAAAATCTATCCGCGCCCCATGTTGTAAAGGCCGGTGTCCATCAAGGTTCTGTCCTCGGGCCCGTTCTATTTAATTATTTTGTGCATGATTTCCCGAACCCCAAAAACTGTAATCTATATTTCTGTGATGACGATACTGCCATTATGACATGGGTAGCTAAGCCAGGTCAAGTTATCACTCGTCTACAGAACACCCTGAACATGTTCGAAGACTGGTTTAACTGCTGGCAGCTGAACCTTAATATCGGAAAGTGCAAGGCTACGTACGTCAACAGAATGTTCAGTGTCCCTCAGTTCAACAAATATCTTGGTGTAATCATCGACTCAAGACTCTTTTGGAATCGTCATTTGACGTACGCTCTGAACAAAGCGAAGAGGGTTAAGTACAGTCTCATAGCTCTCCTGGGCCGCAACAGCACCCTCAGCATCGACAAGAAGCTACTTCTTTACAAGTCGATTATTCGGACCATACTCCCCTATGGCATGCCTGCGTGGGTGACTATCTGTAGAAGCAGATGGAGCGAGCGGCAGTCATTCCAGAATGTTACCCTGAGGACCATTGCCCAGCTGGACAGAAGGACTGTGAAAAACCAATCCATCCACTCAGATCTGTATATGGTCCACATAGGAAAGTTTATACAGCACCTTTTTTTGATTGTGGTGCAGAAGATGAAGATTCATGACAATGACCTAGTGACCAGAATACTGAAGAACTCAATAGATATGAAGTGGCATATGAAGTATCGAAAACCAAGGCACATTCTTGACATGGTGGTGATCCGCACCATCTTGGTCCATGGAATGCCTGCTTGGGTGTCTATCTGCAAATCGAGGTGGAGGGAACTACAGACCTTCAAAATGTATCTCTCTAGGATATTGTTTAGCTCGATAGAAGAATTGCCAACAACTACTCTATTTATGAACACTTCGGTATGGCCCACATTGGTAGCTGATTTCCAGATGCCCCTTAAGAAATTGCTTCTTAAAACTGAGACACACGATAATTCACTGGTTTCCGGTATATTGGATCACCCTGTAGCCTTTAGGGATTCCATAAGGATACGAAGAGCCCTTCATCTCCTGGAAGTCAATTTCGATGATATCAATAAGGTCGTCTTCCCTGACTTCTGTATATTTTAGCCACAGATGCTCAGGGCTGTAACTACGTCAATCAGCAATCTTATTCCTCGTCCTACCAAGTTAGGACTCTTTTTCTCAGGATGACTCTCGAGGGACATCAGGCTTCTCCTCTAATTCAGTGCAATTCCCTTGGTTACTTTATGGGCGAGTGTGTTATGGAAGCTTGGCTCCCGGACCGCTCGTGTCTTTTCACTACACTGGTCGATTGCTGATTGCAGGGAATTCAATATAGATCACAGATGCTAACCAGTGTGGACCAGTATTGCCAGATGTAGCATTTTTGGTGCTACAGTAGTATATTTGAGGCCTAAAAAGAGGCTGTAGCATAAACCGTAGTATAATTGAAATTGTAGCTCTTTTGTAGCATATTTTGACAATCGACAATCGAACAGTGAAGTGTACATTCGTTAGGATGGGACGAAAGCAGCGCTTTCACAAAGCTCATCTAACCAGAATAAACTCCAAAGGAAATACACTGAGGTAGTCGAGAAGCCTAACCAACCCAAGCGGTCTTCCATATTATACAAAAAAGAAAGTAAGATTGACGATTGTCAAAAACAAAAAACAAAAGAAATAAAAAATACAAGGAGAAATAGGATTATCACATCTTCCAGTAGTCTGGGAAAGAGACGTTGCTAATATCTTCAAAATTGATGTCAAGAACGTGCCTCGGTTTACGATACTTCGTATGCCAGTTCATATTCATTGAGTTCTCCAGTATCCCTTTCACAAGCTTATTGTCGTGAGTCTTCATCTTCTGTATCATAATCAAAAGGAGATCCTGTATAAACTTACCGATATGGGCCATGTTTAAATCGAGGTGGATGGATTGGTTTTTCACCGTCCTTCTGTCCAGCTGGGCAATGGTCCTCAGGGTAACATTCTGGAATGACTGTAGTTCACTCCATCTGCTTTTACAGATAGTCGCCCACGCAGGCATGCCATAGAGGAGTATGGTCCGGATAATCGATTTGTACAGAAGTAGCTTGTTGTCAATGCTGAGGGCGCTGTTGCGACCCATAAGAGCTATGATACTGTACTTAGCCCTCTTCGCTTTGTTCAGAGCATAGGACATATGCTGGTTCCATGAGAGTCTTGAGTCAATGATAACTTCCAGGTACTTGTAGTTGTCCACCCAGTCCAGTTTCTTATTAAACAGAACAAGAGAATCTGGGGGATGCTTGAGCTTCCTATTGAGGTACAAAGCCTTGCACTTTCCGACGTTAAGGTTCAACCTCCAGCAGTTAAACCAGTCTTCGAACTGCTTCAAGGCGCACTGCAGCCGAGTGATAACGTGAGCCGGCTGGTAGCATATTTTGCGATTTTGTAGCACTTTTGTATCACTTTTGACAAAATCCACATATCAGATACATGATACGTCATCATGAGTCACCAATAGTACTATACTTGCATATTACGAAGCACTTATAGGCAGCACGGTTTGCAGTGATTGGTTAGTGGTGATTGATAATATATACATACTTTGAAAATTTCTCACTCGGGACCCACTGCTGCTACTGTACTGCACGACGGCTTCACTCGACGGACGATTGCCCATCTTAAATTAAGGTAAGATCATGCCACCATGTGATTATTTATTTATTTATTTTTGAGAGATTACTTAATATGCTTAAATTGTTGTTGCATGATGACAGTGTTGAATGCACGTGGACTGTTGTGCCTTTGACTGTAGGGGTTGCATTTCAGAAACTAAAAATTCCAATGGTAAGTTAGTCTATCCTCAGTTGACAAAAGTAAGTGCGCTGCTTTCCTTTCCAGTGTGAAAAGCAGATTGTCAGATTCCATGATGTTTTAATAACGATATGTATCAGAATATTCGTGAAAATGAAGTTTTTGAATGTATGAATGCAAATATTTGAAACTTTGTTGTTAATAAAAGGTTTAAATTATAAGTAGTGGTTTATTTCTTTTATGTTTGGCAATCACAGTTGTAATTTATGACAGGCTTATATGTAGCATAAAGCCTAGCATAATTGAGGTGGGTGTGTAGCATAAAGTAGCATAATTCAGATGGCAATGTAGCACTTTCTGTTTTCAAAACCTGACAACACTGGTGCGGACCATCCAGAATAGTTCTGCAGTAGGCGTAGGTAATCCAGTGGATTCTAAGGCAAGTAAAGTAATGGCAATTCTTAACATTTTTCAGCCATTTTTTTTAACTGTAGGCCTAATTTTTTTCAGCCTATTTAACAATAGGCCTAACATTTTTAGCCATTTTTTAAATTCGGCACAGTGTTCATCAGCCCTTTTAATCAGCCTTTCATTTATTAGCCTTTTTTTCTATTAGTCTTTCTATATTCTTTCTTTCTGTATATCTATCCCTCTGAAACCTGATATTTATTTATTTATGTATTTATTTGTTATTGGATTTATTTTGATATACGGTATTCCGAACAAAGTTTAATCATGTTTTTCTCGTCTTTGGCCGCTATTATCTTTGACTTAATGTCATTATGTCTCATGTTTGCAGTTATTCAAAGTATGCCGAAGATAAAACAAACATTTTTTTCAAGCTGATTGGCTACTCAACCCTCAGTGTTCCGGCATTGTTGAGGGGAAAGTGAATACGGTGGCCTTTTGTTCTATCTGCAAAAAATCCATTCAGTTGGCCAACATGGGAGTTCAAGCACTGAAGAGTCATTTCAAAGAAGGGATGAAGCATCACAAGACAGTTTCCCTTCGGAAGACGACAGCTAATATTCGGCTGTTCACTACTCCGCCCACGGCCAAGGTAGTTCATCTGTTCAGTCTAGTAATGCGAGTCAAACCATCAAAATGTTAGAAAAGGAAATGAAGTTGCCTAGCAGACAGACTGAGATGCAGCTCACTTTACACAACTGAGTTTGCCTGATTTCAGCATACATTCTAACAAAATTGCAAAACAGACCAATGTTAATTAGTTCTTGTTTTTTAAATCCACATCCAGGCCGCCTCTTACACATCGACACTTCCACATCTTTTTGAGGTAGTTGAGCCCAGCACCACTCAGGCTGTATCCTCTCTGATAACGCCGCATATGGCCGCTAGTAACATCGCCGATGGTTCCTTGCAACCATCAGGTGCATCTACTGGTGAGAGGAATCGATTACAGGTGTATTTGCAGAAAAATGACGTCACAGTCGCAGAGATATTATGGTGTCTTCAAGCGGTGGAAAACCACTCTTCTGCTGCAGCCACAGGAAGGCAGGTCTCTTTCTGCTCTCTAATGTTTCCTGATAGCAGTATAGCATCCTCCGTGCAACTGCAGCATACTGAGATCGGGTATCGCATTAATTATGGGCTAGCTCCCCACTAATTTGGGAAACTTCTTGCTAACATAAAAGCAGCAGACTTTTTTCAGGATGACTAGCGACCGGGAAAAACCAGGAGAAGTCAGGAAATTTTACAAAATCAGCAAAAAAATGCGAAATAGGAACGAAAAATTTGAAAAATATCAATAATATTCTATCAAAATAGATTTTTTTTGCTACCGGAGAAAATCAGGGAAAAGTCAGGGAATTTCATGAAATCGTTTTGCTAGACACCCTGTTTTTTGTTACTTTCTTTGATGAAAGTTTGATTAAAACGTCACAATACAACCAGATGGATTTCGCTGTTCGGTTCTGGTCTAATACTTCTGAAGAAGTGAAAACATACTATTTCTCTTCAGCCTTTCTCGGACATGGTCGGGCGAAAGACTTAAAAGAGGCTTTCATGGACCAGTTCAGTGAATTACGCATGAACAAAATGGTTCAAGTGTCGATGGACGGCCCTAAAGTGAACTGGACATTTTAAGGAGAGCTGGAAAATGATCTGCGAGATGTTTAGGAGATAAACCGCCCCTCTCTGATCGATGGCGGTTCGTGTGGCTTGCATATTCTTAAAAATAGTTTCAAGGAAGCTTTTAAATCTGTCCCCTGGGACATTGTTGGTTTTCTTAGATCTGTTTACTACAGGGAAGAAGGGCTATTTCCATGCATTTGTCATGGGAATGAGATTCTTCCTGGGAAAAGTCAGGGAAATAGATTTTACTGGAGACATCTATACTTACATTTATATGTCCAGTTACGGACCAGGAGGCAAAAATTATTGAACAAGCCTCGTAATACTGATACTAATACTAATTTTATATAATGTGACAACTAATAATAATGATAATAATAAAAAATTGTGTCTGAAAAGCTGTTGTAGAGACATGTTTTTTTAAAAAAAAATTACGTCGGAAATGAGACCGTCGATGTCAGGGATAGTCAGGGAAATGAGATACAGATTTTCTGTGGTGAACCCTAGATTATTTTAGATTCAGCAAGCCGCCTCTCCCTGGAAAATTTTGTTCTGTAAGATGGCTGGAAAATGAGGGTCCAGCTGAGACCGGTATTAAAGCCATTCCCTACCCTAACACATTTATGACAAAAGTAAAAGAAGCGAAGATCAAAATGACTCCTAAGAGTTTCAAAAATTTAGAAAGCAGCCTGAAACACAAACTTTTGACTGCTTAACTAGCCATTTTTCGATTTGTCTCAAATTGACAACCAGTTCTTGCAGGACTATCAGTCTGATGATCCAATGATTCCTTTTTTGCATACTGATCTATCAGCTGTTACTGTTGATATCACGACGCCCTTTGTTAAGGAGAGTGTCGTGAATGAGGCATCCTCTATCTGTAAAGTTGAATTTGATAAGGGAAGCAACCAGATTCCTTCAAACAAAATGAAGCTTATTCATGTAGTTAAAGAGGAGCTCCGAAAGATAGACATAACAACTGAGGAAATAAATAAATTTAAGTCTGACTGCAAAACAGTTCTCATTGATATGTGCCAGAACTTGTTGAAGAAGGCCCCAGTGAGGTATAGTTTGTGTAAGGCAGTGACGTTTTGCGATCCGGCCTTGATAGCCAAACACACGAGTGCAGCCATGTCGAGGCTTTCCATTGCCTTAGAAATATTCTCTGCCAAAAACTGGGTTTCTAGTCAGACATGTGAGTCAATTGAAAAAGAATCTAAGTCACTTACTTATCAGGTTGAATTCAAGAATTTATGCAAAGAATACCAAAGAAAAATGAGAGTAGACCATTTTTGGAGAGATTTTCTGAAAGGCAAAGAAAAATTGGAAAATTTATATAGATTTCTGAAACTAGTGCTGATTTTAAGCCATGGGCAAGCTTTTGTGGAAAGAGGCTTCTCTGTAAACAAAGAGCTCATGGTTGAAAATCAACTAAATGAATCTCTGATTGCCCAAAGCAGGAAGTATGATGGCCTGAAAAGTGAAGGAGGTGTGCATAGCGTTCAAGTTGCCAAGGAAATGATACATTCATTAAGGAATGCGAGGGGTAGATACGAGGAGGCCCTGAAAAAATCACGTTCTGACAGAGAAGCGGAAAATGCCAAAGCCGCATCCAAGAGATCCCTTCTAAAGAAAATACACGAACTGAAAGCAAAAAGAGCTAAACTTCTGTCCGAGAAATCTAGTGCTCTGGATGCTCTTGATGATCAGATATCTTTTTTGTGTACTTCTCTTCCATAGTTCGTTCAATGTGTCAGGATTTTTTTTAATTTTTGGTTTTTGTTCATTGTGTTTGATAGGTTTGAATGTACAAATATTATAGTGTTATATTTAAATTTCATTGTTATATTACCATGCTAAGTTTGACTTGTATGTATGTTCACCTGAGTGAATTAAACTATTATTAAAATTGTAAAAAATACGTGTAATTTGTTCCCCCTCTCCTGCTGTGTAATTTTTTGAGTTTAGAGTTTGCTATAGGTATGACGAAAAGTAAGGGAGTTTTGAAAAAAGGTCAGTGAAAAGTCAGGATAATTGAAAACGGGAATTCTGTGGCAACCCTGTAATAATAAAATATTGGTTGCCAGCAATATACATTCCATATCGTTTTACAAAGCAATTTTCACATCTAAATAGCTTTATATTCGTAATATCATACTCATAGCATGGTGGAATACCGACATTCCATTACAAGACAGTGCATGATGAGCAATTCGTTCCTGCGGGAAGTCGTATTAAGGAAAATGTAAAATTCTAAAATGTTTAAATGATTTAACATTTGCATTTTTGATTGTATAATTGAAGTTGTAAAAATGATCTTTTCATTGTTTATCAAAAAAAAATGCATGATTTTAGGATTCCTTCTGTTTCAATTATAAGCGACGATTTTTAAAAAGACTAAAGATAGAAAAAAATGACCTTACATTCGAGTTTTTTATGTTAAATTATGCAAGGTTTGCTGTATAAATTTATGATTAAGTTTGTGGTACATGATTTTAATTTTAAGCTGTGAGTCTCGCACATTCTTCGGAACGAGCTGCGTTTGTCACGATTTGTCTTGTAACGAACTGTCGGTATCCCAGCATAGTGCATAGTGGCTTCCCTGCAGAGAACAAGAGAGTTCCTGCTGTGCATGCTGCCCACTATAGTGGACATGAAATAAACTTTCGATTTGTGAAAAATCTATGTAAGATCCAGATTTAAAAATTTCCATAATTATGCACTGAAACGTAGGGAAACAGATAATATAATTTAGGAGAATTCAAAATTCACCCTACCAACATAGTAAATTAAAACCATAGAGGATGTATGACTTTCTGTTCTTGCTTCATCGGCCATTTTTGAAATGTGCTTAGCTGGTAACAATGTGCTACAGACATCAACCATTGAGGAAATCAATAATCTAATGCTCCTACTTTTGAAAAAAAAACATGAACTAAGAAGTTTGAAGACTTTATTGGACAGTATGCAATAAAGGGTTAAGTAGCGCACTGTAAAAATACAAAACTTCAAGTTCTTAGGCCTTTTCATTCAAATGTTATAGCTTGAGTTGGGCTTCAGGGTCCCAGTCGAGACCTAAGAGGCTTAAAAAAGTTTTAGTGTATATTAGCTAAATTTTTTAGTAAACTACTTTAAGTATAAGAAATCTCTGAAATCTAAGCCTTTTTGTACAAACATTATAGTTCTGTTTGTGTTTAGGGCCTCAGAGGACTATATAATTTTTTGTGTACAATAGCTAAAATTTTAAGTAACGCTATAAAAATACAAAATGTTAGGTTCCTAGGTCGTTCCGTTGAAATGTTATAGCTTCAATTGTAGTTGGGACCTCGGGGCCCTAGAGGCTTATATCACTTTTTTGTATATTGATTTATTTTTTTTGAACAGCACTACAAATTTACGGAATTTCATGATTTTAGGCCTCTTTGTTCAAAAGATAAAAAGGAAACGTGAAATTCATAAAAGTGGCCACTAAGGGGCCCCGGGCCTATATTTTTCGCACAATCCTGTGTATGGAGAATGATCAGTAAACAATAACAAACGCCTGTTTCTGAAAACTGTGGACAGAGGGCGCCGTGTGTGCGGGGCAAAAAGCCATCTTGATAGCATTGAAATGTGCTAAGGTTTCTATGGTTTTACTAAAATTTTGTTTTAAACCGTGTTTTCGGTTTAATAATTACACCAATTTAATAATGATGAGAACGTACATACTGTGCATTGTTCCAATCGGGCCAATAAAAAAAAATTCTAAAATTTTCTTTCCACTGGTTTCCAGGAGATTCCGATCGCCATGCAAAGTGGATAAACGTCATGAATAGAAAAGATTGGAAACCAACCCAATATTCTTTTCTATGTGGACAGCATTTTGTTAGGGGAAATTCATAAATTTCTTCAGGAGATTTCTTGTACTGTTATATAATATAGTTTAACAAATATTTGCGATAATAAGTTCGTTAAATAAAATATTAAGACCCGACAATTATTTCGATTTTCATCATTTTCAAGAATCAAATGATGTTTTAAATTTTTCAGAGTTGTTCATATTCAATATTCAATAATAAATTGTGATGATGTAAAGCTATCGTTAAAGTTACATTATTGTGAAAGATGTCTTTAAGCTGTTATATTAAAGTGGCAGATTGTAAGTCTATTTGAGTGTTTAACATGCATGATTTATTTTCAAACACCTTTGATAATAGTGAAATTAACAAATTAAACTACAACAGATGTGACAAATGGGGTAGACAATATTACATATAGAGAACATATTACGGGTAATTCCATAAAATATACAAATAATAATCAGAATTAACTAATCATATCATTCACACTGGTCATTAAGTTTAGCAAAATTGAAGAAACAATGGAAATTCCAATCTAATCCAAACACAATAAAAAACATAGTAGCTCGGAAAATATGGAAATTTTTAAGGCCAGACAAATAAATAAATCATGCATATTAAATACTCCCACAGTAATGAAAATTCCCGCAGTTTCAATAAGGTAGTTGTAAACTTCTCCGTAGTCTACACAGGCCCAAAGTGAAGGATCGTTCATCCCAATGACTTATATTAAAGATAGACTCCGAAAGTGAAGCAATTTGAGCCAACGCCACCTACAATACAAAACCTGCCGACTAAAATGTCATACATTGTTACGTCATTCATAAGAAGGCCAAATTTGGGGCTTATTATTGGTAGAAATACGAATAAAAATATATCTACCAATAATAAACCCTAAATTTGACCTTCTTGCGAGGCTAATGAGAGAGACAGGCTCCAGCACTGAAAAGTCACCTGACCCATAGGTCTATTAACAATGTAACTTTCATTGCTTCCATCTTGTATTTTAACAATCAGTGATTTTTTCCTATGTTGGAAACTATGAAGGTTGGAATATTAATAAACCTATCTTGGTCAGGTGACTTTTCAGTGCCGGAGCCTGTATTTCCAACACCACGAAAAGAAAAAGCCTGTGCACTGAAAATTCATACATTGTTATGTTATCATAAAAAGACATTGATAATCGTATTTCTACCAATAATAAGCCGTAAATTATGACTTCTTATGAAAATTCATGTAACAATGCATGAATTTTCAGTGCACAGGCTTTCTTTCTAGGAGGTGTTGGTATTTCTCGTTAGCCACGGCCATCTTATGAATGACGTAACGATGTATGACATTTCAGTCGGCAGGTTTTGTATTTTAGGTAGCCTTGTTTGAGCCATGACAGTTCTGGGCAGGAGTGAGCCGTGGAGGAATTAGCTGTCTGGATGGATTGATTTTTCACAGTCCTTCTGTCTAGCTGGGCAATGATCCTCAGGGTAACATTTTGGAATGACTGTAGCTCGCTCCATCTGCTTCTGCAGATAGTCGCCCACGCAGGCATGCCATAGAGGAGTATGCTCCGAATAATCCACTTGTTAAGAAGTAGTTTGTTGTCGATGCTGAGAGTGCTGTTGCAACCCAGGAAAGCTATGAGACTGTACTTAGCCCTCTTCGCTTTGTTCAAAGCGTAGGTCACGTGATGATTCCAGGAGAGTCTTGAGTCGATGATTACGCCAAGATATTTGTAGTTGTCTACCCAGTCCAGTATCTTATTGAATAGAACAAGAGAATCTGGGGGACGCTTGAACATGGGGGAACGCTTGTTGACGTACATAGCCTTGCACTTTCCGACATTAAGGTTCAGCTTCCAGCAGTTAAACCAGTCTTCGAACTTCTTCAAAGCATGCTGTAGACGAGTGATAATGTGAGCCTGCTTGTGTGCTCATGTCATAATGGCAGTATCGTTATCATAGAAATATAGATTACAATTTTTGGGGTTCGGGAAATCATGCACAAATTAATTAAATAGCACGGGCCCGAGGACAGAACTTAGAGTGACTCTGGCCTTTACAATGATATTGTTGCTAATGATATTGGTGAGAAAGTCAATAAAGTTCGTTGGGAGATTCATAAGGGCGTCATTGCTCACCTTGTCTCTTCCTGGAGCCTTCTTCTTTTTAAGTTTACTTATGACGGTGGCGATCTCTCCGGCCTCAATGATGTTCTTCGTTAAATGCTGCGGGATTTCATCAAAGTTGACAAGACCATCTTCCACACGCTGAGACTTTGCTCTCGGGATTGTTTATGGTAGGAGTAACAAATTGCATTTCTAGTAAAGCTGTAATGACTTGGGCCTTGTCCTGATCGGTTTGCACATAGTCACCTTCTGGGGTACGGAGTAGAGGAAGCGTATCATTCTTCTTTCTCTGTAAAGCTCTGACCATACACCAAAAGGAATTGTCGCGAGCCGACAAGCTTTTGAGTTTGTCATTCCAACTAGCGTCGCGAAGCTCTTTTATATCCTGTTGGACTCTTCGCACTAACCTGTTGTATACTTGGTTTTGAGCCAATGTTCACGATAGCGGTGACATAGTCTGTGGGTCCTGTTTCTTTCAGCAATTATTCATTGGATTCCAGGAGTGAGATGGATTCGATGAGCAGGTTTATTCTCTGATGGATAGTTACTAGCTTCTAGAGCACTGTTAATCCATCTGCTGATGTCTTGAAGACGTTGAACGTATTCTGATTCGTTAAGACTCTTATTATATTTTTTTTCCTTTTTCATTTCCAATTTTAGTTGTTTTAGAATTGATCTCTTTTAGCTTGAGTTGGGCTTCAGGGTCCCTGTCGAGACCTAAGAGGCTTAAATCAGTTTTAGTGTATATTAGCTAAATTTTTTAGTAAACTACTTTAAGTATAAGAAATATCTGATTTCTAAGCCTCTTCATTCAAACATTATAATTCTGTTTGTGTTTAGGGCCTCCGAGGACTATATAAGTTTTAGTGTATAATAGCTAAAATTTTAAATAAAGCTATAAACATACAAAATGTCAGGCTCCTAGGTCGTTCCGTTGAAATGTTATAACTTGAATTGTAGTTGGGACCTCGAGACCTCCGCCAAGGCCCTAGAGGCTTATATCTCTTTTTTTGTATATTGATTTATTTTTTTTGAACAGTACTACAAATTTACGAAATTTCAGGATTTTAGGCCTCTTTGTTCAAAAGATAAAAAGGAAACGTGAAATTCATACAAGTGGCCCCTGAGGGGCCCCAGGCCTATATTTTTCGCACAATCCTGTGTATGGAGAATAATCAGTAAGCAATAACAAACGCGCGCTTTCTGAAAACCGTGGACAGAGGGAGCCGTGTGTGCAGGGCAAAAAGCCATCTTGATAGCATTGAAATGTGCTAAGGTTCCTATGGTTTTACTAAAATTTTGTTTTAAACCGTGTTTTCGGTTTAATAATTACACCAATTTAATAATGGTGAGAACGTACGTACGGTGCAGATTCTGATTACCGTGAAAAGTGGGTAAATACCGTAAATAGAAAAGACTGGAAACCAACCCAATATTCTTTTCTACGTGGACATCATTTTGTTAAGGGTAAATTCAAAAATTTCTTCAGGGGATTGGTGATACTATTATGTAATATATTTTAACAAATATTTGCGATAATAAGTTCGTTAAATAAAATATAAAGACCCGACAATCATTTCGATTTTTCATCATTTTCAAGAATCAAATGATGTTTTAAATTTTTCGAGTTGTTCATTATATTTAATAATAAATTCTGATGATGTAAAGCTATCGTTAAAGTTACATTATTGTGAAATTTATTTTAAGATTTCTTTAAGCTGTTATATTAATGTGCCAGATTATAAATCTACATGAGTGTTTAACATGCATGATTTATTTTCAAACACCTTTGATAATAGTGAAATTTACAAATTAAACTACAGCAGATGTGACAAATTGGGTAGACAATTTCACATATAGAGAACATACTACGGGTAATTCCATAAAATATACAAATAATAATCAGAATTTGCTAATCATATCATTCACACTGGTCGTAAGTTTAGCAAAACTGATGAAACCATGAAAATTCTAATCTAATCCTAAGGCAATATAAAACATTGTAGTTAGGAAAATATGGAAATTTTTAAGGCCAAACAAACAAAGAAATCATGCATAGTAAATACTCCCGCAGTAATAAAAATTCCCGCAGTCTCATTGATGTAGTTGTAAACTTCTCCGTAATCTACACAGGCTAAAAGTGAAGGATCGTTCATCCCAATGCCGTATATTAAAGATAGACTCCGAATCCTAATGTTAATAGCTGCAAAAAGTGAAGTAATTTGAGCCAACGCCACCTACAATAGAAAACCTGCCGACTGAAATGTCATACATTGTTACACCATTCATAAGGAGGCCAAATTTGGGGATTATTATTGGTAGAAATATGATTAACAATATATCTACCAATAATAAACTCTAAATTTGGCCTTCTTACTAGGCTAATGAGAAAGACAGCCTCCGGCACTGAAAAGTCACCTGACCCATAGGTTTATAAACAATGTAACTTTCATTGTTTCCATCTTGTATTTTAACAATCAGTGATTTTTTCCTTTGTTGGAAACAATGAAGGTTGGAATATTAATAGACCTATCTTGGTCAGGTGACTTTTCAGTGCCGGAGCCTGTATTTCCAACACCTCCTAAAGAGAAAGCCTGTGCACTGAAAATTCATACATTGTTATATCATCATAAAAAAACATTGTTAATCGTATTTCTACCAATAATAAGCCCTAAATTATGACTTCTTGTGAAAATTCATGTAACAATGCATGAATTTTCAGTGCATAGCCTTTCTTTCTAGGAGGTGTTGGTATTTCTCGTTAGCCACGGCCTTCTTATGAGTGACGTAAGAATGTATGACATTTCAGTTGGCAGGCTTTGTTTTTGGTGGCGTTGTTTGAGCCATGACAGTTCTGGGCAGGAGTGAGCCGTGGAGCAATGAGCTGTCTGGCTGCTTTGTTTTTGAAGATTTTTGGGCCCGAGGAATAATTAATTCAAAACCATTCCTCAAAGTTGTTCTGCATATAACTGTACAAACAGACACAGAAAAAGGACCAGGAATCATTGTCCACAAACATAAATAAAAAATACGTAATAAAAATGAAAATACATCACTGAAAGACGATTGAAACGAAATTGAAATTGAAACCATGATCGAAAAATTGTTTATAAAATATAATAAAATACTTCAATCACAAAGTAAAGTTGTCACTCCATGATCGGCATGTGAAAGAATTATTAATCAGCTACTCCCATGTTTAGCCATGTGTTTTGCATCATCTTCACTCACTTTCGGCCATGACAGTTCTGAGCATGGAGCTTCCCAATTTGCTTCAAGTAACAACAATTGCTTCGGAGTCTATCTTTAATATACGTCATTGGTTCATCCACTCTCTTCCTTCATTGTGTTAGGGTCTTTTATATAAATTCCTTCGCCAAGTTTAAGCTTTTTAATGTATCTTGTTCTTGAAGGTTAATCTAATTGTTTTGCATAATTAGACAACGCAAATTTATTGCTTGATGACCCTGAAAGTTGCATCTCAATGCAAGCAAACCTGCCTTCTCAGCCATGGCTTGCCCTGCAATATGGCGGCTTGGGCTGTGTGACGTCACTGCAACGTCACGAGATTATTCTCCATAGGGCTAATCATTGTGTACAAAATATCAAGCCTCTAGGCCAATCCTTTCAAAAGATGTAAAGGAACCATGAAATTCATACAAGTGGCCCCTGAGGGGCCCTGGGCCATTCTATAGGATTCACTATATTTTTCGCACCGTTCTCTGTATAGATCCAACGTGTATACAAAATTTTAAGCCTGAAATTCATACAAGTGGCCCCTGAGGATTCTTTCAGGTGGTTTTGCCTTTGGCCACCCTAGAGGATATAATTTTCGCACCGTTCTCTGTATTGGGTTCTACGTGTGTACAAAATTTCAAGCGTCTAGATCAATCCTTTCAAAAATTATGGCGTGTGCAAACATACATACATACTGTAATGTTCCTGAGTAAATCTAACGTTACGGGTTACTGACCCTTCCCTCTCTCTCCCTTCTTACGGAAGAAAATTGCGCTCCTAAAAGTAATTTTCCCGAATAAGTCTTTTACAGATGATGTCATTCCTCCAAGAATGGAAAAATTCTCTCCTCAGGAAACAAACAATGGCCAGAGCAACAATGCTAGAGGCAACAAACGTCGCGTTAGCGGAGTTCTGGGCTGTTGTTCATAACGAGGAATAAAAATAATAATTTTTTTACACGGAGTAAGCGAGGAAGATAGACGTAGAACAAAAGTCGACACAGTACGGACGCAAAATGAAAATGGTCAATTTGTGACTTCGCCATGTTGGAAGCCATTGAGACAGGCTCGAATGAAGAGCCGATAAATCCGAATTCACCCTTTTAATGCTATGATTAATTTATTTAGTTTTCCGTAGAGCAAGAAAAATAGACGAAAATGTTTTCTGCAAAGCCAATGTGCTCAAGAATTCTGAAGACTTCATGAACGAAAGGCGACGTAGATTTCAGGCCAACAAATGCGTTCCAAATGAGGCCTTCTCACTTCATTGACAAAGTTTGATATGTTTTCACCATAGCGAATAAATGAAATATTATGCGTTATGCATCTGGTACTAAGCTCCGATTAGGGCCAAGACTATGAAACCAGATATTCTCTGATATGATTTATTCTTCTTTTACCCTTTCTTTTAGAAGGATCTAAAGCAGCACCCAAGCAGTGAAAGCCGAAGACGTGTTCCACATGCCGAGCGGCCCCGAACCTCGCCCCATAAAAGACGCTTCGGCTCCGCAAGAAGTGTGGAAAAGTGCAACGAAAGAGTATGCCGGCGAAGGTGAAATGGTACCGTAAAAAAACGAAACGAGTAGCGTAGTAAGCCCTTACTAACCACCCCAAAATTCCCAGTTCCAACGATCAATTTTTGGGTTTTCCCGTCCTCCTCCCATTATTATTAGAGTAGAGTTTACTTTCCCATCCATCTTGCTGTCGCAGTATTTCTTACCTCTCTGAAGAGGCATACACACCTGTGTTAAGAGAAAATAAAATTAAGTTAATCTTAAAAGTATAGCAATTAAAAAAAAAACCCCAAAAAACACATGCGAACCCAATTGTATAACTAACCTGAGCTCTAGTATTTGCTAAAACTGGGTGAAGGCGCATGAAAAAGAACTTCATTACCTGATTGAAGTAGACCCGAATAAGATAAATCGTTATAATTCCGCGGATAAGAGGATGATATGAACTGTCTAGAGTATATAACTTACCTGAAAAAAAAAAGGAATGAAGTCTTAAAGGACATTTAACTCTTAAACGAATTTGACTGAACTAAGAATTGATACTTACCTGCTTGGTGGTTCAATTTAATTTTCTCTCGTCATATGATGTACGAATGAATTTTGATCAATTATAGGAAAGTTTTTTTGATATTGTTGAATTTCCCCGATTCATTGTTGCTTAAAGTCTTATCTGCCTTTTTTTTTCTCTGAACGCCCAGAGGCTATAAATATAAGAGATGAATAAAATGTAAAAAGAGAAGAACATATAAAAGAGTATTTGCCACAGTAGTCTTCATTTTCCCACCAAACCCTTTACAATTGATACTCGTTCTGAAAACACAACTGGCCAGAATGGACGCGCTTCGGTATCTCTTCTCCAATGAGGAAACTGAAAGAGGTCGAAGGTTGAAATGTTTTGTGACGACAATGATCTGAGTTGCAGATAGAAATTGTCTAGTTGTGATGATCTTTTGCTCTCCGGAGACCATGGAAGGTTGGCATTGCCATAGGAAATGAATAACAGGACTAACGAACTATTGAATATTTAAGACTATTATTCTGTGTAAGTTAGAATTATCTATCTATATATATAAAGAAGGATGTTTGTGGGTGGGTGGGTCTGTTTGTCTGTACGTTTTTTATACAAATCTACAGTTTTATTCCGATCTTGATGAAATTTCGCATACATGACCTTCAAAGCATGAGGAAAAATGATAATTATCGATAAAAAATCGATATTCATGGTTATGGCAGGGCATATTAATGAGAAATATCTCATGACCAACAATGCAGAGCAAAGTTTGTGCAACAATAAGTATCAACAATGGTATCAACATGGAATGCACCAACACAAGGCAGGGATCAACAATATATATCTCATGACCAACAATGCAAGGCAAAGTTTGTGCAACAATAGGCCCATTGTGTTCGCATCAACAATGGTATCAACGCGCAATTCACCAATAATAATGAGCACAGAATGATGATGTAATGTTAAAGCAATCTTTCCAAGAAGTATAACAATGAACATAAAATGATGATGCAATATGGATAAGTTTCAATTTGTAACAATGCATAGAATTCCTGTTATTCAGGCTTTTCTTAGAAAAGAGAGTTCTTAGTACTAAACAATTTCTTGAAAATCTTTAAAAATGATCAGTAACTGGAGATAATGGAGAGTTAGCAGACTATTGAGAAAGAGTGGAAAGACGACAGAGGAAGCACTCCTTTAGCTCCGTGATGTAAAGAGCAAATGGGAAGCAAGTGAATAGAAGAATAGGCGACTGCTAGACTGCACAAAGTGATGAATGGCCAAGTTGTGCTTCAACACATCGAGAGAAGAGTGGAAATTGCAACAACACTAAGTATACATCTGAGGTAAGATTACGTGAGTAAGAAATTATTTAGACTAGCAGTGGCATCCTTGGAGAGGTCCAGCCATTGTGAGCCTTTAAAAAGATTTTTTTTCTAATCTTCATTAAGAATTTTTACTATATTAATTCTAAGCATTTTCATGTGTTTATTTTTAAGATATTGCAAAATTTAATATAATTTTTTGAGATTGTTCTGTTTACATCCAAGTGTAATTATCCCGGGCAACGCCGGGTACCTTTGCTAGTTATTAAATAAAGCCCCAGCTATTTTTGTGTCCGACTTTAGGTAGTCTGTGTGCATTCCTTTTAATTACACTCTTTTAGGATTAGGAGGGAACATCAAAATTATGAGCCTGTAAGATTGGGAGCCACGACCCTCCCTGGGGAATACACTATAAGTTAAATAAGAATGATTATTGTAGAAAACTCCTTATGGTAAGTGCTTCTTTTTTTTAATGACATTATTTTGCTTGTTACAATACTTATATACGTGCATACATATGTACCGTCATTAATAGGGTTTTAGCATAAAACCCTAAAAATGCGGAAATTATGACATAATTAGCTTCATTCTTCTGCTACTTAAACAAAGAAATCTTATATACGAGGGGTGGTCATAAAGTGATTACCACTAGAAGCTGGAGAGATGCACAGTAACAGCATCAGTCCTGCACATATGCATCTCCCAGGGCCATACACTTCTCCCAACGATGGACGACTTGCTGGATGCCACTTGGGTGCATTCGGTAGACGCTGGAAGCACTGCCTTGGATCGTTTGGCGGACACTTCCAAGCTTCGCTGGGGGCGGTTTTTCAAAGCTGTGGTGACGTCAGAGCAGGCATCTTGAACTCGCTGGCAACGCTTGGAGTATTTCTTCAAAGCTTCTTCATTGGTAAAGACAGCTACCCTATCAGAAGAAAAAATTTCAATAGCTTCAGTTTCATGCCATACATTCATAGCATATTTTTCCATCTTTAATGCAATTAAAAAAAAAATCTTATTTACTTTAAAAATAATTTTGTTCGGGAAAACTCAGATTTTTTATGTAAAAATAGATATAATTTTATTTGTAATTAATTATTCTATTTTTTCTATTCTTTATGTTCTTTTTTTTACTGTTTTGCAGACAGTGATTGTTGAGTATATATTGTTTTAATAAATGTTAATTAAAAAATCTCCACGTGATTATCACTGTCTGCAGCTAGTTGTCCCTCGCGAAGAATTGTCGTCATCATGAGGATGTGTGTGTTGATGTTCTTTACGTGGTTACTGTTTTTTTATTTCAGTCAGACCACTTCCAGCTTCTGGCTTGACCAGTCGTCCCTCTTTCTGGTCCTCCACGTCATTCCTAGTCTGCAGCATGGCGTACATCTTCCATTTATTATTTTCATTCCAATGCTCTGTGAATTCCTCTTACCCTGCCGTTCAGTGTTTAGTTTCTTATTGAATTTCTCACTTTCTCGCACCAGCCATGGTTCTTTGTCGAGCAGCATTGTTTTGCTAAGGTAATAATGAAATTTCTTTAATGCTATTTCAACAATAACACGCATAAGGGACGCCATGCTGCACATTTCAATTTTTTTATTCCCCATTAATAATTGATTATCATTTCGCAGTCTTTCTTTAGACATATAATGGGAATTTGAAATTTCTTTTCTTTATTCTTTGTAAGAAATTGGTCTGTCTCAATTCTTTTTTATATTTAAAGTTAATTCGCTCAATGTAGCGTTTAATATTTCTCGTTAGTGTTTTGCTGCATTTAACGTACATTCAAGTATTTCTTTATTTTATTCCGAAAAATATTTTTTCTTTTGTAATTAAGATCGCAATGCCTTTTGCTCAATGAGAGCAAGTTTTTACGAGCACGTACCGTTCGTTTCTTTCCAAAGGTATTTCCAGAGTTCACAAGAAAATCAGATCCATCATCTGTTCCTCTGGTATTTCCAATTCACATGGAACCCCCAGTCTTTGAAGCACCACAGCCTGATGAACCACATATCATTCAGAGCGTACCACCCATCTCACCCACTTTAACATTAGACGAGACAAGAATGCAGGTCTAATCTGATACTGAGGACACGCTAGTGGTCACACCTCCATCAGAAACCACATCGATAGAAGATGCTCCGTTTCTTCGTCTAAATCACCAGTGAACCAACCACCCGTTGAAGTCCCACAACCGGTATTACAACGTTCACAAAGATTAAAAGAGAAGGCAGATAAACAGCGTGCCGCCTTATGTCATCCTGACTTTACTGACTCCGACTTGCTAATCACTCCGCCAATCACACCCCGGTCTTAGGAACAAGCACTCGCTTCTCCCCAACATCATCAATGGGAAGAGGCCATGCAAGATGAATTGAATTCACTCATGCTTCATCATGTCTGGGATTTAGAGCTTCCACCACCAAATGTCAAAATTTTAAAGAGTAAATGGATCTACCGCATCAAATACAATCCTGATGGTTCGGTGTCCAGATTCAAGGCAAGGTTGGTAGCTATCAGCTCGTCACAAGTATACGGGAGCCAGTATGAGTTAACTTTCTCGTCTGTCATCAGAATGGAATCCCTCCGCTTACTGTTTGCCATAGCTGCAAATACAGGGATGTCCCTACGCCAGTATGACGTCAAATGTGCATATCTTCACGCACCGATAGACCACACCATATAACTATCGCCACCCAAGGGATTATCAACGCCAGTTAATCACGTCTGCAAACTGCGTAAATCACTTTACGGCGTCAAACAAAGTGGAAGATGCTGGTACGTAAAATTGTGTCAGCTTCTTACCCGATTAAAATTCACTCCATCCAGAGCAGACGATTGTTTTTTCTACTACACCAATGCTGGGTGCCCCATTCTCTTAACAGTCTGGACGCTGGAGGTAGTGCCCTGCAGGAAATGGGTGCTACATTTCAGAGAGGCTGAGGGCATGTTAAAAGACGAAATTCTACATTTCCTACTCATTCACATGTAAAAAGGCCCGGAGGCAACAGCTTGAAGTCCTTTCTAAAGAATAAATACAAACGAAGAGGTCGAGTGCAGCGTTCAAAAAAGTTGAAAAACACGCAGGAGAAACAGAAGAAGTTAACAAAAAGATCTGCAAAATTACGTTCTAAGCCAATTTTAAACATACGACCTTTATCATCAGTTTTCGCCTAATACATACGTAATTATGTCATCAATGATACACCAGCGATCTCGACATTTTTTCTATACCACACACGAGCGGTGAACAGGAAAAACGACATGTCACAGGATACCAACCAAGAGCCATCATCAGCCAAGATGGACCTATTGAATTCTATGTAACTGGTTTGGCAGATTTTTACACGGATCTCGATCAAACTACATTAAGCTTAGAAGTCGTTATCAACTAATGAGAAGGACAGTTACCAGTTGGTGATAAAACAGGTCCTGTGAACCTTTTCTTACATTCGTTATTCTCAGAAGTCGACTGTTATCTAGGTGTTACGTTAGTTAGTCATAATAATAACTTATATCCATACAGAGCTTATTTTGAAACTCTTTTGAACTATGGTCAGACTTCTAAACAAAGTCAGCTCACAACAGCAGGATATTGTAAAGACACGGGCGGTAAAAAGGACAGTGCCGATGATACAAACAGCGGGTTTATTTTACATAAAAAACTCGCACGAAACGGCGTTTACGACATGGAAGGCCCTCTCCATTTAGACGTCTTTCATCAGTGTTGATTGCTGCTAAACTCTACAGATTTTCGTCTGAGGCTTTACAGAAGTAAACCCTCCTCTGCTCTAAAGTCTGATGTAGCTAATCCAAATTATGAGATTACAATCCGAAAAGCAACGCTGAATGTTGAGAGAGTTAAAATTAACACAGCCACACTATTAGCACATGCAAAGACTCTGCAAAACGCTAACGCGTTTTACCCTATCGGACGTGTTGAAATGAGGACAGTGAGGATTGCTACTGGTACTAGAAATCACGTCATACAGAACTTAATTACTGGTCAGATTCCCTCCCAGTTGATTTTTGCATTTACATCGAGTTAAGCCCAGGATGGTTCTTTTACTTCGAAGCAATTCAATTTTCAACATTTCAATCTATTTTTCTTCTCCCTCTCATTGGATATTCATGCAAATCCTCTAAACCCTCTGACGCCGAATTTTTCCTCAGGGGCATACTTGAAAGAGTTTGTTCATTCCATGAAGGCACTTGGGATTTGGAAAGAACACAAAGATGTAGATATCAACCAGTTCGATTACGGTTCTGGTTACACATTTCTGGCCTTTGATCTTTCAGGGGACAGGAATTATACAGATATATATAACCTTATACGTAACAGTACGTTAAGCGTCGAAGTTCAGTGTTCCGAACCTTTCGCTAATTCGGTGAACCTGATTGCTTATTGTCAATATCAGAATCTCCTGGAAATCAATAAAGACAGAGCCGTGAGCTACGATTTCACGAATTATGGATATCCATTTCAATATCCATTTCTCATAGATACGAAGAGCTATGGAGGGCCCTCGAGAGAGATCCATTCACATGTACTATGGCAAAAGGTGTTTTCCCGTCAGATTTGGTACTTCAACTAAAACTTGTTCAGCCATCTTTACTCATTGCTAATACGTATGATTCCAGTAAGCCAGGTTCGCACTGGGTGGCTATTTTATACCGTCCAGCAAACAAGCATACATCTTTGATTCTTAGGAATCTTTCCTCAACTACAATTCCAACCGTTCATGTTTATGCACGCGGAAAAATGGATCTACAACACGAGAATAGACCAACATCAGATGTCTGACACCTGTGGTCATCACTGTCTACATTACCTGAAATTAGCAACCAGGTGCTATTCTACGGCAGACATTTTGAACAATACTTATACAAATGTACTGCTTTTAAACGACTTACTCGTGAAATGTGAAATCATCCAAGGCGAATATACTAGCGACTCTGAATTTAATACCTGTCAAAAGTTCAAATGGAACCAATGTTGCAAACAATTAAATTACTGTTTAATTATTCAAATTATTATTATTATTATTATTATTATTATTATTATTATTATTATTATTTGTTTTATTCAATTTCTGCATATTCATTTGTTCAAATAAACTTTTCATATTCAGAGTGAATTTGTGTTTGTTTGTGATTACTTTTAATCTCCAAAAAATAAATAAATAACTAAATAAATAAATAAATAAATTACACCGTCAATGTTTTTCATGCATTTAATTACATTTTTATTCAAATTCTTACGGACATTAAAATAAATTTTATCATTGCAATACAAACTAATTTTTACATTAAATTGTTATTTATCATAATGGAGCTAAGGGAGCTTTGACATGCCAGGTGCGGGCGCAGGCCAGTACACAGGATTCACGATTAATTCTTCGAGGATATTGATATGATGTATCATGTTGGTAAACAGTGCTCTCCCAGGTAGAGGCTTCTTCAGGTCGGGGTTGGGTGATATTACATCTTGTATTAAACTATTAATGTTCGATCCTCATATTGATTTCCCTCCGATTGACACAGTTCCTTTTTTATTCCACGTGATAACATCAGATCTCTTTCGAAGTGTCTGGATGAAACGTGTACGTGGGGAGGTCTGCTGAACAGGCAAACTCATTACGTTTCCTGGTCGTCTGTCATCATGGTAGGCCTCTTCGAATCCGCTAACCATTGCGATATCGGCGTCATTGTGGGTTTTTTCTTTTAAGTCTGTAGACGTGCGAAAATCGGGTGAATAGACGAGTTGTTGTGGATACAGATAAGTAGGTGTTTTTTGAAGGGGTTGCGGTGACGGCGTTTGGTGCAATAAAGACGGGTTTGAAGGTGTTTCAGGTTCGGTTTGGGTTGAAAGACTTGTACGTTTCAAATGGGCTTCACGGCACTTTGCTCTTAGATATTTTTGAAGTGTATTTAAATAAAGGTCCATTTTCTGATGCACATTCAAATTTGATGCTTTTAAAATCTCATTGATTTGAAAATCCTTTTGTTTATTACGTTTTTTTTCAACATCATTAACCGCACTTGGTTCAGCCTTAGGTTGACCATGTTCAACGGGACACAGTGACACAGACGCTCTGGACCGTAGCGTGAAGGAACCTTTGATATTCGTGAGCAGGTAGCAAAACGTACTTTTGCATGTGGAAAAATCTTACTATGCAATCTCAGAACATCAGGACAACTCTGAGTTAAATCAAGTAGTAAATAACTATGGGGTACCTGAGTGGCATCTTTAAAGGCTTCGATGAGTAAACGTCCGTAGCCTGTTTGCGATGCAAATGTGCGAATCTGTCCTATGTCTCTAGGTGACTTTAGCAGAAAGATGAACTGAGTATTTAAACTTATTGTACGGATGATTTTTGAATGAGCAGAGAGGTTCTGAGTTATTAACAACACAGAGAAGTTGAGATGATGACTGTATCGCGTGTAGATTTTCGCAATAATTTCGTCATTTTTCACTTCTTTTAATAAATCGTCTAAAATCAGTAAAGCCTGTTCAGGTATACGTTCGTGTATCAACTTTTCATCTGGCACATGACATGAAACGTAATGTTAGTTAGGTTCAGATTTTTAACAACCAGCGGGATTAAAGATCCATAGCAGTAAATTATTTCCGTAGGTGATGGGTCCATCACTTCATCTCTATACTTTAACATTTGAGCTACTAATGTAGACTTTCCGCTTTCCGAACAACCAGCAACAAGAGCCGAAAAGTATTGCGTAAATTTAACAGTTGCATTTATTTCCATGATGAAAAAAGGGGTGATAGAGAAAATTTCAGCAAGAGTTTACAAAGGCTATGTTGAATGTTGAATGACGCAAATCTCTTTTTGAACGCACTTTATTTCAAAAGCCACAACATATGTAATTCATACTGTGTGAAATTATCCGATGTACAGTTTTACCACAATGGGATTACAGGTAAGGTTGTTTTTGGCAAAGCCGCAATTTCTACGGGGAAGGGTTTTGCAACGACAAAAAATTCTCTATAGATAGTTTTTGCGAATGTGGAATTTCTCATTAGTAGCTCAAATGTTAAAGTATAGAGATGAAGTGAAGGACCTGCCACCTATGGTAATAATTTACTGCTATGGAGCTTTAATCCCGCCGGTTGTTAAAAATCTGAACCTACCTAACATTACGTTTCATGCCGGGTGCCAGATGAAAAGTTGATACACGAACGTATACCTGAACAGGCTTTACAGATTTTAGACGATTTATTAAATGAAGTGAAAAATGACGAAATTGTTGAGAAAATCTACACGCGATACAGTCATCATCTGAACTTCTCTGTGTTGTTAATAACTCAGAACCTCTCTGCTCATCAAAAATCATCTGTACAATAAGTTTTAAATACTCAGTTCATCTTTCTGCTAAAGTCACCTAGAGACATAGGACAGATTTGCACATTGGCATTGCAAACAGGCTACGGACGTTTACTCATCGAAGCCTTTAAAGATGCCACTCAGGTACCCCATAGTTATCTACTACTTGATTTAACTCAGAGTTGCCCTGATGTTCTGAGATTGCATAGTAAGAATTTTCCGCACGAATAATCTATCATGGTTTATGCGGATAAAACGCCGGTTTAGAGACGTCGAACGTCATTTTTAAATCGACTGAATAGGGAGGTGAGACAATAATGATTCCTCTGGTTGTGAAACATCATCATTTACTAGGAGCTTTGAAACACGCGACTCCTCAGCATTGGAAAGCATTAATGCAACATGCAACTCTTAATCAAATTAAAGCTCTGTGTGAGATCTGTCATAATATTCTACATCATAGAGTCGACTGGACACCACCCATTAAACAACATTAGCTGAAAATAGGTTTAGCCCATAAAAAAATTTCATTAAGGGCCAAGAAAACTTATCTGAAACAATATGGAAACGGATTCCGGCTACCACTTTTGTTAGGAAGCGTAGCGGCACCAATTTTGAATAAATTAATTAGTTAAGAACATGCAAAAGTACGTTTTGCTACCTGCTCACGAATATCAAAGGTTCCTTCACGGTACGGTGCAGAGCGTCTGTGTGTCACCGCGTCCCGTTGAACATGGTCAACCTAAGCCTGAACACAGTGTGGTTAATAATGTTAAAAAAAACGTAATAAACAAATGGATTCTTAAATCAATGAGATTTTAAAAGCATTAAATTTGAATGTGCATCAGAAAATGGACCTTTATTTAAATACACTTCGAAAATATCTAAGAGCAAAGCGGCGTGATGCCCATTCGAAACGTACAAGTCTTGCAACCCAAACCAAACCTGAAACACGTTTAAACCAGTCTGTAATGCCCCAAACGTCGTCACCGCAATCCCTTCCGGAAACACCTACTTATCTATATCCACAACAACTCATCTATTCACCCGATTTTCGCACGTCTACAGACTTAAAAAAAAAACCCACACCGATGCCAATATCGCAATGGTTAGCGGATACGAAGAAGCCTACGACGAGGACAGACGACCAGGAAACGTAGTGAGTTTGCCTGTTGAGCAGACCTCCCCACATACATGTTTCATCGAGACACTTCGAAAGAGATCTGATGTTATCACATTGAATAAAAAAGGAACTGTGTCAATCGGAGGGAAATCAATACAAGGATCGAACATTAATGGTTTAATACAAGACGTATTATCACCCATCCCTGACCTGAAGAAGCCTCTACCCGGGAGAGCACTGTTTACAAACGTGATACATCATAGCAATATCCCCGAAGAATTAATCGTGAATACTGTGTACCGGCCTGCGCCCGCACCTGGCACATCAGAGCTCCCTTGGCTCCATTATGATAAATAACAAATAACGTAAAAATTAGTTTGTATTGCAATGATAAAATTTATTTTAATGTCCGTAAAAATTTGAATAAAAATGTAATTAAATGCATGAACAAAATTGATTGTGTAATTTATTTATTTATTTAATTATTTATTTATTTATATATTAGAGATTAAAAGTAACCACAAACAAACACAAATTCAATCTGAATATGAAAAGTTGATTTGAACAAATGTATATACAGAAATTGAATAAAACATAATAATAATTAGAATAATTAAACAGAGCAATTTAAAGGTTTGCAACATTGGTTACATTTTAACTTTTGACAAGTATTAAATTCAGAGTTGCTAGTATATTCGTCTTGGATGATTTCACATTTCATGAGTAAGTCGTTTAAAAGCAGTTCATTTGTATAGGTGTTGCTCAAGATGTCTGCCATACAATAACCTCTGGCTGCTAATTTCAGGTAATGTAGACAGTGATGACCACAGGTGTCAGACATCTGATGTTGCACTATTCTCGTGTTGTAGGTCCATTTTTCCGCGTGCATAAACATGAACAGTTGGAATTGTGGTTGAGGAAACATTCCGAAAGAATCAAAGATGTACGCTTGTTTGCTGGACGGTATAAAAAGCCACCCAGTGCGAACCTGGCTTACTAGAATCATCTGTATTAGCAACGAGTAAAGGTGGGTGAACAGGTTTTAGTTGAAGTACCAAATCTGACGGGAAAACACCTTTTGCCATAGTAAATGTGAATGGATCTCTCTCGAGGGCCCTCCATAGCTCTTGCGTATCCATCGACCTTAATACGTGAAATTGAAGCTCATGGTTCTGTCTTTATTGATTTCCAGGAGATTCTGATATTGACAATAAGCAATCAGGTTCACCGAATTGGCTAAAAGTTCGGAAAAATGAACTTCGACGATTAACGTATCCATTACGTATAAGGTTATATCTATCTATATAATAATTCCTGTCCCCCAAAAGATCACAGTCCAGAAATGTGTAACCAGAACCGTAATCGAACTGGTTGATGTCTACATCTCGGTGTTCTTTCCAAATCCCAAGTGCCTTCATGGAATGAACAAACTCTCTCAAGTATGCCCCTGAGGAAAAATTCGGCATCAGAGGGTTTAGAGGATTTGCATGAATATCCAATAACAGGGAGAAGAAAGATAGATTGAAATGTTGAAAATTGAATTGTTTCAAAGTAAAAGAACCATCCTGGGCTTAACTCGATGTAAATGCAAAAATCAACTGGGAGGGAATCTGACCAGTAATTAAGTTCTGTATGACGTGATTTCTAGTACCAGTAGCAATACTCACTGACCTCATTTCAACACGTCCGATAGGGTAAAACGCGTTAGTGGTTTGCAGAATCTTTGCATGTGCTAATGGTGTGGCTGTGTTAACTTTAACTCTCTCAACATTCTGCGTTGCTTTTCGGATTGTAATCTGATAATTTGGATTAGCTACATCAGACATCAAAGCAAAAGAGGGTTTACTTCTGTAAAGCCTCAGACAAAAATCTGTAGAGTTTAGAAGTAATCGACACTGACGAAAGATGTCTAAATGGAGAGGGCCTTTCATGTCGTAAACGCCGTTTCATGCCGTTTGTAACGCCGCGAGTTTTTTACGTAACTTAAACCCGCTGTTTGTATCATCGGCACTGTCCTTTTTACCGCCCGTGTCTTTACAATACCCTGCTGTTGTGAGCTGACTTTGTTTAGAAGTCTGACCATAGTTCAAAAGAGTTTCAAAATAAACTCTGTATGGATATAAGTTATTACCATGACTAACTAACATATCACCTAGATAACAGTCGACTTGTGAGAATAACGAATGTAAGAAAAGGTTCACAGGACTTGTTTTATCACCAGCTGGTAACTGTCCATCTCCTTTGTTGATAACGACTTCTAAGCTTAATGTAGTTTGATCGAGATCCGTGTAAAAATATGCCAAACCAGGTACGTAGAATTCAATAGGTCCGTCTTGGCTGATGGTGGCTGTTGGTTGGTATCCTGTGACGTGTAGTTTTTCCTGTTGACCGCTCGTGTGAGGTATAGAAAAAATGTCGAGATCGCTGTTGAGACATTCAGTGCTCAGCTGGTGTATCATTGATGCCATGATTACGTATGTATTAGGCGAAAACTGGTGATAAAGGTCGTATGTTTAAAACTGGCTTAGAACGTAATTTTGCAGGTCTTTTTGTTGACTTCTGTTTTTTCCTCTTCTTCTTCTTTTCTTCTGCGTGTTTTTCAACTTATTTGAACGCTGCACTCGACCTCTTCGTTTGTATTCACTCTTTGGACAGGACTCCAAGCTGTTGCCTCTGGACCTTTTTACATGTGAATGAGTAGGAAATGTTGAATTTCGTCTTTTAACATGCCCTCAGCCTCTCTGCACCCATTTCCTGCAGGACACTACCTCTAGTCTCTTTCATTCGTGATGACAGCGACTGTTTGAGATTTAGACTATGTATCACATCATTAAAAATGGAAACACCGCCCTTTAGGGCATGTCGTCAGAGAATCTTACTCATGGATTTGAGTAAAGGTGTTGCAAAGCCAAACAGATTTGAAAATACTGAACCAATCCTATTGCTTCTCTGGAAGACCGACAAAACACTGGTAAGCCATTCACTCTCTGGTTTAAATAGTAACGCAAAATTACTTCTTGGCTCGGATGATAGAGGATATGCATCTTCAAGTAATTGAGGAGGAGAGAAAAAGATATCAGCCTCGCACTACAGTTGTTTCTTACGAAAATGTAATTTTACTACGGTTTTGCTTGGTTAAAACGAGAGCAAATCCCCTTGGTCTGAATGAACCGCGATTTCAATCGTGTCTATGACGTTTGGGAAAGTAGTCAGGTGAATGAAAAGCCTGAGAAATCACTTCTCGTCTGGCATGTGAAACGGGAATAATTCATAGGAGTGGGGCGAATGTGTTACCCACAACTTGCGGTTGTATGATGTCTGTATACATATAATAACCATTTATGCCACGTGTAAAATCTATTGGGGTTGAACCCTCACCAATAACGAGTTCCGAGCCGGAAAGTTCACCTTGTAAATCCAATGTGTAACATAGACCCTCGCTGAAACTAATATAGCGTCCTTCTGTGCATTTGAAATGAAAACATTTGTTAGGTGTGAGACTGATTTTGTAAAAAGCCTGTTCTTTCAATGGAATCAACTTAACGAGCATTTCAACAACATCCCTACGACTATCATAATATCCTTCGGGAATTTTTAAGATGCACTGCTCCGGAGTGTCAGGTGGATCAAAAATAACACAACTAATAAACCCGTCATCTGTGTCATTTAAGGGCATAGTAATAGGTGTTTTCAATTTCTTGTTCAGAAACCTATCAGGATAAATCCAATGTTGACAGCTGCTGGGAATTCAGTGAACCCTGTTGGGGACCCCGTGAACAATACAAAATCATTAACCATTTTTGTCTCGATACCTGCCGTTCTAAAACTATCTTTTAGAAAATCAATAGCTGCTACCTTACTTTGGAATTTCGAACTCTTAAATTCAACAATTTTTTGGTACATGCCGATTTGGGATACCGTAACGTAACAGAAAAATCGGACACCCAATTAAACGGCAGGTTGTAATCCGGAGTTAGAGAGAAACGTTCCTCGTAGAATATATTTGGCGAAACATTGAACACCTTACAGAATTCGGGAGTGTTAAAGCGAATTCCGACATTCAGAGGCAAACTCATGGTGACGTTTTGGTCTAAAGAAGTGTCATGGTAAAAGACAACATCTTTCAAATAGGCTTGTAACACCAATTCAACTTCGATTATGAAAGACTGGAGTGTCGGAATTCTTACTGGTGAAACAATGTTGAAATCGACTTGTTCATCTATGAGATCATCCTTAAAACCTATTTCAAAAGTGTTGTTTACAGCCGTAATGTTCTTGAAGAGGGCTGGGAAATGTGTTTCCGTTAAACCAACCTCCCATCGCCATTGGAAACGTAGCGTCCTCGGCAGTTGTGTAATAAACTGAGCTGTTGTATTGGAATGAATTTGTTCACCAGTAGGTGAGTTTGTTGGTAACGTAACATAAAAATCAGCGTCTTAATACATGGTGACTGTATAAAAGATCTATCTCTCGTACCCAGCTGTTCATGCTGTCAGGATAACCTTGCCATTTCACAAAAGCTTCGCGAACACCGCGCCTCGTACGCCAGCGAATAATCTGTTCATCACTATGGAAACGGGCACGGAGCAGGAGGATTTAGCATTTTATATATGTCGCAGACACATAGCATAATTGGAGACTTCGTGAAATGTCTAGACACTTCGCGAAGTGTCCAGTTCCATTGGACTAGGTAGAATTATAGTATCCATCTGGGCACTTCGCGAAGTGTCTAGACGATTCATGAAGTATCTACAGCAGGTCTGACCGATACGATAACGATGTATTTGCAGGAAAATTTTAGCTATCGCAATGACAAAAAACTGTTTTAATATTTGCCATAGTATAATTAACAGAAATTTAAAATTTTTTATACGAATTTATTTTATATTTTATTTTCAAAAAAATGGTTTAGTTATTAGTCATAAATTTCAACAATTTTTTGCAATGATTATTTTAGTTATTATAAAATTAAAAACATGTAATTGCATAAATAAATATTAATGCAAAGTAAAACTTTTTGAATGGTTATGGTATAAATTTCTTGTAATATATTCGGTTTTACCTTATGAAATAGATGACAATCTCAAAAACAAAATTTTATGTGAAAAATTTAATAAACGGAAACTGAAATGATTATTCAAAGAAATTGAAGCAAGAAGAAGGAAGCATAAACAATTTATGGTGAATTTTATAAGATAATATTGAATATCAATTCTAAAAAAGTAATAAAATGGATAAAAGGAAACACAAATTTCATTTTTCTTTATTTAATATTTATTTTCCCTGTTTACGCCACCACATGAGCGTACAACAGCAATCGAGATTTAGAAATTGCCCATGTTGGTGGTAGGAGATTGTATACTTTTAGCAATTCCAAAGGTTGACAAGGAGCCAGTCGATCCACAAAATCTCGTATGTGTTGTGACCACTGAAAAAAATGGTTTATATCAAATAGGATGCAAACATGGAATTGTAAAAGGTTGGTTCGGAATAAAGAATATCAAGAAGACTTGTTTAACTTTTTTAAACGAAAAGGAAATTGGCTTTACGATGGAGAAGCTGTTAAACAAACTTACGGAGGGCAAGGATACTTTAAGTGTTCTTGCAAATCATCTAAAAAATATTGCTCAATAAAAAGATGTATATGTAGAAAGGACGGTAGGCAATGCAATAGTAGATGTCAAGGTAATATGCCGTACCTTAATACTGAATGACTTTTAATTAATTTTGATATCATATGTTTCATCCACAAATACTGTTTTGTAAATTAGCCCAAATTCATATTGTTTAGAATGAAAATAAATATTAGATAAAGAAAAATGAAATTTGTGTTTCCTTTTATCCATTTTATTACTTTTTTAGAATTAATATTCAATATTATCTTATAAAATTCACCATAAATTGTTTATGCTTCCTTCTTCTTGCTTCAATTTCTTTGAATAATCATTTCAGTTTCCGTTTATTAAATTTTTCACATATAGATTTGTTTTTGAGATTGTCATCTATTTCATAAGGTAAAACCGAATACATTACAAGAAATTTATACCATAACCATTCAAAAAGTTTTACTTTGCATTAATATTTATTTATACAATTACATGTTTTTAATTTTATAAAAACTAAAATAATTATTGCAAAAAATTGTTGAAAGTTATGACTAATAACCAATAAAATATAAAATAAATTCGTATAAAAAATTTTAAATTTCAGGTAATTATAATATGGCAAATATTAAAATAGTTTTTTGTCATTGCGATACCTAAAATTTTCCTGTACAAAATTTGACATCGTCACTGTATCTGTCTGACCTGCTGTAGACACTTCATGAAGTGTTCAGACAGATACTGTAATTCTACCTAATTAGAGTAAGAGTTCAATTGCGCTATGGGTCTGCGACATACATATATATTTACAAACGTTCATGTTTCCGTCTGTACCAGAAAAATGATATGATGACAGCAGTGATGAGATATGTAGTCATTTTATTTTAATTTTTTTAATTTAAATATTTAAATATATGTGCGTGTGTCTGTGTTTGACCGGAAAAATAATTAAAATAGTTTATACTCTATTCGAAGGCAGTATGCATGTTTAGAGGTCATCACACCTTCGGGACGGCCCTGAGTCACTGCTGTTTAATAGAAAAAAATGTAGAAATATTTAAAACGAACTTGATTTTTTTTTTATTTTTTAAGGTTACTCTTTTTACCTAGCTCTAATTATTCTGGGTAAAACCAGGTGCCATTGCTAGTGTACCATACTTTCACATAAATAAATTTTGGTACCTTATTTTCTGAATCTGTGTAAAACAATTTAAGAGGGTATTATAGAGGTCAGGTAAACACAAAAAGTCCTGTGAACATGGGTCCGAATTTGAATGATAACTGAGATATGAACAGATATAAAAATGCCGCCACCAAGATCAACAAGTTAATAACTCAGATTCTGTAAAGCCTAGATCAATGAAATTTAGAGGAATAACAAGGTACATAAAATTGTGTACATCGTTAAAATGTGATCGAATTCCAACAAGAAGTTTCCGAGTTACTCATTCAACATCATAACACGTGTTCACTTGTGAGTACTAACCAGCACTTGATACAATTTTGACTGCGTAACTCGGAAACTTCTCGTTGAAATTCAATCAAATTTTAACGGTATACACAGTCTTATGTACCCTGCTATTCGTCCAAATTTCATTAATCTAGGCTTTACAGAACCTGAGTTATTAACTTGCTGATCTTGGTGGCGGAATGTTTATTTCTGTTCATATCTCAGTTATCGTTCAAATTCGAACCCATGTTCATAGGACTTTTTGTGTTTACCTTGACCTCTATAATACCCTCTTAAATTGTTTTACACACGATTTGAATCACCCTGTATAACAGGTAGCAAGTAACGTGGAACGACACATAAAATTTTATAGAAATGAGAGATAACTAATTTTGACTAATTAGGATCAGTGAATTTAAAAATGACATTGAAATTTCCAGTTTAGCTCTAGTTTTCGCACTACAGCCATGACCTGACCTCAAATTACGGAGTTTTTCACTAAACATTGGGTGCCCACTTTTACACTATTGGCAGCATTTTCACATCATGGTGCCATTACGTGATCGGGTATTGTGCATGCGCGTATTCATCACATAATCAGTGGGTTAGTGGCAACATAACCACTGATCACATGATGAACACGCGAGAACGCGCATGGACAATAGCCGATCTCGTAATGTAGGGATCCCAGACGTCCCGGTTTTCCCAGGACATTCCCAGTTTTTCAGAAGTTCTCCTAGTGTTCCGAAAACATTTATTCGGGGCGCTAATTGTCCCGGTATTTGATTATGTTAGAACTGTTTGCATCTTTAAAAAAAAATACATGATTAAATTATTTTTTGACTAAGACCAACGCATACACACTTCTCTGCTTGATCACTTCTCCTGTCATGGAATGGAGCAACCAATAGATTGCTGCTTGATCTAGAAAGAAAAATGTCAGCTGTCTTTAGTACTTACTTCGTATCAGCTGACGCAGTTTTGAGGAATCATGCTTGTTGGCACAAGATTGACACAAACAGTCGACCTTGAAAGAAATTACTGCTTATGTTTTCATAATCAGGTAAATGTTTTAATGAAAATGCTTCTAGAAACTCTCGAGCACTGATTTTCCATCACGTGACTGTTTATTTCCGATGGCGTGCGGTGTATTTACTCGCTTGTGAAATTTTTTGACAGCTCCAAGGGGTATTTATTTATCGAGGTATCCACAAGAATTCGTTGTTCTTGTGAACTTTCTGTTTTAAACGTAATTATTTATTAATTATTGTCCAGTATTATAATCTGGTGGGGATTTATTAGATTTCAATATATTTATTCTTTTATGACCATAAATACGAGAGTGTTAAAAAATTCTACGTACGATACGGGAAGTATGAGAAAAACGAAAGTTTAAAGAAAATTCGAAACCTAAGAGAAAAATTAGAAACATAAATTATATAAAACTTTCTTCGCTTTTATTTTCAGCTCCTTCGCCCCTACCCTGTATCTTGACCTGTTCTGTGCCTTCAGATTCATTAGAAAACTATAAACCGCATTGGGAACAGATTTCGAGGTGAAATACTCTCTGACTGCCGGCCATTATTGCAAAGCGAAGTATTGAAAGTGAACGAGGTAACGCCAATGAACGTAAAACAAGATGGAAACGCGAAGTGATCAGATCACTTTCATCCTGACCATTCCCAACATGACGATGAGATCAGGGAGTTTTCAGATGCGCCAGTGACGAGCGCTCTGTCATTTTTAGATGCAGTGCTCACGTTGATAATGAACGCTCAAGCTCGATCGCGACTGGAAAGAGTTTTTAGAAGCAGTTTTAATGATTTTGTAACAAACGCGTTTACAGCCATGATCATATTCATGTACAGGTCTGTTCATGCAGCATGCTTAGCATTCTGTAGTAAAACTTTCATCTGATGCCAATTTACCATTTACATTTGGCACTGAACCCAAAAGACGACTGGACCCAGACGATGCTTTTTCAGCCAGTGGAGTCTTCAAATTCACTTGCCCCACATTAAGTTGGATCAAAGAAGAGGGCGTTTAGGGAACACTTCAACGAACATCGCAGAGTGTGGATCAACAGCGATGGCAATTCCACCTTTATGGACCAGACCACCTTATTAGCAAAAAGCACCAGTTCGGACCTATGCAGGAGGTCATGACTTTTAAAATTCGAACGAGACCATAGGAAGATTTTGACATTCGAGGCAGTGGAGATCAGAAAACGTGTGAAGACTGACAGTGATAGAATTCTGAAAAATCAAACGAACTTTGAACGTAATCCGATTCTCAATGACTTGAACAGCATTATTAACAGGGGTAAATGATCCACACGCCGTTTATGTACACAAATTCCTTGAACCCGCATTTAAGAGCTTCTGTTTATATAAGAGCTAATTATTATTGAATTTGTTTTCCTTTTGTAATCTAATTATTGTAATATTTTCAATTTTGTATTCAATTGTTACCTCATTTGTTCATCCAAAAAAATTACGTAAGCTACTTCGTAGCCCACCAATCAACAAGAACCAAAGTTCTTCTGATTGGTGGACATATACCATATATTCGGTGGTGGGAGCTGACTTGGTCGAAGTAGTTCCCAACCCTGATGATGAGTTTATCTCGAAACGTGCAGGTTCATTATTAAACACCACCATTTTACTATTCCAAGGTTTTCTTTATTGTGTTCGTAGTGGTTCTCTTTTACATTGGTTGCGCCGCAATCTTATAAATTTAGTTACTTAGATATAAGAACAATTGCTCCCGTTTTTCCTCTTATCAAAAAGGTCTAATACTGTAAACGAGTATGTTATACTATTAAAATTGTATTTGCTAGTTAATTACATGAATTCGAATATATGCAAACTTAAATCTTAATTTACTAATGAGTTAGTAGGTTATTAACATTGGTCAACAGTGAAAATCTTTCCGACTTGAAAATAACTATTTCTAATTCATTTCATCATGGAAAAAACGAAAATGACATTTAAAACTTTTAGTTAGCTCTTGGTTCTCAGATTTAGCCCATTCAAGTTATAAAGATAAATTTTGAGTAAGAGACGAACATGGAAAGCGATTCCATCGCGCCATTTCGCAAATGCAATGAAAGTATCAGGAAAAATGGAACACTTCTATGCTTGCAGACCAATGTTGGACAGTGACAAGAGACAACCCAGAAAAGGAGTCCAAGTGACAAGCAAAGAGAAGACGTTCACGTGAATAAGTTTTTTTATTTGAGGTTAGTGAAGCTATAAAACCAGAATCTAATGACAACTAAACTAATCAATATCTAATATCACATTCTCGATCCAATATTAGGGCAGTTCAGCTATTTTCAGAAAGGAAAGAATTCCGAAGTGTATTTTTAGTATTTCTCCTTGAAATTAGTATATCTTAAAAACTAGAGCTAACAAACAAAATCTGATGTCATATTCGTTTTTCTCGATCCAAAATTAGGGTAGTTTAGCTATTTTGATCAAGGAAAGAATTCCTAAGTGCATTTTTGTTAAACAGTGTAATGAGTAGCCTATAGAATAAATGATACACTGCAAGTATGAATGCTCTTTTGTTACATCAGTTCCTCAGGAATCCTTTCTAACTTATTTTCTAAACACACAGTTACTAAATTGGTCGGAAATTTGCCACCTCGATGAAAAGTGTCCGACTTTTGCTATGCTGCCCCGGGTGTGGTTTTTTCGTATGCAGGGATTCCTCGACGACAATCCTATTCGCTGTCGGCTCTCTGTCTGCCACTGATGTCCACTCTGGT
Organism: Rhysida immarginata; assembly: GCA_023313115.1. Classification (NCBI taxonomy): domain Eukaryota; kingdom Metazoa; phylum Arthropoda; class Chilopoda; order Scolopendromorpha; family Scolopendridae; genus Rhysida; species Rhysida immarginata. The sequence continues at coordinate 196,786 of JAHWFO010097863.1, read as the reverse complement.
GCTTTCGCCTCTCTCGTGGTGATCAATCTCAGACACCCAGCATAACTGCCAGCGCCATAGTGAGAAAATTTTGGGCCCTTGGCAAATCAGCTTTTAAGGGGCCCTAAACAAAGTTTACTCAAAAATAAATTTAACATAGACCTATCCAAAATCCATGTGTGCCAATTATTACTTCATTTTAGATTGGGACCATACATTGAATGGGGGCCCTATCTACAGGGGGCCCCAGGCAGGTGCCTAGGCGCGCCCACTATCACTACGGCCCTGATAACTGCATAGGTATTTGCTAATGCCATCAGTCTGGGAAATATCTTATGACTGTGATCCACTCACGTTTATGCATCTCTCCGATGCTCTTCATATGCACCACGTGCACGCTCTATGACCATGCATTCCTCTTTCGTATTTATGCCTTGATCATAACTTTCGAGTTCGTTCACGGAAACTACGGAAATTTGCGTTCTCGATTGTGTAGCTTGCTTTCTTGTTATGAACGTCATTTAAAACTACCACGCACGAGACTGATCATCCATCACCACGGCTCGTGCTGCTGACAGTTGCTAATGTCAGTCTCTCATACAATAGAAGGTCACTTACACACACGCACACACACACACAGAGACAGGTTTCTTTACCCTCCCTAGAGAGGACTTAGTCATGTATTCCGAGGACCACTAAAACTATATATATTTTCAACATTTTGTTTTAGGGATACATTCAGAAAATTTTATCAATTATAATTATAACTTTAGATTTATAAAACCATTAATTTTTATTTGTGCGCATTTTGCTATATAAATGAGGACCGATGTGATACACAGCAAAACGAAGACCCAAATACACAAATAAAGCGAGGACCAAATTTAACACATCTCTACCGAGGTCCCAGATAACACATTCAAACAGAGGACCGATTATAAAAATATATTTTCAATATGTAATTACATTTTCTAAATAAAATTAATAAAAAATAAAAGAAATTAGTTAGTTACTAAAAATAAAATTATTATGAGTGACATTATAGATTTGAATTTTATGCATCTATTTTGCTTCTCACACAAGCCATATGAAAATCAGTAATCCACTTCAATCCAAATATTTGTTAGGTTTTATTAAAAATTTTAACAATTTTCCTAAAAGACTAAACAGATTTCAAGTTACTAAAATTTTAAAATATACCAAAATAGATAAATATCTTAAATAGGTATTACACATCTAATATATTTCAAATAATTCAAAAACCAAACAAGTTTTTATACACGTAAATCTTCATTACTTAAAACTATATAAAGACTTCATACCCTATCAGATCATTAATACACCAGCACAATAACCTTTCCATAAATCTAAGAAAAACAACAGAAAGTTCCTTGCACTGACACAAGAATAAACGTTACTGACATTACGAAAGAAGAAATAGAAAGGTTTCTCTTCATTGAGAAAGGACAATAGCGCCAGAATAAATTACAAGAAACAATACTGATAAATGAAATACATAAAAGGTGTCTGGGCACACGATAAATTATTTCTAATGTTATCAAAACATAGTGATAGCAACACAAAATTCTAAAAATGATATTCTAATAAATATAAAATTTAGAGAAAACATACCAGGTTATCAACCAATCAAATATTTTATATAACGTTCATTAAGACATGTAAATTAATCTCAAGACTGATCATTTATAAATTAATATCATGACTATTTTAAGTAATATAAATTTCTTTAACAAAAATATTTTGAGGACACAACTTATATGCTTACATCGAGGACTATCCTCTTATAAAATGTAATGGATCACATGCAAAGTAAGAACTAAGGCATTATACACTGAAAGCGAAGAAAGCCTAATTACTTGAGAGAGAAAGAGAGAGAGAGAGAGAGAGAGATGCATATAATGAACATGTAAGGATCAAAGGGATCAATTTAAAAAGTAACGTATTCTGAGTGATAAAATGGTTAATTTCTAGATCAGGTATAAGAAGCTTTTTGGCTTTTCTAGTTTGTTAATGAGTACTGACAGCGATCGCTGTTTAATCCAAGCAGTATAATAATTTCTATAAATACTTAAAGATATAGATATACTTTATAATACTTAATATTCAAGAATAAATTATATAATGAAAGCATGTCTCATACAATATACAACCTGTAACAATAAAGTTCGGTGAATAATGTCATATTGCGAGTGGATTGCTGGCTTACATGAAACAGCAGTTACTATCCTTCAAAGTAATCCCTGTCGATAGTAATGCACTTCTGGGAACGACTGTACAAGTCCTGGAAACTCCGCGCGTAGTCGTTTTTAGGGATAGCTTCAGTTGGATCGTATCATTACGTTGGATGTCCGCCACTTCGGGGAACGTCTTCCACGGTGTTCGGGCCTCCTTGGAACCATTTAAACCACTCATAAACACAATTCAAAGTGATAGCACTTTCTTTGTAAAGTGTTGTTACCATTTCATGAGTCTCTTTCGTTCGCTGATCCATACTGGGTTTTGAACGCGCGCACTACAGCTTGACTCTTCAATGTCCTGTTTAAACAGGATAAATACACTCGCAGCACTGATTCTTTCAAATTTATTTAAACATGTTTCGACCTGTCCGGGGAAGAATACGACAGTGGCGCACTCTTACGACCGTTAGTACTATGACGTCATTCACCGAACTTAAATGTCAGAGGTTGTATTAAATAAATTAAGCAATGCATTTTCAGTAATACATTTATTACTTTATTACCACAACACAAGAAAATAATCAAAATTAAAAAAACAACGAAGATTTCCCTCCGAATACACTGCTTGCAATGAAATTGCCCCACCAACAAGGAGTTATCCGACCTTATCCATATACGAGACATGACCTTTGGGTTAATACAGGTGTCCGGGTGCTGTATAAGCTCATCAGTTGACACCTGTGTGAGACGTTCCATGCAATAGGGAGGAAGCAACTGCCTCCTGAACGTACGGTACTGTAATCGAGCAAACATCTCAATGCTGCGACGACGACAACAACAATCGTTCACGCAATTAACGGACTTTGAACGAGGTCGGATTATTGGCCTCTCCAAGGCTGGATGGTCAACCAGACGGAATGCTCGCGGGACGCACGAACGGTAGGCCGATGTTGGAGGCAATGGCGAGAGGAAGGCACACATGCTAGAAGACCAGGATCTAGGGCGCGGAGAAGCACGTCAGGTCGTACCGATAGGTGGACACTGAACAGCGCTAGCGGATAGAACTGCGCGACAACACCACTATTCCCGGTACTGCTTCAGTGTCAATAGCGACGATAGCATGCCGGTTACACGCCGCGACAATGTCTGCCAGCATCCATTGTTGTGTCTTCCTTCGACACCTTAGCACCGCGCGATACGACTGCAATGGTGTCGTGAACGAGTGGGCTGGTGAATGGAATGGCACCTGGTGGTTCTCCGACGACAGATGCGGACAGGTGGTGCGCAGACCACTGGAACGTGCCAATGAACAATGCATCTGGTATCGCCATTGTGAACTAACACCCGGGATCATGGTCCGGGGTGCCATCGGCTACTATACCAGAACGCCTTTAGTCACCATCCAAGGCACCCTGACAGCAGCATGGAACGTCAAGGAGATTCGGCATACCATACCCAGCGCAGACTTTCAGCAGGATAACGGCACTTTCAGACCGCACACGGCATACATCAGCATGGCATGTCTGCATGATGTCAACTTCCTGCCATGGCCCATGAGGTCCCCGGACCTATCGCCGATTGCGCACGTGTGGGCCATGTTGGGACATCGCTTACGATCACCCTGCAATCTTCATGAACTGACACAGCAGGTTCACCAGGCCTGGGCAGACGTACCTCAAGATGACATTCGCCACCTGTATGATCACTTACACCTGCGGCTGCAATAATGGTTTGCCACTAGAGGTGGTGCCACAACCTACTAATGCCGCTTTCTGTTGGGACACCCTGTACAAATGAGTGGACGTCTTGGCTCCATAACGTAACAAAGGTGTGTTCAGATGTATCTCTTGCTTTACACCTGCTTTTGACTCATTCGGAAAACTTCTTGTGGGTGGGGCATTTTCATTGCAAAGCAGTGTATACAGGGTGTTTCATAATTGGTGTCCCGTCTTTAGGTCCAAATAACGACTCAAGGGGAACAGATTGGAGGAAAATGAATATTGATTATTTGGTTTTAATGTCCCCTAAGAAGAGCAAGAGGTTAATGAAGGAATAAACTGTAAGCAAAAAAAAAATTAAAAAATTATAATTTGCCAATAATTAGACGGCATAACTTCCTGTGGTCGAGGAATTTAGCTGCGAGGGAATGAATGCATTCGCCACATTAACAAACTAACCATATGCAGACCATAAAAAGTAAATTTTGTGACAACAATAATAAAAATATAAATTGCAACAATCAATCTATATATCAACAAGAAACCTAGATATCGGTCTACAACTAAATTAAATATATATGTAAAAAAAAAATAAAACAAAATATTATTAATTCCAGTATCAGACATAAAATATTATTAATTTCAACTTTCCTGAACAAATTCCTTGATATTGAGTTATTTACAACAAAATTCAAGTTTAATGTTTGGTATATATTTGAACAATAAGAATTTTTAATGTAAATGAGAAAAACATATCCCTGGCTTTCGTTGTTCTTAACACAATTAATTATGAAAAGACGTGAAAATTTTTTTGTACAGTGATAAATATACATTTTACCTTATCTAAACAAATAAAGACGACTAACACTCAATAAAATAAACTGTTTCAAAACAAACGATTAAAAAGAACTATATTTTTATATTACTACAATTTTTCTTGAATTAATAATATTTGAGAGATTATAATATTTGCTTAATTTAATATATATAGAACTGTTTTCTTAATGTATAAATTTTTGAGTAGTAAAATTTCAATATTCTATTATGCAGATAATTAAAAAATGTGAACTCCTTTTTAATTGAAAGAAATCGAAAAAGCATATGACAGAGTTCCTCGGGAGAAGCTCTGGCAAGTGTTGCAAGAGTATGGAGTGGATGGGCAATTACTGGTTGCTATCATGTCTCTGTACGAAAGCTCTGAGATGTGTGTCCGGATAAATGGCATTAAGTCAAGACCGTTCACCGTGGGTGTTGGACTCCGCCAAGGGTGCGTACTGTCGCACATCTTGTTCATTATCTTTATGGACTGGATAGACAGGGGCAGCCGAGGCGATGAGCGTGTTTGTGTGGGCGACTGCCTGGTGGAGAGGTTGCTCTTTGCTGACGACCTTGTCCTCCTTGGGTCTTCTCGCACGAACCTTCAGCATGCACTAGACCGGCTTGCAGCCAAATGTGAAGAAGCTGGGATGAAGATCAGTGTGGCTAAAACCGAGGTTCTGGTCCTTTCAAGACAGCCTGCTCAGTGCGCTCTCCATGTTAGTGGAGCCTCATTGAGACAGGTGGAGAAATTCAAGTATCTCGGGATTGCATTCACGAGTGATGGACGGCAGGAGAAAGAATTGGATGCTCGGATCGGTGCAGCAAGCTGTGTCAGACGTGAACTGTGGCGATCCGTGGTAACGAAACGCGAGCTGAGTAACAAAGCTAAGCTCTCCGTCTTCAAATCCATCTTTGTCCCCATTCTCACCTATGGTCATGAGGCTTGGGTAATGACCGAAAGAGTGCGATCGCGGGTACAAGCGGCCGAAATGAGATTTCTGAGAGGTGTTGCAGGTGTTACCCTACTAGATAGAGTGTACAGCAATACAATAAGGGAATCTTTAGGTGTTGAGCCGCTACTTCTCCGCATTGAGAGGTCTCAGTTGCGCTGGTATGGCCACGTGATTCGGATGCCGCAAACTAGTCTTCCTAGGCAGTTGTTATTTTCCAAGCCGGTGGGTAAGAGACCAAGGGGTCGGCCTAGAACCAGGTGGCTAGACTACCTGGAGAATCTGGGTTCGAGTCGCTTGGATATTACCAGGGAGGACATGCGCCTGATGGCGGAAGATCGCGATCGCTGGAGATCCTCCATAGGGCTGCTGCCCCCGCGACCCTAACGGATAAGCGGGTTTGAAAAGTAAGTAAAGAGAAATAGAAATAAAAATCAATTAATAAGAACAATTGATAACTAAAAATCACCCAATCTGGAGAAACGCAATTAATGAAGTGGGAGTCTTAAGATCTGGTTGATGCGTTTCGTCTACATCAACCAGATTTCCGTAAGACTCCGAATTCATTAATTGTGTTTCTCCACATCGGGTGATTTTTAGCTACCAATTCTTCTTGTAAATTGACTTTTATTTCTATTTCTTTCAATTAAAAAGGCGTTTACATTTTTTAATTATTTATATAATATTATAACCCCTACTCTTATATAATTTTTATTATATAGCGTAATAAATTGTTCTATTGTGTACCATAACGCTTTTTATGCTGAATTACGTTATGGATAATCTATCTATATATATAAAGAAGGATGTTTGTTTGTGGGTTTGTGGGTTTGTTTGTGGGTTTGTTTTATATACAAATCTACAGTTTTATTCTGATGTTGATGAAATTTTGCAAAGCATGAGAAAGGTCAAGGTCTACCTCAGATTTCGGAAAAATAATAATTATCGACAAAAAAATCGATATTCATGGTTATGGCAGGGCATATTAATGAGAAATATCTCATGATCAACAATGCACGGCAAAATTTGTGCAACAATATGTATCAACAAAAATATCAACACAATTCACAAACACTCTGCATGAACCAACAATATATATCTCATGACCAACAATGCAAGGAAAAGTTTGTGCAACAATAGGCCCATTGTGTTCGCATCAACAATGGTATCAACGTGCAATTCACCAATAACAATCAGCATAAAATGATGATGCAATGTTACAGCAATCTTTACAAGAATTATAACAATGATCATAAAATGATGATGCAATATGGATAAGTTTCAATTTGTAACAATGCATAGAATTCCTGTTATTCAGGTTTTTCTTAGAAAAGAGAGTTCTACGTACTTAACAATTTCTTGAAAAACTTTAAAAATGAACAGCAACTGGAGATAATGAAAAGGTAGCAGACTATTGAGAAAGAGTGGAAAGACGACAAGGAAGCACTCCTTTAGCTCCGGGATGTATTGAGCAAATGGGAAGCAAGTAAATAGAAGAATCGGCGACCACTAGACTACACAACATGATGAATTGCCAAGTTATTCTTCAAGACATCGAGAGAAGAAAGGGAATTGCAAATACATCACGTGTATATCTGAAGTACTACGTGGCATCCTTGGAAAAGTCCATCGATTTTGAGCCTTTCAAAAAAATTTTTGCAAATTTTTATTAAGAATTTTTACTGTATTAATTTTAAGCGTTTTCTAATGTTTATTTTTAAAACATTTCAAAATTTTTTCCAAAAAAAAAAAGTCCGAGCCACACTGGGGCTATCACCTAGCTTATTTGGTAGCACAGCAGATCCAAACATTTCCTAAAAATATATTTTGATTATATTCTGTGGGAAAGTGTATATTTTGGAAACTGAAATGCTGATAATGCGATGACTGAACGTTCGTTTCCAAGAATTTTTGATAATGAGCATAAAGTGAAGATGCAGTGACAGAACATTAATAAGGCAGCTTCTATTGATGAGGCATAAGAGTCACGTGTGCCTCTCTTGAGCTCCCACTCACACGTCCAGACAAGTGGCAAAAATTTATGCGTCTGGAAAGGAAAGAGAAAGAACGAGTATTGGTCAGAGAAACTCTGCAACTAAAACAGAAAAAGCTATACGGGCATTTGAATCATCTGAACAACGGCTGTTTCGAATAGAGCAACAGGGTATAAGAGCTTCTACCTCAAAGGAAAGAAAAACTTGAGTCTAAAGTATCTGGTGATGCTTTGCAGAAGTGAGGCAAGTAAAGAAGAGTTTAGATGCTCTGCTATATCACCTGGACTTCATGTTTTTCGTATTTTTTGTAGAATGGATAGTCTCTTTGTTCTGTTTTGTATTGATTGAGTTATTATTTAACAAATTGGGAGTTAAATTTTAATTTTTTGAGATTGTTCTCTTTATTACAAGTGTATTTAACCCGGGCAACGCCGGGTACCTCTGCTAGTCTTCTATATATATAAAGAAGGGTGTTTGTGTGTGTGTTTGTTTGTGGGTTTATTTGTGGGTTTGTTTTTAATACAAATCTACAGTTTTATTCCGATCTTGATGAAATTTTGCATACTTGACCTTCAAAGCATGAGGAAGGTCACTGTCCACCTCAATGAGAAATATCTGATGACCAACATTGCAAGGCAAAGGTATCAGCACGCAATTCACAAAAAAATCTGTACGGACCAAGAATATTTATCTCCAATTGGCATAAGAATTGGAGAGGTCCATTTTCATTAAGAATTTTTACTGCATTAAATTCAAGCATTTTCATCTGTTTATTTTTAAGATACTTCCAAATTTAATCAAAAAACAAAGGGTTACACAGGGGTTATCACCTAGCAAGTTAAGAAGAGTTTAGATAAAGTCCCGGTATATCATTTAGAATTCCTGTTTTTCGTATTTTTTCATAGAATGTATAGTCCTTTTGCTCTGTGATGCATTAATTGAGTTATTATTTAACCAATTGAAAGTTATAATTTAAATTTTTGAGATTGTTCTGTTTACTTACACGTATAATATTACCGGGCAATGCCGGGTACCTCTGTTATTCTATCTATATATATAAAGAAGGATGTCTGTGCGTATGTTTGTGGGTTTGTTTTTTATACAAATATACAGTATTATTCCAATCTTGATGAAATTTGGCATACTTGACCTTCAAACCATGAGGAAGGTCACTGTCTGTCTCAGATTTTGGAAAAAAAATAATTATCGATAAAAATCGATATTCATGGTTATTGCAGGGCATATTAATGAGAAATATCTCATAACCAACAATGCAAGGCAAAGTTTGTGCAACAATAGGTATCAACAATGGTATCACCACGCAATTCACAAACACTCTGCACGGACCAACAATATACATCTCATGACCAACAATGCAAGGCAAAGTTTGTGCAACAATAGCTATCAACAATGGTGTCAACATGCAATGCACCAACACTAGGCAGGGAAAAACAATATTTATCTTATGACCAACAATGAAACGCAAGGTTTGTGCAATAAAGATAAATTTCAATTTGTAACAATGCATAGAATTCCTGTTATTCAGGCTTTTCTTAGAAAAGAGAGTTCTTAGTACTTAACAATTTCTTGAAAATCTTTAAAAATGATCAGTAACTGGAGATAATGGAGAGTTAGCAGACTATTGAGAAAGAGTGTGAAAGAAGACAGAGAAAGCACTCCTTCAGCTCTGTGCTGTATTGAGCAAATAGTAAGCATGTCAATAGAAGAATCTGCGATCGCTAGACTACAGAAAGAGAAGAACGGCCAAGTTTTGATTCAAGACATCAAGAGAAGAAAGGGAATTGCAACAACATTAAGTGTTCATCTAAAGTAAGATTACGTGAGTAAAAAATAATTTAGATTAGCATCCTTGGAGAGTTCATTCCATTATGAGCCTTTAAAAAAATTTTTTTCAAATTTTCATTAAAAATTTTTACTGTATTAATTCTAAGCGTTTTCATGTGTTTATTTTTAAGATATTTCAAAATTTATTCTAAAACAAAAAAAAGTCCGAGCCATGCTGGGGCTATCACCTAGCTTATTTGGTAGCACAGCAGATCCAAACATTTCCTAAAAATACATTTGGACTATATTCTTTGGGAAAGTGTATATTTTGGAAACTGAAATGCTGATAATACGATGAATGAACGTTCGTTTCCAAGAATTATTGATAATGAGCATAAAGTAAAGATGCAGTGACAGAACATTAATAAGGCACCGTCTATTGATTAAGCATAGAAGTCATACGTGTCTCTCTGGAGCTCCCTATGAAAATTCCAGACAACTGGCAAAAATTTGTGTGTCTGGAAAGGAAAGAGAAAGAACGAGTATTGGTCAGAGAAACTCGGCAACTAAAACAGAAAAATCTATACGGGCGTTTGAATCATCTAAACAACGGGAGTTTCGAATAGAGCAACAGGGTATAAGAGCTTCTACGTCAAGGGCAAGAAAAACTTGAGTCTAAAGTATCTGGTGGCTCCGCAGTGACGAGGCAAGTCAAGAAGAGTTTAGATAAAGTCCCGGTATATCACCTAGACTTTCGTATTTTCAGTAGAATGGATAAGCCCTTTGCTCTGTGTGGTATTGATTGAGATATTATTGAACCAATTGGGAGTTATAATTTAATTTTTTGAGATTGTTCTCTTCACCTACAAGTGTAATTATTCTGAGCATTATAGTTCTGATATAATTTTTCCACAAGGTCCTTATAAATGGCCGCCTTGCTATTTTCAGTGACCACCCCAAAAATGCTGAAGGTCCACGATTTTGATTTCTGTGAATTTTCTATATTTTCAATATTGTGTATTTAACATATGTGACCTTCCGAGGGGCGAATGCCTCATTTCTTGAATTTTGTCTCCTGAAACATCTGTGAAAATTCATTTTCTATCATTTGTGAGCTGGCTAGCTGTGTACAACATTATATTATTAAATTTTATGTTTATATTTTATTAGACTCAATTTAGCAGATCTATGTTTAATGCTTAATTACTCAAAATTTAATTCTTCTGATTAAACAGGCGGTGGCCTTACAGTATAACAGAGGGACATCAGGAGTTCCAACTAGTTTCGCCATTTATTCCCGGCTTTGTCAAGGATATATACAGCAAGAGGCATGCAAGCCTTTATATACAGGACAGTGGTACAAATTATGCATATACATGAACCAATAGGATACAAAAGAATAAAGAGGAAATAATGGCCAACAGGATAAATAGAAAAAGCACAGATTTTTGAATTATAATGGCCAATAGAATAAAAAGGGTGTAGGCGCTAATTTTTATAAATTATACAAAAAGAAAATATACAAAGGGATGGTGCGCGTTTACGCGGACCGAAAAGAGAACTTATCCGGTTGTCTGAGGACAAGAGGATTTACAGAAAATAAAATAAACAGGCAAGAAATAACAAAATGAAAAGGAAAACATAAACCATAATAAAGAACCCGAGAAAAAGTGATCATAATAGATCAGATAAAGAGTTAAGTTTTCAAAAGTTAAGTACTTTAAAAAAGTGCGAAACAGCGGACCGTTTGGGAATACCCAAAAGCGTTCTCAGGAACCATTTCTGTTCTGTAACTTGAAGAATCTAGCAAAATTATATGATGAAGTGAACCCCCAAAAAATGATTCCAAAGCAGAGGTTGGAGTGAATCCAAGCATTGTACAACAATATTCATATATTCCAAGGTAAATAATACAATCTTGAAATCAGCCCCTGCTTATAGTTCAACTTGTTCAACAGGCTATTAATGTGCCGGTCCCAAGAAAGATCATAATTTAGGACCAAGCCTAGGTATCTATTGTTTGAATTCTGTTTATAATTCTGAGTGAACAAGGAGTAGTGGAGTTATTGGCGAGGGGTTGTCTTTATTTTCATTTTGTTAATTTTCCCTTTTTTCCCCTCTTTTGGCCTGTTCCAGTGCCATTTTCACTCCCCCACCAATCATCCCAGTCCTTGCTCACTCCAGTTAAACAAAAGGATTTTCCCCCTTTGACCTACAGTGAACCAACAACTTCCTTATTCACATCTTTCATTGCCAGAAGATGAGTTAAGTCGAAAGGGCTTGCAATTTTAATTTTATTTCTTTTCACGTTTAATTTTTATTTTACGACTTCTTTTCACAAAAATTAAATCCGAATTTTGTAAGCAGATTGATTTTTGTTTATATGTACACTGAGTGAGCATATTATTATGACCACCCTGTCAGTATCTCGTTGAGCCACCTTTTGCCTTTAATACTGCGGCACTGATTCTACGAGATGTTGGAAGGCGGTGGGAGGAATCTGACATCATGCCTGATGGATAGCACTGTGCTAGATTGGACGGTGGTGGATCCAGCCGTCTCATGGTTCGTTCGACTTCGTCCCACAAATGCTCAATTGGAGTGAGATCTGGGGATTGTGGGGGCCACGGAAGTAAGGTAAAGTCCCCCTCATGTTCCTGGAACCACTCCTGCACAATATGAGCTCCGTGGTATAGTGCATTGTCTTGCCGGAAGTAGGCATCTTCATTGGGGTATGTACATTTTCATTGGGGAAGTAGCCATCTCCATCTCCACATGACAGGGTGGACTTGATCGGCGACGATATGGAGGTATGCCGTGCCATCCAGACGTTGTTCAAGACGTATTAACGGATCCAATGCATGCCAGGAAAACATTACCCAGATCATAACACTGCCTGCACCAGCCTTAAGGGTTGTACTCATGCATGTGGAGTCCATGCTTTCGTGCTGTTTCCGCCAGATTCTCACGTGGTCGTCTGCATGATGTAACTGGAATCGCGACTTGTCAGAGCACATGATTTGTTTCCACTGCTGGATAGCCCAGTAATTGTGCTCCTGACCGAATTGGAGTCGTTTCCGCTTGTTGACTGCAGACAGCAATGGTGTGCAGACAGGTCTTCGGCTTCCGTATCCCATGTGATGCAGTGCGGCGGACAGTGCATTCAGAGACCGTTTTGGAGGACACCCGATTAAGGTCAACAGTGATTTGATGCACAGTTGCCCTTCTGTTATCCTTTACCAGTCATGACAGTCTCCGTTCTGTCCGATCATCAACCATCCGCGGAAGGCCACAACGCGAACTTTCAGACCCCGTCTTCCGGAACCATCCAGTCTTTAAATACTTTATCGATGGTTGCTCTTGAGCTCCCACAAATGCTGCTGTTTTGCTGATACTCGCTCCATAGTTCCGAGCACCTACAATCATCCCGCATTCGAAGGCTGTTAAATCGCGTCATTTACTCATAGTTGAAGAATGGAACACGTATATTGTTGTTGACGACACTCAGCTTCCATTTTGATATTTGTCTGGCCTGCTAGCAACATTGTGGCGACGTCCATGCGCGCATTTGCATAAACATGTCAGGTGGTTATAATAATATGCTCACTCAGTGTATAATAGCATAAACTTCACAAGCAACTTTACAAAAATATCACTGAAATATGTTCATTGAAAACATAATAAAAAGAATGAATTATTCGAACAAAAGGTTCAATAAATCGAGAGTTCGACCTCCCCTGGAAAAATTCTTGGGTACGTGCCTGAGAGGGTACATACAAAACCAATTTTTTTTATAAAAACACAGTAGAGGGTCAATTAACAGCTCTTTTTTTTCTAGTTTTTAAATTTTTTGAAAAGAATTATTGTAATTGTAAACTTTTATTTTCTCCTTCTACTGTATCATCCGATTTTTTTTTGAATTTTGTTTTTCTTTTCTTAATTTTTCTATTTTAAATTTTCAAATTTTGTTTCAGAATTAATTAATTATTATTTTTTTTTGCATATTTTTCATATGCTCCTACCACGCAGTCTGTGTTAAAAATCGTATGAAACAGCCTCTCAGACCTTGTTTAGTTCAAATATAATTTTTTTACACAGTCTATGTTTAAAATCGTATGAAACTGCACCTCACACCCTGTTTGGATCAACAAAGAAACTAGTTTTTAAATATTTTTATGCGTTATTTTTAGTTTTTAAATTTTTAGGATTTTCTGAGATTGATAAAAAAAAAATAATGCAATGACTGATAAAAAATGATACTTTTAGTGTTTCAAAAATAATTAGTAAAAAATTAATTATTCAAATATGCCATATTGATTCATTTCCAGTGAGAGTATAAAAATTTTCAAAATTTGAATTCTTAGAAAGGATTGAAGGTGATTTTTATTTAATTCTTCATGCTGCAGGTAGGGAATGGGTCACCTGTAGTATTCAGTTTTCTTCATTTTTACATTGTTGTAGCAAAAGCATGGGTTAAAATTAATTGGAAATCCATAATAAAAAAACAATTGGAATAATATAAAAAATAAAAAAACTTAAGCATAAACTTAAAAAAGTGCAATGAAAACTTAAAAATTATTTTTAATACCTCTCATTAAAATAGGAATTCATCAAAACTAAAAAAGGCAGCGGGCGTTTAATATTAAAATTTGAAATGAAAAAATTACGCTCCGCCATACTTTTGCCTTTTAATAACTTTATGAATTCTTATTTTAATGAGAGGCACGAAAAATTATTTTTTATGTTGCAATGCACTTTTTAAAGTAAAAAATGTATGCTGGTTTTTTTTTTAATTTTTCATTTGTTTGGTCTCAATCTTCGAGCATATTCCTTCTATTTCTATGCTCGAAGGTCTCAATCATGGCGGCAAAACAAGTTCCTTTGTTGCGTGACATCATCATGCATACCATCTATAGGACTTGAACAATGGATAACGGAGTTAATCCTTATTCAGACTTTGGTCACCCTTTGCAATTTTCTCTCCTTACTTCCTTGTTCAGGACTCGCTTTGCAACGCGCCTCTTCCAGTGTTAATGCAGCCTAACACATGTTCAGAGGTACCTCAAAAGAATTTTGATGTGCTATTCCATAATATTTAGTCAAATGAAGTAACTTTTAATGGTCATAATATCCATTACTGGGCTAAAATGTTGCATCTTGAAGTGAAATGGTCATAGTATCATATTTCTTAATGAAATAAATTGAGGCCTTACAATACTGCATTATGTTGAAATGACGACTAGTTTCGGCTTTATTTCCTGCCTTTGTCAAGTCTACATAAGAGAGACAATCGACAATTGAATAGTGCAGGGAAAACAAAACGAGCAGTCCGAAACGAGTATTTCGAAAGCAGTGCCATACTCGTCCAGAAAGTAACCAGGGGAAGTACACTGAACTAGTCAAGAAGCCAGATGAAACCTAGTTAAGTCATCCAGAAGATAAGATGGAGTCTTTGCCTATCAGGACGATAGAGTTGATTGTTGATTGATGAGGGACAAGGGACACGAGGAGCTAAGAGATCCAGTATTTGGGAAACATGGCCTTTTGAATATTGTCGAAATTGATGTTCAAGATGTGACGAGACCTGCAATGACTGAGGAAACTTCTAAAGGTGAACGGATGCTCAAGAATACCTTTAACAAGAGGACTGGGATGGTCCTTCATCTTTGGAAGCAGCTTTTTCAGTAATTCCTGGACGCGATTTCCAATGGGAGGTATATTAAAATCGTCAGCAATAGAAGTATTTGTTGCAACTCTCCAGTCAAGGTGGGCAATGGCCCTCAAGGTAACATTTTGGAAGTTTTAGAGGTCCTTCCATCTGGAATTACATATTGTTACCCAGGCAGGCATAACTTAAAGCAAAATGGTTCGGATTACCGTCCTGTATAGCAATAGTTTGCATTCCAATCCAATTCAATAGTTTCACCCCAGGAGAGAAACCAAACTGAATTTTGCCTTCTTGGCCTTGTAGGAGACAGGATCGCCCCAATTTAGCTTGGCATCTAGTACCACTCCGAGGTATTTGTAATGTTTCACCCATTCGAGCTCTTTACCAGAAAGGAAGAGAGGACTCGGGGGTTTTCGAAGTTTCTTTGTAATGAACATCGCCTTGGTTTGTCAACATTTAGATTGAGTCTCCACTTAGCAAATCATTTCTCGCACTGATGTAACTGAGATACGATGTGAGCGGGATTGCGATCAGTAGTCATGATGGATGTGTGATCAGCAAACAGATATAGCTTGCAATTAGTAAAAGTCGGAAAGTCATGGATTAAATAGTTAAACAGTGCAGTGCCCAGGACAGAGCCCTGGGGAACACCAGCATTGACGTCATAAGGGTCGGACATGGTGCAGCCAGCCTTGACACAAAATATCCTGTTCGACAGAAAGGAACTAATCAAAGCAATCGGATCATCCGGAAAACCATAAGTAATCATTTTATATATGAGGCATTTGTGCCAAACCTGATCGAAAACTTTCCAGACGTCCAAGAAGACCAGGAAAGTTTAGCACAGTTTAGAGGAGTGTTGAGATCTGCAACAAGCCTCCAGATCTGAAGTTAGCAGGAGTGACCTAGGCAAAAACCGAATTGCTCCGCCCGAGTAATCGTCTTCAGAATGACAACATAGGTAGTAAGCTTATGGGACAGTAGCTGACAGCGAGGACAGGGTTTAGACCAGGCTTGTGTATGGTAACGATGACAGACTCCTTCCACTTATCGGGGAAGTAACCAAGTTTCCAGCAGCTGTTCATGGAGGCAAGTTTTTGAGAGCACTAATGGTGATGGAGTCAATACCAGCTGCTTTTTTGGTCTTAAGTCGTTTGATGATTTCGGAGATTTCCTGAGTACTAATGACTTCCCCAGGAGTGGGAACACGATGGCTGCGCCCATAGGCGATGCAGCTATTATTAACTGTCCAGATTGGTCTCACTAGGCATTGTAAATTGACTTTTCAGGGAATCAGCGATCAATTGAGCCTTATCCCAATCACTGGTGACAACAATGCCATAGCCTGCAAGCAGTGGCGGCAATTAGATTGATCCATTATTCTTTAAGGCCCTCACAGTTCCCCAGAGCGATTTGTCCTGGACAGACAAGGACTTCAGTTTTTGTTCCACCTTTGATTTTGTAAAGCATTAACCTCCTCCTGAACCTTGCGAGAAAGCTAGTTATACTTGGTTTGAAGAGAGGAAGTTGCTTACGCTGCCATAATCTACTGTAAGAATTCCTTTCAAAAATAGGATGCCTGATATAAGGAGGGAGATCGAGATGTTCAGGATGCTTACAATCGGTAATATAGGTACTGGGAATAGTGGCATCGTTGACAACACGGGAGATAGCGATGATATTACTATTGATATCCTCCATATCAGTAACCTCCTTGTAAGGACAGCTATTTTCTCTAAGAATATCCCTAAAGAGCTTCCAGTCCTACTCAGAGCGGAGCACTGTCTTCTTATCGATGTTGAAACCCTCAAACATAAGCATCACTGGACGGTGGTCAGAAGATAAGTCGTCGACTGTGAATAAAGTATAGGGCTTGAGGAAACTTTTAAGAACTGCAATATCCAGAACATAGCTTACAGGAGAGTGGTCACAGTAGTACGTGTCATCAAGGGGACTAGCAACGAAGGTGTCAGTCTCGTTTAAGGTATATTGCCGTTTTGATTGGGGCATTTGGAGTTCCATGCATACTGCTAGGCATTCAATTCGCCCGCAATATCAACTGGAATGGGCCCACACACCAGCTTGTCATGTTCGCATGGATCAAGCTTGTGCTTAGGGATCTACTTACATTCCCACGAAGTCTGGAGTGACAGGTTCGCGGTGATCAATGCCGTCCTTAACAATGATCACTGCTCCACCAAAAGCGTGGCTGGCATTACTACCCAGTGGCCGATCCTTGCAATAATCACGATGCCCAGGCAACCTGAAGATTTGAGTACATTTCAGGTGCGTCTCGCACACCAAAGTGATACCAACATTCTAATTTGTAAGGAAATTGTAAATCTCGATGCATTGGCGAGCGATTCCCCTTGCATTCTAAATATTGCAATGGAGTTTCCCTTGATTAATGATCTTGTATGAGTAACTGCCCATGATCATTTGTTAGATTTGTGAACGGCAATCTATGGCACTGCTTTTCCACTTGTAGCGATTTAGAAATTTTCCCAGAAACCTGTAAATATCATGTAATTGATTGTGGTCGACCATACGTGAATTCCTAGTATCAGCAGAACTGGATGTGATCGAAGTATAGGATTTTCCCTGTACCGTTTTGGTGCTTTTGAACCTTTTGACTTGTGGTGATGAGGCGGGTGTTACAGTGAATTTATGGCTAGTAATGAGTCAACACACACTTTCCATAGTAAACAATAAAAGATTTTATTAATGACAGTAAAAAGAAAATAGAACACAAAGCGTGTGCCATGGTTAACAATAGAAGTTAAGAAAATTTTACACGATACAAAAAAAACAACATGAATTCAACTACTTACAGTGTCTCGCAAAAGTATTAGTACAAAAAAATGAATAAATTACTCACTGGAACAGTAGTACATCCATGGCATCTCACGATGTACAGTTAACTTTACAGCCGAGATTGCATGGTTCTGCGGATGAAATATACGGGCATGGAGAAAAATAGCACAGACTGTACCATCCGAATGAAATAGGATTCGTAGCCAAGCCTGAACATGGTGATACTGCGAAAACGAGCAACAGGTCCGGATAAACGTTGATACGCATGAAACGTGGGGACCACACCGGCAAACTCGTAATTGAAATTATGGAGGTACAATCTTAAGGCTGGAGGAAAGAGGAAGAAATACTGGCAAAGTGAGTGGACACCATGGCTGCACAGGAGAAGTGAAGATAGCGGAAAGCAATGGAGAAAAGCTGGAGAAAGTTCTAGAACAAAAAGAACACTAATTACGGAATAGTTTTATCAACAATTAGACAGTATAATATCTCGCGACCGAGTTAATTAGTTGCGAGGGCAAATCGCCACATGGGACAAGATCTCGCTTCACCCGAGTTCAAAAAAGGAATATTTACGACCACAATGGTCCACGTGTCACAACAATGATTTACTTAACCTAAATACAAATTATCAATAAAAGTAACATCTGGAATAATAAAAAAAATATCATCCACCACGAGATTTAATAAAAAGCAATAGTTTCTTCATTAGCCATAAATTGTGATTTCCTGAACAAATCTCCCTGTAATTAGCTTGAGTGCAGAGTAAAAAAAATTCCTTAAGCATCTGGTCTGGTAGGATCTCTGCATTTACTGATCATACTTGTTTAATATAAACACATACAATACATAAGCAACAAGAATTAAGTTGCAGTGAATGAACAAATGGTGCATAAAATTTTGAACAATTTAAGTCGTGTGCGCACAGTGACTGACAAAAAATAAGTATGTTTATTTGTTTATTGGTATACCTTAAAAAATGAATAGTCACGTGATTCAACATTGAGCGCAGTAATGTAATAGAATATTATGCAGTCAAGAAATATTTAAAATTGTCAATAGAGTTATAAATTCTATGCCAAAACTTTTCAGTCATTAAGTAAAAAAAAAAAAAGATTTTACTAGGAAAGATACATTTGGGCGTTTAGAACCCCTTATATCCTGCGCACAAAAGAACTAACAAGTTCAGCTATATAAAAATTTATACATTAACATACTTACAAAAAACAAACTAATTGACTTTACTGTCCCGCTGGGACAAAGAAAAATGGTCCCAAATCTTATTTAATGCGGGGGCAGGTAAGGGTTTCATAAATATATCTGCCGGCATGTCTGAGGATGGGCAGTAGGCGAGTACCACATTCTGATGATTGATTTCGCGCGAGATAAAATTATGCAATCTTAGAATGTGCCTCGTTCTACTTTTGGATCCCAATGCACTCAGACATGCGATGGCTGATGTTGAAGTCGTTGGAAAGGTGATACACCTCACTTTAACGTACATTTCAGAATAACGTACAAATTTCAAATCCCCGTCCCAAACGTAGGTATTTTAATGCTAAAAAGTTTCAGAATAATGTACCTCACTTTAACGTACATTTCAGAATAACGTACTAATTTTACATCCCCTTGGTTAAATTATCCCTTCAGTACAACGTACATCGTTCACATGTCTTGCACTGGTTGGTCAATGCAGCCCATGCGAAAGCTGCAACTGGGCCAATGGGCTAATTAAGCCGAGTTCACATTTCATTGGTTGGTCAGTAACCCGGAAATCTCTGCATGCTACTCAATCTAGCATGTTCGATTGTCGATTGTCGCATGCGATCGGGATAGGTACGGGAATGTAACCGGGAAAAGTCAGGGAATTTTTCATTTCAACATTTCACTACATATTGTATATCCTATAGTGTATTTGTATTGAATAAAATAAAATGCATTCATGTATTCTTATGTTTTTCTATGAATATATGCATTTTTCACAAGCCCCCCTCCCCCCCCCCAGTTTCAGTATAACGTACACCTCAGAATAACGTACAAATTTCCAGGTCCCTTGAAGTACGTTGTAACGAGGTTTTACTGTATAATCCCCCTGTCCGATTTCAGTAATCAGGTCCCATAACCATTGTTACGACTTCACGCACTCGGATATAGCAATTACTTCGGTTTCACAACTGCTGAGGATGACAAGACGCTGTTTCTTTGAACACCAACTGAGCATGTTTTGACCCATCTTAATGAGAACGCCAGAATATCCCTTATTTGGTGGGGTAACGCTCCAGCTGGTATAAGCATATGCACACTAAAGGCCGGTCGATTGAATAAAGGTCAGTGAGGTTTCACACGTGTGTGCCAGGTAAGCTGCCACACCTTTGAGTGCCGTCATATGCAAATTGGTAGATCTGTCATATGACGACAATCTCGTAATTGCATATGCTATATCCGAGTAAGTACATGTCATCACGTACATTAATGATCCCATATGAGATTGGTAAACACTTCGGTCGGCCGGTTGCGATTCTTCTGTGTCATCCAAATTTACGTGTGTTGAGAGGTGTGCTCCTGGGCTTGACATTCTCCAGCTGGTGCTCTTGGATGACTTGATGGATGTAGTGGGCCTGAGACAATTGTATGGAGTTACCATCACGGCTCACTCGCATCCCCAGAAGGTAACATCTCCGAGGTCCACCAACTCAATGTCACGTCGAAAAATATCCACTATGGAAGTTAGATGTTGAACGTCATTAGAGGTAGCGACGAAGTCGTCCACATACACGGCGAGGAGGATTGAACAATTGCCGTTGTTGTAGATGAAGAGGCTATGATCTGCTGGTGTAGGTATGAAGTCTAGGCGAAGGAGGAGTTGACTCTATTTCATGCACCAACATCTGCCACTTTACATTAGTCCATACAAGGACTTGCGAAGTTTGCACACTTCATCTGCACGGACTGGTAGTACTTTGGGTGGCATCACGTATAGAGTATGGTCAATAGGTGCATGCAACTATGCACATTTCACATCTTATTGATGCAATGACATGCCTGTGTTGACTGCCACTGCGAACAGTAGTTGTAACGATTCCATTCTTATCGCAGGTGAAAACGTCAATTCGTATTGGCTGCATATTAACTGTGATGAGCCGATTGCGACCAACCTTGCCTTCGGATCCAACAGTGTTGTATTTTATACAATATACCAGTTTGGTCTTTAGGATTTTAGTATTTGGGGGCTTAGAAACCAAATCCCAAACTTGGTGGAGATGAAGCGAATCTAACTTGCTCTTCATTGCCTCTTCCCATTGACAATATTGTGGGGAGGACAGTGCTTGCTCATATGAAAGAGGAGTTGTTCAAGAGGCGTCCTTGGGCCCGGCAAGATTTACGTTAGGAGGGTAGAAAACAGCTCGGAGTTTTTCCGCCTTCTCTTTTAGTCTTTGGGATCTTCGCAACTCAGGAGGAGGGAGAGACTCAGCCGATGAGGATGAGCCACCAGGTTGATCTCTCTGTAGACATTGTTCCAAAGACGCTACAGGTGAAGCTGCAGGCATAGAAGTTGACATGTCATTCATTTGGGAAAGGTGACTGTTGAAGAGTCTCCTTGAGGGCCGAAATGGAATTGGGTGAGAACTGTCTGTTAACAAGTTCTGAATCATCAGTTTGGGGACCTCCAGCAGGGGAGAATCGTAAGGAAGTTGTGGCATTGAGGGAATTGTGAATTGAGGGTTCATGAGACTCAATCATTTCAGGGAATGTATTAGGGAATAAAAGCACAGATCGAGCATGATGCAACTTGGATTTTCTCATATGAATTGGCGAGATACCCAGGTAATGATGCTGAATATCCCATAAAGATCCCACGCTTCACATGCGCTTGGAGCTTGGATCGTTGTGATTTGAAGGTGCTCGGTGTTGAGAGGATGGGTCTTTATCCAGACCATAATTCTTCCGGCGACAGCAATTGTCCCAAGAACAGTTCAAGTTATACGCTGCCATTGCCGCTGCAACATCCCAATACTGGTGGGAAATGGTGGCAGAGGCAAGCAGGACTCTTATAATCCATAATAGATGGAGCAGACCACCCTTTCTGCAACATCAATTTACTGGGGGTTTTCAGGTATGGTAAACTGTTGCATTATTTCCTCTGTAGCACAAAATTCAGCTAACTCGTCATTGGTGAATTCCATGCCGTTGTGATACCTTATGTGGACTAGTCGGTTTCCTGTCGATCGTTGTAACAGTTTGATTAAATTTATCAAGGTTTGTGGAACCTCTGCCTTAGTAGATAAAGAATACACAAATGTCTTGAGGTATAATTGTCCACGGCGATCAAGAGGTATTTGTGGCCATAAGCAGAGGTAAATGGCATGGGACCAATCGTGTCGACATGGAGGAGATACAAAAGGCAGATAGACTGTTGGTGTCGAACAGTTCTATTAGTTGCGTTAGTCATCCATAGTAAACGATAAAATATTTTATTAATGACAGTAAAAAGAAACTAGAACACAAAGCATGTGCCATGGTTAACAATGGTTGAAGTTAAGAAAATTATACACGATAAAAAAAATGAATTCAAGTATTTACAGTGTCTTGCACAAGTATTAGTACAAAAAATGAATAAATTACTCAGTGGAGGGGTAGTACAGCTATGGCATCTCGCGATTTACAGTTAACAGCCTGGGGCACGATTCAGGAAAGGTCTAGCAGTTACTAGGCCGTTGCTTGCGAGCGAGCTTACCAGAGTTCTGATTTACCAGACCTAGCAAAATGCAATGCAAGAAGCAATTCACATCCTACGACATCACAATCAAAGTGAAAAGTTTTGGTTTTGAGGTTATCTTGGTCTTTAACCAATTTACAGCATTTTATAATTTGCTTTGAAGGGTTCTAGATGATCTGGAAGGGATGCACCTGCTGTATTCATGGTCTGGCTCCATTGTTCAAGGGATTAGTATGAAGACCCTTTCACCTTTGTTTGGGACTCAGGCAACGAGAAATGCAATTTGTTAACGATCTC
The DNA here is from genome assembly GCA_023313115.1 of Rhysida immarginata. Classification (NCBI taxonomy): domain Eukaryota; kingdom Metazoa; phylum Arthropoda; class Chilopoda; order Scolopendromorpha; family Scolopendridae; genus Rhysida; species Rhysida immarginata. Next base: position 173,847 of record JAHWFO010097863.1, on the reverse strand, counting down.
TTTGGACTCAAGGTCCAAAATTCTGTTTCATATTTTATTAAAATACTAATAAAAATTTAAATAATTTAAAAAGTAATTTCAAGTTTCTTTATAGACTACAGGGATATTTGTGAGCATATTTAAAATATACGAAGGATTTATTTATCTTATTAAAAAAATATTTGTCGCTAAAATGATCAAATATACGCTTAAGTAAAATTATGCCATTGCGACGACTCGTTTTTTACAAATGAAAGGAAATAGCAAATACTTTCGCCCTATCCTAAATTATTTCTCTGATCTATTAATTGCTACCGGTGCTTTATAGTCGTTATTGTACCCATATTTCTAAAGATATTTTCTAAACATCCTTTTTTTGCATAGATAGTCTATAGTAAAGAACCAGCTTATTGATCTAGCAAGATTGCGGGAGCTCTTGGGTTCCCACAACGTTACTAGGATAACGTCACTGTTATTAGCGAGGAATTTGCTTTTGCATTGAAAAGACGGAGAGTGTTCTAGAACAAAAGAACACTAATTTTGCAATAGTTTTATTAATAATTAGACAGTATAATATCTCCCGAACGAGTTAATTAGTTGCGAGGGAAAATCACCACACGAAACAAGAGCTCGCATCACGCGAGTTCGAAAAAAGAATATTTACAACAACAGTACTCCATGCACCACAACAATGACTTACTTAAACCTAAGTAAAAATTATCAATAAAAGTAACATTTGGAATAATAAAAAAAATATCATCCACCACGAGATTTAATAAAGAGCAATAGTTTCTTCCTTAGCCATGAATTGCGATTTCTCGAACATGTGGATATTTGGGACACTTGGTGTAGCTAGATGTGCACTCACATGAACAATGTATACATTGTCGGGGTCTTTACCTTTTACGTTGGTAAAATCCCTCGACTGATGGTTGCCAGCACAGTTATTACGTCGAGGCGACTTGGTGCAACCTTGGGAGACGTGGCCAAAACATAAACAGGTATAGAATTGCAAGGGCCTTTTGTTGGCTCTAAATAACTCCACAATAACAGCTAGAGGACTGACAAGTTTCAAACAAAAAAAATTATTGCGTTCATTATTTGCAGCTGCTGTGTTTAACCTGGAGGAAGAAGGCCTCAACATTAACGACCTATTAGGTATGTATAAGCAATAAGGATGTATCTTTCATTTCTTTTCTAATCTAGACAAAAGATACCCACAGTTGAGTGGGCTCCTTATAACTAACTAATTTATACTATGGCTGCACGTTATACTGAAGGTGGGCTCCTTCAGTGCGTGATATGGAACGCTAGGTGGATTATCTGAAAGCATATTGAGTTTCACAATTTTCTGATAAAGCAAGAAATCGACGTTGCCCTCCTCTGTGAAATGCACCTCAAGCCAAGCCAAAGCTTCAAGCTAGCTGGCTGTTGTGTGTACCATAGCCATCGTATGACTTCAAACTCTGCAAGATGGGCTTCTAGAGGCAATGCGATCATCATTAAGAAAGGAATTCAACACCAAGAATTAGTCTCAGAGTCCTATGCAGGTATGGAATCAGCCTCCATCATTATCAGTGACGTCTCCCTTGGCGAAGTGAAGTTCATCGCGCTCTACAATTCACCTAAACATTCTCTTGACATTAGCGAGCTTGGTAAACTCTTCAATGGTGACACTCCAGTTGTCCTGGCTGGTGACATAAATGCCACACACCCAAGCTGGAACTCCAAAATGCAGAACTACAATGGTATGATTCTCTATAGGTATATACAAGGTAAAGATGACATCATTGCTGCTGGACATGTGGAGGATGCCTAGAACTGTGACCATTCCCATACTAGTGACCATTTTATATTTTAAATATATTTTTTGATGTTTTTATGAATAATAATTTACTAATTATAATTATTAAATATATAAAAAGTTTTGGAGATTATTTATCCAATTTTAATTAAAAATATATGTTTGTAAAATTAAATAGATATTTTTATAATTTTAAATATTAGCATTAGTTAAAATTTTCTTGCATTTTTAAATTTATTTTTTATTTAAATTTATTTCAAAGTTAAGGAATAATTTAATTATAATTTAAATTTCTGAAAAAATTTTCTTTTAAAAGGCTGCTCACTTTGAACTAATTACATTGTATATGTACATATTTTTCTTTGAACACATACAATGTAATGAGCTAAAAGTGAGCAGTCTTTTACAAGAAAATTTTTTTAGAAATTTATATTGTAATTTTTTTTTCATAGAGCTGTTGTAAAGAGGGAGTGAGACATAACGACGCCAGCTGCTTGACCGTAAATGCTGTTTCTACCCTTTCTACCACCCATCTCAAAGCAGTTTTTTTTAGCAACATCATATTTGTTTGGGTAACTTCTCAAAGCACCTAAGCTGCATCTGCAGATGTCTGGTTTCAGGGGCACGGGTAACATCCAGAAATGCTAGTAGAGACTGTACACGTGTTTTCAATTCAAAGGCCAAACGGGGAAGATGCTTTTCCTTTCTTTTTTTTCTTCAAGAACATAGTTAAATATGCTATTTGTATTTTATGTACAATAAAATTAAATTTTATTTAACAACATATAAAAAGATATAAGTTAGACACAAAGCACTATTTTAATTTAAAGAAAATAATTTCCAATTTCTTATACACATTCATTGAGCTATTTATCAAGACGCTGGATACAAGAAAACAAATCATTTTCTTCATAAATTTTTAAAGATCATTTTTTAGAAAGGAATTTCATTTTTATTTTACTAACTGAAAAATAAAATTGAAAACTAATACTAATTTTTTATCGAGTATATTTTTATTTTTAATATGTGATATGTGTATATTTTTATGCATTCCACCTACATTTTAAATATATATCCTATATTACTGATTTGTATTGATTGTATGATAATTAACTACACTGGCGGAAAAAAAATCCCAACACCACGACGGACTTGTGTTAGATGAATGAAATTTGGACAGTATATTCAGCAATGGTATTTATTAAATTGATTCAAGTTTCAAGGTTACAACTTATAGGGGGCGCCACATTCCAATGACAGATATAAAGGAGATCAGACGCATGTCTGTGTCACTTCTGTGCCAATTGTGGACGTGTGTGATAGAGTACGTAGGCGACTGCGATGTGAATATGGGCAGCTAACACAATTCGAATAAGGACGTGTAGTGGGCCTTCGAGAGGGTGGACTTTCGTTCCGTGCTATTGCAGAACACAAGAGTCGAGACGTTGCCACTGTGTACAACTGTTGGCAGCAATGGTCCAGGGAAGGCAGGATTACCAGGAGATCAGGATCTGGACAACCCCCAGCCACTGGAGACAGGGTTGACCGGCGCATCTGTAGGATGGCTGTGGCAAATCAGACAGCATCTGCAGCGGATATTCGGGCTGCTGTGGCACCCAACATCACTCCACGCACAATTCGGAACCATCTCCTGGCCAGGAACCTCCACTCCAGGCGCCCTGTGGCATGTTTGCCTCTTACCCCTCAACACCTTGCGGCACGTCTTCAGTGGTGTCAAGCCAGAGCGACTTGGAGGGCAGAATGGAGGCCTGTGGTCTTCATGGATGAAAGTCGTTTCTGTCTGGGTCAGAGTGATGGTCGCACAAGGGTCAGGAGGAGTGGGGAAGTCCTGTTACCGAGCTGTATCCGTCATCGGCATACTGTCCCCACCCCTGGCATTATGGTATGGGGAAGGATTTCCTACAAGAGCAAGACCCCCTGGTGGTTTTCCCAGTCACCATGACGGCAAATGTTTAAATTCAGATGGTTGTTGAATACCTAGTGCTGCCATTAATGGCTGGTATGCCAGGGGGGCTGTTCCAACAGGATAACGCTCGACCCCACACTGCTGCTGTAACTTAACGTGCCCTTCAGGGTGTCCACATCTTACAATCACCAGATCTGTCGCCCATCGAGAACATCTGGGACATGGTCGGACGCCGTGTCAGGGCTCTTCCACAACCAGCAACAACTGTCGCTGATCTGACCATCCAGGAACAACAGGCATGGAATACCATACCACAAATTGACATTTGGCATCTCTACGACCGTGCAGCGGGTACTACAAGTCCATGCTTTTCACCATGTACAGGGTGGCGCTGGTGGCACCCCCTATAAGTTGTAACCTTGAAACTTGAATCAATTGAATATATACCATAGCTGAATATACTGTCAAATTTCATTCACCTAGCACAAGTCCTTCGTGGTGTTGGGATTTTTTTTCCCGCCAGTGTATATAATATCTTATAAACAATATACCGACTTTGATATTCTGACTTCCTTCAAACAACCCCTTCTTTTCAGTATCTCCAACTCCTTTTCCCCTCATATAAAATTTGGATACTATTCACACCTGAACATGAAACAACAACTTAATCGCCTTCCTTTACTTATTCATCACCCGAATGCCCTCCTTAACCACCTATTCTTTTCTGACGTGGAACGTGTTGTACGAGGGTGGGCTGAAAAGTAATGCCTCCAAGGCCATAACACTTAACACTTAAATTTTTTTTTTCAAATGATGGCTTATTTTGTTCTCTTCCAAAAACACTTTATGTCTATGTCACTAGATGGTGTAGGTGTGCTGAAAATGAAACATAATGGTGACCTACATGAAAGTCAGGTTGAAACAGTGCGCAGTGATTGAGTTTTTGACAGCTGAAGGTTGCGATCCTGTCCAAATTCATCGCCGAATGACAGCTATATACGGCAATGCAACTTTTGATGTCAGTACAGTGAGAAGATGGGCAAGATTAGTGAAAGAACGAAACCCGGCACGCTCTAGCCTAGCTGATCAACCCCGCAGTGGACGACCAATCACAGCAACAGACGAGCAACATCGAGTTCGTGTCGATCAAATGATTCGTTCCAACCGCCGAATTAAGCAAAATGACATCACTACAGAGCTCCAAATTTCCAAGGAGAGAGTGCACGTTATCATAACCGAGTTGCTGGGATGTCGTAAGGTGTGTGCTCGTTGGGTACCGCATATGCTTACTCCTGAACTCAAAGAGAAGAGAAAGAACGTTTGCCAGAATCTCTTGGCCCGGTACAAGCGTGAGGGTGAGGCTTTTCTGCAGCGCATTCTCACGCGGGATGAATCATGGGCACATCATTTTGACCCAGAGAACAAACGACAATCGTTGGAATATTGCCATGCAACATCTCCACATTCCAAAAAGTTCAGGGTTGTCAAGTCAGCAGGGAAACTCATGTTGACCATCTTTTGGAACTTCCAGGGTGTTGTCCACCTTGACTTCTTGGAACCAGGAACCACAATCAACTCAAAACGGTACGTGCAAGCGCTAGAGAAGCTTCGCGCTCGGTTGCTCTGAGTTCGGAAGGGTGTGGAACCTATTCTGCAGCACGACAATGCACGTCCGCACAAAAGTCGAGAAACACAAGAAGGGTTGCAGCGACTGAGTTCATGGAGGTTCTACCGCATCTGCCGTACAGCCCTGACCTCACTCCCAGCGATTTTCTCTTGTTCTCAAAGCTTAAAGAATCCCTTAAAGGACATCGATTCAGCTCTGATGACGAGCTGAAAGACGCAATTCGATCCTGGTGTCGGAAACGACCAAAGGACTTCTTCTCCGACGGGATGTCACGACTAGTGTCACGTTGGCAAAAGTGTGTGGACAGAGATGGGGACTATGTTGAAAAGTGAATAATGCATTGAAAAGTTGAACAAAATAAGCCATCATTTGAAAAAAAAATTTTAAATTCGTTAAAAAATAAAAGTGTTATGGCCTTGGAGGCATTACTATTTAAATTAGAGTTATATTCATAAATAGAGGGGATGTGAGACAACTTTAGGATATTTTTATGGAGAATATTGAGATTTCTCACAGAAATGAAAAGACAGAATACGAGTATGCGAACTATTCAATGTAAGAATATTAGTAGGAATATTAGTTTTTAAGTACAGTCAATTTTTAAAATGAGATTTTAAATTTTGAGAGTGTGGAAGCCATTCAGAGAGAAGCACGTGTATCTATAAGCAGATTTCTTTGGATATGAATGGGTATAGTCATAGAAATTACATGCCAATGATGTATACTAGTGAAATAACAGCAATTGCCTCTCATGAAGAGTTGAATTATTATATTTTATCTTGCCCATTAAACGAATTGATATTTAAAGTGTAATAATCTTAAGTATTTATTGGCCTACCACTCACTAATAGTGAAAGCTTGAATTTGTTTCAGAAACTCAAATTCTTTTTTTCTGAAATCGACTTAAAAACTCATGAATCGAAAAGTTAATAATGTATGTTGAAATTTTGAAAAAAAAATTTCCGCTTGTATGTATGTGACCAATTTTGTGCAGTTACCTAAAATGATACGGCAAATAGCAGAACTGAATAAAAATTACACATACTCAGAGGGTAAGATCTATAAATGCGGGGGGGGGGGATCTTAATTGTGCCTTAGCGTATTTTTTGTCAATTGGGTAAGCCTTTTTATTCTCCTTAAGGTTGGTTCCTATAGCATCAACAGGAAAGAGTGAGAACTGAGAACTGGGTCTCCCTTTTCCCTGGCACCGATTTTAAATGCCATCCGATGATAACTGCACCCAATTGAGTCCAGCCTATGGAAACCAATTTCTTAATCCTCCAATTTTTAGCTCCGACACGAAGGCCCAACTGAAGTCGCAGCTACAAATCGTCAGTCGCAGTAGTTTGAATCGTTCAAACTTTTCTACCGTATTGAACGATGTATTTGATCGTATTGGATCGATGTATTTGGAACTGTGAAGGGAACCCATCTGTGAATGCTTACATGATGATAAAAATGTGTTTCCACGCTAAAAAAGTGATTTTCGTAACTCGCAAAATGTTGATAATCAATGAATGTTGAGAAAAAATTTAAGTCATATAATTTATATAAAAGAATTGTTTTTATACATTGAAAAAAAAAATCGAAATGAACAAAAAAATATCGAAAATACCCCTAATCGATCGACATTATTAAGAATTACAAATTGAAAATCAATTAACCAAAAAGATACATTGAGATATTATTTGTTATAAATATTAGTAAAATACAGCATCAGTTGAGGTTTTTAAATGCATTATTTTACTAATCAATATTCTAAATTTTTAAGAAATAACAAAATTGATATTTTATACAAAATATGAAAATTTGGATTCGATCAGAAACCAATACAAATATTTTCGAAATATATAATTAAAATGTGTAAATATTTAGTTATTTAAAAAAGTCCACCTCACAAGGTTTTTTGTATTAGGACGAAAGTTAAGTTAGTTTATTGGAATTAAAAAACCCTTTTATTGTAAAGAGGACTTTTTTACGTAACTAAATATATACAGTGCAATACAACGTGAGTAAATCAATGAATCTAAAATGGGCAACTAAAATCTTTATTTAAATTTCATCAAAATGTTTTTATCAAAAATAAGTTTATAATAGATCTAAACGACATAGTAAGCTAGAGGAACACTGTCAGCATATAAAAAATTATTTTTATTCTATGACTGTAATTCCACGATTTTCAATATAATTTTGATGATGAAAATTGCTTCAACTTGAAAATTAAAGTTTTAATTACACATTTTAAAGATTAATGAATTATATAATTTGAAAATATTTTTATTTTGAACCCCTTTTCTTGATTCCTTAGAAGATTCTATTTTAAATATTTTATTTTATAAAAAAATGTTATCAATTTTGATTTTTTTTTTGTTGCCGTGTAGAATACTGAATTTTAAACTTGTGAACTTTTATAATTATTCATTTTGAGTGACCCTTTTAATTATCTCAACAAGATATATAAAATAAAACATTAGAAAGGCTTAAGTATTTTTAATATGTGAAATAAATGAATTTTTAAATTTTCAATTTTATCAGGGCCAAAGCCAGCTAGTTGGGGGCTTTGTCAGCTCTGTTCCAGCTCTCTCGCTAGGCACGTACTTCAGTAAAGGGGGGAGGAGGGAAATTCATCTAATCGTTGGTATGATTTCCCATGCTCCTGCCTTTGTTTGCTGAGGAATGTCAAATAAATTATCACAGATGAATGTATAACTATTCTCCTTTTTATTATTTGATAACGTTTAAGGGGTACATGGTCAGCCCACATCCTGAACCCACCCGCCGCCGTCACCACCAACAAAAATTCCCAATCCGGAGTTTACCGTCTGAATTGTGCGTTTTGCGACAGATTCTATGTAGGATTATCGACCCGCAATTTTGCAGTACGATTTAAAGAACACATTGACTCATAAAGAAAACGAGATCGTATTTCCCACTATGCAAACCACCTCGAAGATTCCAGACACACTTTAAAGACACAAGGAGATGTTATGTCTGTCTTACATATCTGCAATAGACCAGAAAAAACTGCTACCCTCGAAGCGATCGAAATATTCAAGGCCAAGAAGTCCTCCCCCCACCTGCTTCTCAATTGTCAAACAGACATTAATGTGTATGCAATACTTAACTCTTTAGCTAATCTATTAAGATTCGTTTTTTTTCTCTCTCAGTTTCTTTATTATGGTTTATGTTTTCTTTTGCATTTTGTTATTTCTTGCCTGTTTATTTTATTTTCTGTAAATCCTCTTGTCCTCAGACAACCGAATAAGTTCTCTTTTCGGTCCGCGTAAACACGAACCATCCCTTTGTATATTTTCTTTTTGTATAATTTATAAAATAGCGTTTACACTCTTTTTATTCTATTGGCCATTATAATTCAAAAATCTGTGCTTATTCTATTTATCCTTTGGCAATTATTTCTTCTTTAATCCTTTTGTATCCTATTGGTTCATGTATTTGCATAATTTGTACCACTGTTCTGTATATAAAGACTTGCATGCCTCTTGCTGTATATCCTTGACAAAGCCGGGAATAAATAGCAAAACTAGTTGGAACTCCTGATGTCCTTCTGTTATACTGTAAGGCCAGCACCTGTTTAATCAATAGGAACAGTATTATGATCCACCCTTCTACCGATTAAATTAAGCATTTCAGTTATTCTGAAAATGAATTGATTTTATTTTAGTACTTAAATTTAAAATAAGTAAGAAGAAATAAAGTTGTAGATTGTGTTTTGTAGATAATAAATTAATTATAATACTTTATTTTAAACTGGTTAGGCTCAGTCCTACGGTTGAATTTTTTTCATTATAATTTTTTTAACTCTTCATTTAGAGTCAATAACAAAAATTGTTTAATTTGTTTCAGTTGATTTTTATAAACAATACTTACAATTTGTTTTTTTATTACAATATTTTGAAATGAATAATTTGTATAATTTCAACAATTAATAAACAAAAAACGAAATCAATAAACGACACTTGAAATTTTATTAAACCTGTCATTTTAGTGTTTTCTTGATTTACTTTTTTTTGTCAATTCTTGAAGTTTTAAAATTTATGAAATTATCTCTTTATTTAATGTTTACTTATGTTAAATTCAATTCAATTCAATTCAGTTTATTTGTACCCAACAGCTTGCGCCAACTCGGTTACAAGAGTGTAAGATATAAAAAAGAAACGAAAACATAAGAAAAATAAAAACTTAACCAACTAATATATAAAATAAAGATGAGTTAGAGTTGTACACGTCTGTTATAATGCGAACAACAAGATAACATTAGGTGTGTAATGTTGATAGTTCTACAAGCATTTAAGCAGTAAGTTTCTTAGGGCAAAGATGTCACTGTGATCTTGATGGCTGTTGTACAGTTGCTGGATCCTAAATAATGGAGAGCGAAGAGACTGCATAAGTCGAGGTAGCGGTGGATGCAACATGGTGTGTTGTTGATGATGCCGTCGTAGATTGGGCACCATGAAATAGATAGAGATGAAATTGCAATTAAATTTATTGTGCACAATACGATGCAGAAATCTGAGAAGCAAGCAAGGAAAGCGATAGAAAGATCATTGCGGTCTGGAAAGCGACGAGACAAGAAGCGTTGGAAGGTGCGCTGAACATTCTCAACTTTATTAAGGTGAGATGCAGTGCATCCATTCCCAACTATGCAGCAGTACATTAATAATGCCAGACAAGACTTTTGTAAAGATGAAGGAATGTAGCTGGAGATTTGAAGGAGCAGCAGTTGCACAGGATGAAGCCCAGGGAGCGATAGGCAGGCTTGCAGAGATTGTCAATGTGCTGAGTGAAAAGCAACGGAGAATCCTGTATAAGACCCAAGTCACGCATACGATCACGACGAGCAAGCGGCACATTGTTGAGAGAGTAACATGAGTTTAATGGGTTAGTTTTGTTCGTGAATGTCATAAAGAATGTCTTTTCAGTGTTAACAAATAGATGATTACTGTTGCACCAGGTTAGGAGTAGATTCAGGGCATGCTGTAGCCGCTGCATATCTTCAATGGACGAGACCGTAGTGAAAAGCTTGAGGTCATCAGCATAGAAAAGAACTTCAACATCTGAGAGGAGAGAAGGGATGTCAGAAACAAAGACGGAAAACAGAATAGGACCCAGGACAGATCCTTGAGGTACCCCAGCTGTAGGGTAGTAGGGATTGGAGAGGCAGCCATTGAAATTAACAACCGATCGGCGATTGTTTAAGTAGCTACCAAGTAGCTTTAGAGTCGAACCAAAAAAACTGGTAGAGGCAAGTTTGTGAAATAGACATGCATGATAGAGTGAGTCAAAAGCTTTTCTGAAATCAATAAATATTGCATCAACTTGTTCACGGTGATCGATACTAGTGAATACATAATCGGTTAAACTGACTAAGTTGGTTTCAACAGATCGGCCAGGATAAAAGCCATGCTGCTGTTGAGGTATGGAGGAAGCAACGTGAGCTAGAATGTGCCTGTGAAGAAAAGTATCAAATGCTTTGGCGCGAGTTGGAAGAATGGATATAGTTCGATAGTTATTGATAGCTGAGGTAGGTCCATTCTTGTGCACGGGAATCACAATGCTATTTTACCAGATATCAGGATAAATTCTTTCATTTAGGCAGAGGGAAAAGATATGCTGCAGGGGTTGCAGAAGAGCAGTAGATAATCCCTTGAACACAAGCGCAGAAATGTCAGTGGAGTCTGCTATTTATATAATGGAATATATCAAGCTCATTAATAGATGTTAGATGAAAGGTCCCAAGAGGTGAAGGCATAAAAGTAGCATCGAATTCACTATGATGACTGTAGAGTCAAAATTGTGACAGTTGCAATTCGTGCTAAAAAAGAGAGCAAAGGAATTTGCAATATCATTTGCACCAGACAGTATAGCACCATCCAGGTCTATCAAAGTTATTGTAGGCGCATTGGTTCTCTTGGATTTAGCATAATTCCAGAATGCCATCGGCTGTGCCCAAAAACTTAGCTCAAGATGTTGGATGTAAGCATCAGAGTCAAGTTTCTGTGTGCTTTTGCACTCACGACGTACTCCAGCGAAGTCAGCATAATTATTACCATTAGGTTTGTAATTGCGGTGCAATGCATATTTATGCTTAATTAAGGAGTTGAGTTCGGGAGAGTACCATGCAGGGAAACAAGCTTTAGAATTATGTCTTCTCCTACCAGTAGGTATGTGTTTGCGTAGGAAGGAAATCATACGAGAGTGAAAGAGCAAGGCTGCTTCGTTTGCATCAGTGACATTTAAGATATCAGTCCAATTTGTATTGGCCACATCATGGTAAAGGTTAAACTAGTTGCCACAACGCAGTTTCCAAAATTCATAGTTACTGGGAGAAAATGATAATTTAGATGATTGGAGGAAGACAGTAACGTCAAGAGCAGGATGATACTTATCTTCAGGAACAAGGGGAAAGGAGCACTTATGTACAGTACAATGAATGTTGGTGAGAAATAAGTCAAGAGTCAGTACCATTCTTGATTGTGTTCAGCTGCTTAAAATTACAGTGGGACATCAGATCACTGAGCAGGGAGCATTTCAATACGGAGTAGTAATCTTTTCCACTCTCAGGAGCGTTGAAGTCTCCAGTAAGAATTATAGGACAGCCAGAAGAGAGGAGAAATTCTTGAAGAGAATCGAAGACGTCATGAAGAATATGCACAGGTAGTCCATCTGGAAGATAAATACTACTGACGATAAGATTTTTAGAGTTTCTACAACATAATTTCAGCCATGAATTCTCAATATGAGGAAGAGTAAAATCAACAGGTCTATGGTTCAAGCTAGAGGAGATTGCAATAGTAGTTTCACCACAAAAAACCCCTCTAGATTCACTACGATCATACCTGTACACTATGTAGCGGGTGTCAAAGAGAGCCGATAAAGAAATATCGTTAAGTAACCAAGTTTCAGTGAGACAGATAATATCATAGTTATGGAGCAAAGCATTTTGATAGAAGATTTGCTGTTTGGTCCTTAGACCGCAGCAGTTTTGGTAGTACAGTGTTAAATCCATAATCAACCAGATGTAGTGCTAGCAGGAGACTCCGACGCAACAGCAAATTAAAGATTGGATGGATCCTCAGGTGGTTTCTGACAGGTGGGCAAAATAGAGAAGTTATCGCCAACTCTCTTGTGATGATGAAATGCTAGACAACTGTGATACTAATGAAGGAGCATGAGGATGTCCAGGATATTTCTCACGTTTATCTTTCTGTATGGCAAGATGTCCTGAAGAAAGCCTTCCATGAAAAGGAAAGATCATGCAGTTAGTAGGCCAATTTGTGGCCTGCAGAAATTTTTCCTTATCAGTGGCATGCACTCAGAGATAGAAGGAACTATAGTTGTTTGATTTGGTCATCAGTTTGTGGCAGACAACAGATTTAGAATGAAAGGATGCTATATATAATAATTACAGTAAGTATGAATAATAGTCAATTCTTTAAAACACACTGTTATAATAAAACTAAAATATAATATTTTTGTCTTGTGGAAAATATATTATTGGCATGAAAAGAGCCTGTGTTGTCGGGCTCAAACTGATTTCAGCCATAACTGCAGCCATATTCACAGGAGCTGTGTTCGTCGTGCTCGAACTGCTTTTGATTCAGCCATCTTGGTCGAATTCCGGTTAAAATTCCAGGACGGACTAAATTCCAGTTTTTTGCATTTTATTCCCGCTCAGTTTTTTTTAGTTTTTTTTTTTATCTTTTAAGTCGTTTTTAAGCCAAAAAAAAATTATTGATGAAAAAAAAAAGTGGTTTTTAAAAAATCATTTTTCATCAATTATTTAAACATCTGAGGTTTGGCATGAGAAAAATCCTCTTAGATCATTCTTTACTTACTTTCAAAAAAAATTAAACTAACGATAGATGTCGGCACAACTTCATGTTGCGTATTCATTCTTTTCTTTGGAATGTGTTGTTCGGCTTCAACCAATAGGAGTTAGGCCAACTTGGGGTTGGTCGAAGTATAGTAGAATAAGAATCCCTGACTACATGACGACAGTGGCTACTACACCCTGACCTATAATTAGAAGAACTCACGGAGATTTGCTTGGATCACACATAGTTGTAATAATTTGTATAGTGACATAGAATTATTGCAAGGAATCCTCAATGTGGGGTAACTGGAATAATTAGAAGGTAGATCTACTTAATAAGTGTCGATTGTTGGGTTTTTATTTTGGTTTAAAAGTGGCAGGGGAGAAATAATCACGCTGTTTCTAACGGTTCTTAAGAGTGATTTAATACTGGTACTATACAAGAGACGCCATTACATCCGACAACAACTCCGCACTGAATCTCAAGATTTATAAACTGTAAATTAATAAATAAAGAGATTAATTATAAGTAAAGAGATTATAATTTTAAATAACTTAATTTAATATAACTCGAGTAAGATAATTATTATAAATTATTATCACTGTCATTGAAGAGGTTGCAGTGGAGAGGTTGCTCCATCTAATGACAAATTCGAGTACCAACAACACCCCTCCTCAACCAATACACTGCAAGCCTAAATGTTCACACAGTTCCATGAATCTCTGTTTTGCAAGAGGTTTTGTTAGAACATCAGCCAGCATATCTTCTGAAGCACAATAATGTATATCAATGAAGCCATCATTGTATAGGTCACGCACATAGTTGTATCTTATGTCAATGTGTTTTGATCGTTGGCCTATACGTTCACTTTTCACCATTGCAATGCACCCTTGATTGTCTTCAAACACATGGATTTTCTTTTCCATATCTAAATGCATGCCTTCGAGTAGTTGGAATAACCACATTGCCTCCTTGCAACCCTCTGAAGCTGCTATATACTCTGCTTCTGTCGATGACAGAGATACTGTTCCTTGTTTCTTGCTTGCCCATATGATTGGTGTTTTTCCCAATTGTAAAACATATCCCGATGTTGATTTTCTATCTGGAAAACTTCCAGCCCAATCTGCATCAACATAAAGTGCGATTTGAGCAATGTCTCCTGCAATGCTTAAAGCTGCATTTTTGGTTTTCTTCAAGTAGCGAAATATTTGTTTGACTGCATGCCAATCCTTTTCTGTTGGTTCTGCTACTTTTCTTGACACAATTCCAACAGCTGTGGCTATATCTGGTCGTGTTACGGTAGATAGATGCAACAGGGTTCCGATTGCTTCTCGATACAGATGATTATTTGCCAGTCTCTTAGAGTCCTCTCTTTCTTTAAGATAACTTGTACTCATAGGTATTTTAGCTTCCTTTGCATCTTCTAGACCAAATCTAGTTAAGGCACGTTTTATTTTTGCTGTTTGCCGAAGTTTGAAACTTCCATCATCATTCCTTTCTATTTGGATTCCCAAATAGTATGTGATTGGTCCCAAATCTGAGATTTCAAATTCATTTGCAAACATGTTGAAAATTTGATTCTCTACTTCTTCACTTGTTGTGCAAACTACAATATCGTCCACATACAATAGAATATAGTTCCAACGTTTGTCCATTCTTTTCATATATAAACAAAGGTCCACTTCACTACGCTCGTACTTATTTTTCAGTAGTACTTTATCAATTCTTTCATTCCATGCTTTTGCTGCTTGCTTCAATCCATACAAGCTCTTTTTCAGTCGATACACTTTCTGTTCATCATCTTTATATTCGTATCCGCATGGTTTCTTAATATACAATTCTTCTTTTAGTTCCCCATTGAGAAATGCAGTTTTCACATCCAAGTGCTTAACTTTCATTTTCTTTGCTGCTGCGATCGTTAGCAACACACGGAAGGTAGCTCCATTTGCCACAGGTGCAAAAGTCTCCTTGAAATCTTCACCTGGCTTTTGTGTGAATCCTTTTGCTACCAATCGTGCTTTATATCGGATTGTTTGTTTTATTTCATCATGTTTCTTCTTGAACACCCATTTTGTTTCCAGTGCATTCTTACCCTTTGGCAAGTCTGCGATTTCCATTACGTTTTTCTCATGCAGTGATTTCATTTCTTCCTCAACTGCTTTGCGCCATTTATCTTGTTCGTCTTTTGGTAGTTTCAACATTGTATCCCAGTCTTCTGGTTCTTCTATGTCTTCTACAATTGTTTTATATGCGCATATATATCGCTCTGGAGCAATGCCTCTATTTTTACGTGTAGAACGTCTTATTCCATTTTCATGTTGTTCTAATTCTCTATGTTCAATTTTCTCATCAGCATTGAGATCACACACTACTTCTTTTTCATGTTCAATTTGTTCCACATGTTCTAGTACAGGACCATGTCCATCATCAACATTCATTACATGTCGTGTTACTATCACTTTATTTTTCTGCTTATCGAGTACCAAGTAACCTTTTGATTCTTCTGAATATCCAATAAAGATACCTTCTTTTCCTGTATTATCAAGTTTTGTCCTTTGAGCTGTTGGTATATGATAAATAATTTTCTCACCAAATACATGCAATCCTGCGACATCTGGCCTTTTATTGGTCCATAGTTCATATGGTGTTTTTGTGCATGCCCTTGATGGTAGTCGATTATGCAGGTATGCTGCTGTCAATATGGCTGCTCCCCATAGTTGTTTATCTCCATTAGTATCGTCGAGCATACATCTTGCCATTTCCATCAAATAACGGTTTCGCCTTTCTGCCACTCCATTCTGCTGTGGTGTGTGAGCTACTGTTAACTCATGCCTCATTCCTTCTTTCTGCATATATTTTTGAAGTTCATTGTTCATGAATTCACCACCTCTGTCTGTACGGAGGACTTTTGGCATCTTTCCGTGTTGTGTTTTTATACTTGTAAAAAAGTCCTGTAGTTTCTCAATTGCGTCGCTTTTTCTTGCTAAAAGAAATACGTGTAAATATCTTGAGTAATCATCAATCACAGTCAGAAAGTATCGTTTACCACCTAAAGTTTGTGTCTCCATAGGGCCGCAAATATCTGCATGAAAACGTTCTCCGATTGCTGTTGCCTTTGTTTCACTTTTCTTTGGGAATGGTTTTTCTGTTAGTTTTCCCTTTAGGCAGCATGTACACTTCATCTGTTCTTCACATGGAGATATTTTCATTCCAGTCACTAATTTTTCTCTGTGTAGATCCATAATCGCTCGGGGATCCCGATGCCCAAATTTCCGATGCCAATGGTGTATACAATCTTCGTGTGCCACTGTCACTTTCTTCGCTATTTCTCGACATGCCAATTTGTAGAGGTCTTTACCTAGATAACCTTCTGCTATCATTTTATTGTTCTTCATGATGACACATCTACCACCACCGAACGTGGTGTAGTACCCACTTTTATCCAGGTGTTTTACTGATAGCAAGTTACAGTCTAAATCTGGTACATACAGTACATCATGTACTTTGAATCGGCATTTTTCACCACTTTCACTATCATACTCGAAGAATCCGTCACCGATTCCTTCAACATCTAGAAGTTGACCGTTAGCTACTTTCACTTTTCCTCTTTTCTTTCGTAGTTCACCAGAGAAGAATATTCTCCTATTCGTCATGCATGTGGATGCAGCTGAATCTACATACCATTCCGATGATTCAGATGACGTACATATTTTGAAGCATTGATAAATATTGTTTGCTGTTGCGATGACTTCATTTTTATCATCAATAGCTTCCACTATTATCTTCGCGTCATGCTCTGTTTTCCTTCCTTGTTCTGCGAGCCACTTGTAACAGTATTGTTTTATATGTCCTGCTTTTCCACAATAATGACATTTACGTAAATTTCTCCGTGAGTCATTCTTCCCATTTGTCTGTACTGTTGTTTTCATCGCCGATGTTTCATTAGTTTCTATAGTTTCTAGACGACGTTCATATGTTGCGATGAGTTTATTTCTCACGTACTCTAAGGATAGTTCTTTTTCCGGTCGACCTTCTAGGCTAGTCACTAATCCATCAAAACTTTCTGGTAGGCTACATAACAGTATAGCAACAATATCGTCGTCTGGGATTTCTTTCCCTATTCCTCTTAATTTATCAACAATGTCCAATATACTATAGATGTACTCACTCATATTAGTTCCTTCTTCGTATTTTAATGAATATAATTTACGTTGCAGAAACAGCTTTGTGTTTAAATGTTCCCTTTTGTACACCTTTTCTAAGGATTCCCACATTCCTTTCGCTGACGATTCATTTTTAATGTGGATAAGCTGATTATCTTCGACACATAGCGCAATTTTCGCTCGCGCTGATCTATCTGTCTTCAGCCATTGCGTTCGGGCGACTCCAGCTTCAGTAGGAATGGTTGTGATAATCGCCTCCCATAAATCCTTATCACATAAGTACATCTCCATTTTAAATTTCCACACATCATAATTCTGTCCATTCAATTTTGTAAAGGTTACGTTACTTTCCATTGTGCCGCAACAAATCAACAGAACGTTTGACGCATAAACAAATGGCGGGCAAAAACGGAATAAAGGAGGTTGATAAGACGTCTTCACTAACGATAAATAATTCACTAACCGTTCATACAGTCCAGCAGAATCTTCTCATTCGCCTGGGCCCATAACCTGTTGGGTTTTTATTTTGGTTTAAAAGTGGCAGGGGAGAAATAATCACGCTGTTTCTAACGGTTCTTAAGAGTGATTTAATACTGGTACTATACAAGAGACGCCATTACATCCGACAACAACTCCGCACTGAATCTCAAGATTTATAAACTGTAAATTAATAAATAAAGAGATTAATTATAAGTAAAGAGATTATAATTTTAAATAACTTAATTTAATATAACTCGAGTAAGATAATTATTATAAATTATTATCACTGTCATTGAAGAGGTTGCAGTGGAGAGGTTGCTCCATCTAATGACAAATTCGAGTACCAACAACATCGATTACAAGGATAACTCTTAACATTTAATTCAAGAGAGGAGTAGGTCTATCGGCATCGCTACAATTTAATGTTTACCTTAAACCTATCACATCCTCCAACTTAAGTAATGAATACAACGGGGGTTTTTGTTTTAGCAATACTACAGGGTGTCCCATACATATGAAAAAATAAACTTTTATATGAAAACCATTTTTATTTATTTTTATTTAACGTCTTATTTTTTTATATATATTTTAGGACACGCATTGAAATGTGTTCTCAAAACAATATTAGTCACATAGAGCGGCGATAAGCAACGTTTTGGCACTAGAGTTGCCATCTGGCAATAAAAACTTCCCTCTAAATTATTCACATTTTTCCTCTAAAATCTGCTGTTTTCAAGTTTTTTTACTCTAAAAAATTCTCTTTTTTTTAAAAGGAGAAAATAATCACAAAACTCATAAGGAATTTATTTATTGCAATTCACATATGCCCTATTTTGAGAAAAAATTATAAATCTAGGCCAATTATAAATAATCTGTATAAATCAAATGTAATTGGAAAAGTGATTTTAATAATGTTTTTCGTAAAGATAAAATTTAAAACACACATGTAAAATAACTATAACAAATTTAAAAATCCAACACTGATATATTTATTTATAACACATTTTTTCAGGCAAATTCAGAAATAATATCACAATATATAAATCATTTATATAAAGCATCTAGAACATTGTCATCTGTATCCTGTTCATTTTCTTGATGTAAGCTATCTGGCATAAATGCATCATAGTGTGACTTGGTTCAAAGGTTGAGCAACATTGTTGATGACTAAATAAAAGAAAAAATAATATTATCAACATACTTAATTTTTCCTTTTTTGTCATATTAGTACACATTCTGTTTACTTTTGTGCCTTTATTCCAGAAAATTTTTCATTGTTGATGACATTTTAAACCATGTCTTGTTTGGAGGATTGCTTCTGTTGTTTTGAAGTGTAATGTTTCGTAATTTATTTTTGATGTAGTTCAAAGCTGAAAATAAACTCTCAACAGAAGCATTAAAAATGGCAAACTAAGCAATGCTAATGCTAATGGGGAAATATGTAAGAATATGTGCTCTCCTGCATCATTTTTTTCTTCATAAGCTGCAGCCAAATTTCTATTCCATTTTTAAATTTTGAAAACTGCTGATTTAAAACTATATTTAACAGTTTCCACTCTTTCTGACAGCTGTCAACATCACCACATAATGACTGAATTTAACTGCTAACTCAAGAATTGAATATTTGAATGGGCTACATGCAAACTCTGGATTCAACTTTGATATTTGTAAAAGTGTCCCAATGTTTTCAGGCAGCCTTGGGCTTATTTGTCTTCCTAGTGCTATTAAAAAATCTCTGCATCTTTCTTTTATAATTATCACGCCAGTATACTCATTTTCCAGCAAGGAATACTTGTACACGTAGTGCATTGCTGAGGCTGGTATTAAATATTGTACAAAATCTATCCGAAGAAGATCAGATTTCTTTATTTTGAACAATTTTTTTGGGATGACAATACTTTTCATAATAGTGTTGAGATAAAATGGGTAAATAGTAGGTGTGAAAATAAGGTTCAAAAAGTAGAGAACAAATAGTATTTTATTTAGACATAAATAAGTTTGCATAAAGTGGAAAAATAACATCGATCTTTTATCAGGTAAAAGAGATACATAGAATTCCTTTTATTTTTTATTTGAACAAAAAATAATTAATATTTATTAAGTTAATTACATTTCATTAACATAAGTAATAACGGATCATTATGAAAGAGTTCTAATTTTTTTGCTAGTTCCAAGACGCAGAAAGCGTTATGTGTTCCTTTTGAAGGGAGGAATACAGTAACCCTAAGTCTTCGAAGGACAGTTCAAAAGAAATCTAAGTTCAATAAGTTCCCATAAGTTAATTTCAGAGTTTCAAACTGAGTCATCCCTGTGTCAAATACATTTATAAGGAATCTTAACACTAATCAACTTACAAATTCTTCTGATAATATTCCAAGTTGGCCATGCTATCGATCCATGATGTCAGTGGAGCAGTGATTCATGCTCTGTTGTCAATCACCAAGGCAGGAATAATCAAAATTGTCGATTGTCATAATTTATATGTTTTTTCACTGGTCGAAAAACATGCAGGTAGGATTCAGAGACTGATTCACGTGCGACACAAGATTGGATGATTGATAGCGATCTGTATTCAGTCCGCTCTTCATCAGGCCCTCTGGCAGGAAATTTTCAAATGTCTCATTTGAAGAAATAGATGTGCAGTTGATAGGCCTAACGATGATCGCTCCATAGAAACAAGGGAACACTGCTGCTGATAACTTTACACTGAAAGTTTATCAAGTGAATAAAGTTCTTCACTAATTTGTTCATGAAACACTACAGGTATTGTTCCTTTCTTATTGATTTTGACGCATTATTACCTTTCAAGACAAGAAGATCGTTTCCAAGAGGAGATCCCCCCGCCCTTATTTTTTTTTAACTGACATTCTGTCATACATCTCCACCTTTTAGGAATGATCCTACCCTCGGTGAAGACTTCCATAATCAATCCTGCGTCTAGGTCGGAGATCATATCGTCTGCTTCACGGTCCCTGGTGGAAGGCAGTTCCTCTTCTGGTGGATAAGGATGTTCACTGTCTGGAGTTGCTTGATCTTCGTCGGGATCCTGAGAGACATCTACATGTTGTTCAGGAGTGGGTTCATCCTCGTGGGTGAACGTTTGGTCATCCATGATGGGGACACTGGGTTCCGCTTCTGGTAGGAGTTCGTCCGCCTCTGGCAACAGTACAGTGGCTTGAAGCTGTCTTTGGTGTGATTGGCATATGTAGTCGAGGCTCGGCTCTATTTCATCATCTTGAGATTCATCTTCAGAGGTTGACGTTATTTGCCTGTGGGTTCGGATGGCTCTCCCTCCACGAGTGGTGTTGCTGAAGCATGGCTTGAGTCGATCAATGTGGACAACTTGTTGGTCGTGTTTCAGAACTCCTTCAATCCTGTAATTGACCTGAGAAACTCGTTTGATAACTCTGAATGGTCCCAAATAACGATAACCCAATTTGTTTTTCCCGCCACCCATTTTAAGTACCAAACTTTATCTCCCACCCTAAATTCTCTTAGCATTCTGTTAGAATTAGTTTGATCAATGTTCTTTATTCTTCTCTCGTTACTTTTGATTTGAGCAATTTTTCTAGCTTCATCAAGTCTCTCTATCAGATCAGATCTATAGTCTCCCACCTCAACAATTTTATTGTCTTCAGGATGCCAAGAAATAGGCAGAGCTGGATCAAATCCATATAAAAGAAAGGCAGGCGTTTCACCAGTACTTTTGTTGGAGCTGCTGCATATAGAGAATAATACTGCTTCAAGAAGCTCATCCCAATGGAATTTATCGTTATTACATAATAATCTTAAGGTTTCTCCAATGTTTTTATTTAGCCTTTCAACAAGGCTGTTGGAAGTTGGACGATAAGCAGTTGTAAAATAGTTTATACCAAGGTCTTTATTAACTAGATGCATCAGCTCCGACGTAAAGTTGGCTCTCCTGTCACTAATTAGTTCCCTAGGAATGCCATATCTGCATATTATTTTTTCACATAGGGCTTTAGCGATTGTCTCGGATGATTGGTCAAGTATGGCCTTGGCCTCAGGATATCTTGTAAGGACATCAATGAAAACTACAATATATTTATTACCTTGCTCTGTCCTTGGTAAGGGACCAATTACATCAACGGCAACTTTCTGAAAAGGATAGGCTGCCTTAACCCTCCTGAAATGGTGCTTTATTTTTGTGCAATTTGCATCTTTGACATGTAATACAATTCTTAATATATTCAGAAACATCCCTATACATCATAGGCCAGTAATATTCTGAGTAAATCATTTCCCATTACTGTTTATACCCTTATGACCAGAAAGACGAGAACTGTGCACCATTTCAATCAGTTTTAGACGAACTTCCTACCCAACCCATAATTTTAATATTTTGCTGTGTCTAGATGTCCCCTTAGGTAGACTATTCCATCTTTAATAATGAAGTTTTTCCAACTCTTACCTTCTTTAATTAAAGTTTTAAGGGCAGGATCAAGTATTTGGGATTGAATGACTTACTCCTTCCAACCAGAGTGATCAATCATTTGTGTTGCATTAAATCACACGTTTGAGAGCGTGATAAGAAATCCGCCACACAATTTTCACTACCCTTAATGTGCTCAACTATTAAATTATATTCTTCTATTACTATGGCCCATCTCAATCTTTGTTTAGTTCCTTTCATTGTTTTTATGAATGACAGCAGTTTATGATCTGATAGGATTCTAACAGGAAAGCCTAAAATGATATTTCTGAAGTGTCTGATAGCCAGAATGATGGCCAAGGCTTCTTTCTCAATTGTACTGTAGTTAAGTTGGCTTCCTTTTAACTTGGCACTGAAGAAGGCTACAGGTTTAAGATGCCCATCATAATTTTGGTAAAGAGCTGCTCCTATAGCCCCAAATGAGGTGTCTGTGTGTAAGAAGAATTCTCTATTATAGTCAGGTGGTACCAAAATAGGATAATTACTTAGGGATTTTTTTACTAATTGAAATGCCTTGTCACATTCTGCTGTCCATTCAAACAGCACATTCTTTTTTGTGTAGTTTGTTATAGGTAATAAAAGGTCTGAAAGGTTCTCTAAAAATGGCCTGTAACAGTTTATCATTCCGATGAGGGAACGTGTCTCTTTAACATTACGAGGTGGAGTCAAATTGATGATGTCAATGACATTGGATGGGTCAGGTTGGATGCCCAACTTAGAAATCTGGTGTCTAAGATATTTGACTTGATCTACACAGAAATGACACTTAGATGGTTTAATTAGTAAACCTTGGTTGCAAAAGATTTTAAAAATTGATTTTAAAAGAGCTAAGTGTTCTTCAAAAGTTTTGGAATATATGAGAACGTCGTCTTGAAAGACAAAAACTCCTTCACCAAGATGCTCGCTTACAATATTAGTCATATAAGCTTGGAAATGATGTGAGGAGTTTTTTCCTCCTTGAGGCATCCTAGTCAACTCATATTTACCCCATGGATTTGTAAAGGCAAATCATTCTCTTAAATGAGGGGCCATAGGAATTTGATAGTATCCACTATGTAAATCAAGTACAGAAAAATATCTCTGATCATGAACTTGTTGAAAAATTTCCTGAATCTTAGGCATAGAGTAGTCTATTAGCTCTATTACATCATTGACCTTCCTCAAGTCCAGTGTTAATCTAATATCCCCGTTTCCTTTGCTAACTACATGAAGTGGAGAATTCCATTTTGAAGTTGTTGGTTCAATAATTCTAGCTTTAAGATAATCAGAAATGTACGTTCTTAAGTTTAGGAAGGTATATCTGAGGAATAGGATATTGCCTTACAATGACGGGTTTGATTTTATCAACATTAAATTCCACCTCATAAGTTTTTACACCATTCATTTCTTTAATGTCCTGACCTATACAGCTAGAAAATGCTGTCAGAGTATTCAAAATAAGTTTCTTTTGTTCAATAGATAAATTAGCTAATTCAAGGTTATGTTCAAAACGGAGTTCTCCACACTCCAAAGCCACCTCTCCAATTATTTTCCCTCCAATTATACCGTCTTAGTCCCGATCCTGGAGATCCATGACAAGAAATTTCTTGTTTCCCAGAGGTCCTACTTCCGTTTCAGTCTTAGTTGTAAATGCTTTGTCAATCAAAGACTCCCTTTGTGACCATCAACTCCCTTAACTAGGACATTGTCATGAACCCAAGTGACTATCTTTCAATGATTCTGTGGCTGTAATGTCAATAACAGATATTTCTGATCCTGTATCTAACAAAAACTGAAATTTTGAATCTCCAATTTTAAGATTTAATTTATGACGGTCCTTATCATCCTTTTTTGTTTTAATCAGATTTTTGTAAATTCTATCAGACTGCTGTGACTGACTTCCACAAGCAGTCAATATTAATTTAAAGGTTTTTTCTTACAAAAACGGGCGATATGCCCTTTTTTATTGCAACTGAAACAGATTATGTCCCTATTAGGTCTGTTTCTATTTTTAAATCCGCTTAATTCCCTCCTAAGGTCTGCCAGTTCGTCTGATATTTCTTTAATGAGCTGATCTCGGTTGTTTAATAGTTTTTCTCTTTCAAGTAATTGAGATGAGAGTTCTTTAATCTCTATTTTCATTTTTTCTATATCCTTATTTATAGGAGAATCCATACATTCTGTCACATTCCATGTTAAAGAGTTGAGCTTATATGTAAATCTTCGGATTTATTGGCCATTTGAATTGCCTCCTTAAACATCTGAGGCTGGGCTTGCGCCAAAAATACTCTATGGTTTGGTAAAACTGTTTCCAAAAAACGTTCCAGAATCAAATCTTCATATTTACTAGACCAGCTGGGCATTTTGACAATCGAAGTTTTTCCAAAAAACCTCTAATCTGGAAGCATATTCATTAATGCTTTCGCAGTTTCCTTGTTGGGCATTTATAAATTCAGCTAGAGGATCACGCTTAATCTTTTAAGTGCTCAGGACCAGTTTAAAAGAATCACAAAATTGCTTATAGTCCTTTAATACATAGTCTGTGTTCGCATACTCTTCTGGCAGCCATCCCTTTAAGTTTAGCCCTTACAACACTTATTTTTATCCTATAATTCCACCTGGCCATATCTGCTATGTCCTCCACGATCGCTAAGAAGGCCTGCACATCCAGACGCCCTTCCTCACCAGAAAAGGTTGGGATCATGTGCGAGTACCCAGCTCCACTCTGGGACTCTATGCCTCCTTCAATATTGGAGCTTCCTTCCATATTAGTGTTCTCCTCTAAGGTCAATTCCTCTCCTTCTTTGGGTTTCCCTTCACCTTCCATAATATATACCGTAAAATCTTGAATACACACCGGTCTCAAATAAAAGCCGGGTGGGGTGTAAAAGATAGATTAAATGGTGGATCTTTTTCGGATCATCGATATAAATTCCGGCGCTTTTCCTCACTTTGTAAGCGGTGCAAAATCTTTTAATGTCAAGACCACAGATCACGAAAAATCGCATACAACTGTTGATCTTGCTGCAAAGGGTGATGATAATAAAGTTTAGGTTGGTTGGTTGCTGAAACCATCTGTTGTTTTTAAGGGAGCAATAAGAGAAGTGAAGGCAATGCAAAAATATTCAAAAATAGTAGTTGCTTCTTCCACCAATGGTTGAATGAACAATGATCTAACAATTGACTGGATCAATCGATTTTTAGGTAGATATTCTTCTACTAGATTATTGGTAGGCATTTATATAAGGAATAGCCCTTAACACCGGGTCTCGATTAATCGCTGGGGGGGGGGGGGGGGGGGCTGGACCATTGAAACAAATAGATGCCCGGGCGTGTATTCAAGATTTTACGGTATAATATAAATTCTTACTTTTTGGTGGTAACCTTCACCCACTATTGTCCCAGTTCGGGCGCCATTGTGGGAAAATAGGTAAATAGTGGGTATGAAAATAAGGTTCAAAAAGTAGAGAACAAATAGTATTTTATTTAGACATAAGTAAGTTTGCATAAAGTGGAAAAATAACATCGATCTTTTATCAGGTAAAACAGGTACATAGAATTCCTTTTATTTTTTATTTGAACAAAATCTAATTAATATTTATTAGGTTATTTACATTTCATTAACATAACAAGTAATAATGGATCATTATGAAAGAGTTCTAACTTTTTTTTGCTAGTTCCAAGACGCAGAAAGCGATATGTGTTCATTTTGAAGGGAGGAACACAGTAACCCTAAGTCTTCGAAGGACAGTTCAAAAGAAATCCAAGTTCAATAAGTTCCCATAAGTTAATTTCAGAGTTTCAAACTGAGTCATCCCTGTGTCAAATACATTTATAAGGAATCTTAACACTAATCAACTTACAAATTCTTCTGATAATATTCCAAGTCGGTCATGCTATTGATCCATGATGTCAGTGGAGCAGTAAATCATGCTCTGTTATCAATCACCAGGGCAAGAATAATCAAAATTGTCGATTGTCATAATTTATATGTTTTTTCACTGGTCGAAAAGCATGCTGGTAGGATTTAGAGAGTGATTCACGTGCGACACAAGATTGGATGATTGGAACGTATTCTCCATGACAGGAATCAGAGTTAGAGAAAGCCAAATGGTATCATCTGGTTATCATAGGTATTACCTCTACGAAACGTCCGGGTTCTGGAACTGTGGACTTAGAAGGAGGGTGGAAGCTTTTCTACTCTGGTGTCGACCCTAACACGACTAGTGTGGATACTCACAAGTCCCCAGCTGGCAGATTATGTTGCAGATTGGAAGACTTGCACCCTTAGGTGGAAGACTGTGTCTCCTGAGACTTCAGATAGCGAAACGGTCTCTCTCTCTATTCGTTGCATATGCTCCGAATGCAGTATCAGGGTACCCACTTTTTCTAGATGAAGTTGATGCTGCTCTTAGCAGGAGAGGGAATGCAGATTCTATCATCCTGGTGTGCGACCTCAATGCACACGTAGGGGCTGATGACCAAACGTGGAAAGGCGTGATTGGGAGGAATGGTGGCCCCGATTTAAAGGCAAATGGGAGGTGCTTGTTGGATCTTTGTTACAACAATAGACTTTCCATCAAAACACCTTCCAGCAGAGGGATGTCCGTAAGTATACCAAGAACAGGGATGCAATGCACCAGAAGTCACTGATTGATTTTGTAATAGTTTCAGCTGACTTATTCCGATCAGTGTTGGATACTTGTGTGAGAAGACCGGCAGAACTATCAACTGATCACCACCTTGTTGTCTGCACTTTGCAGTTCTCTGAACCCATGCCAACCAAGCGAAATAATAGGTTCAGATAAACTTGGTGCATCAAATGGGAAGCATTGGAGGATAGAGCTGTGAGGAAGACTTTTGCAGATAACATATCTTCAAGTTTTCAAAGAACTACCCAGTGATCGTGGTACTGTTGAGGAGGAGTGGCAGTTGTTTAAAACTGCTGTGATTACTTCGGCTGCATTGTGCTGTGGTCGTAAGCGACGGAGTGTGGCGCAGGGTGGTGAGAAAAGGACTGCATGGTGGAACGGTGAAGTCCAAGAAGCTGTCAAAGCAAAGAAGGAAGCCTATTTGCTATGGCTTGCAAATAAGTCAACTTTGAGTCGAGTGCAATACACTGAGGCGCGAAAAGCAGCAGCAAAGACAGTATCAACAGCTAAAGCCAAGGCCTGGGAGAAGTTCGGGGAGAAATTGGAGGCAGACTATGGTTCGGCAAACAAGGTGTTCTGGCAGACCGTGCGCCGCCTCCGTGGAAAGAAGTCTCTTTCATCACAAACTATTAAGAGTTCAGATGGGAGGCTTCTGAAAACGGAAGAGAGCGTATTGCATAGGTGGAAGGAATACTTTGCATCTCTTCTTAATCCGGTGACAGCAACAACTGTAGCACATGAGGTGCACCTTGGAGTGGAGAATAACATGGTAGTATCACCGAAGCAGAAGTCAGATGGGCAATGAAGTTCCTAAAGACTGGCAAAGCTGCAGGTGATTACGAAATACGGTCAGAGATGTTAAAGGTTTTAAATCAGGATGGTGTACTGCAGCTGACTCGGGCGCGTCAGGTTGCTTGGATATCTGGACAGGCCCCTAAGCAATGGCAGACAGGAACTGTGATCCCTATCTTCAAAAAGGGAGATCAGAGAGATTGCAACAACTATCGAGGCATCTCTCTGCTCAGCATTCCTGTGAAAGTGTACACTAAGTGTCTGGAGAAGAGAAGTCGGGAAATAGTCTACTCCAAACTGTCGGGAGAGCAGTGTGGTTTCCGACCTGGCAAAAGAACAACGGATCACATGTTTGCAGTGCTCTACTCTAAGGCAAATCTTTGAGAAATCATGAGAGTATGCAAAAGATATATACGCTTGCTATGTGGGCTCAAAAAAGCATATGATAGAGTTCCTTGGGAGAAGCTCTGGCAAGTGTTGCAAGAGTATGGAGTGGATGGGCAATTACTGGTTGCTATCATGCCTCTGTACGAAAGCTCTTAGATGTGTGTCCGGATAAATGGCATTAAGTCAAGACCATTCACTGTAGTGATGGACTCTGCCAAGGGTGCATACTGTCACTCCTCTTGTTCATTATCTTTATGAACTGGATAGACAGGGGCAGCCGAGGCAATGAGCATGTTTGTGTGGGCGACTGTTTGGTTGCTCTTTGCTGACGACCTTGTCCTCCTTGGGTCTTCTCACATGAACCTTCCATTTGCACTAAACCTGTTTGCAGGTAAATGTGAATAACCTGGGATGAACATTTGTGTGGCCAAGACAAAGGTTCTGGTCCTTTCAAGACAGCCTGCTCAGTGAGCTCTCCATGCTAGGGAAGCCCCATTGAGACAGGTGGAGAAGTTGAAGTATCTCGGAAATGCATTCACGAGTGATGGGCGGCAGGAAAAAGAATTGGATCGGTGCAGCACGCTGTGTCAGACGTGAACTGTGGCAATCCATGGTAACGAAATGTGAGCTGGGTAACAAAGCCTAGCTCTGTGTCTTCAAATCTATCTTTTTTCCCCATTCTCACCAATGGTCATGAGGCTTGGGTAATGACCGAAAGAACGCGATCGCGAGTACAAGCGGCCGAAATGAGATTTCAGAGAGGTATGGCAAGTATTACTCTACTAGATAGAGCGCACAGCAGCACAATAAGGGAGTCTTTAGGTGTTGAGCCACTACTTCTCCGCATTGAGAGATCTTAGTTGCGCTGATATGGCCAGGAGATACGGATGCCGCAAATTGGACTTCCTAGGCAGTTATTTTCCAAGGTAGCCTGACTACATGGAAAATCTGGGTTCAAGTTGCTCAGATATTATCAGGGAGGACATGCGCCTGATGGCGGATGATCGCGATCGCTGGAGAACCTCGCTTGAAAAGTAAGTAAGTATAAGAAAATTCAAAAACGTACAGGAATATCAACATTCGCCACACACACATCCTAAACAACAGATACCAATTAGGATCAATCAGGGACAATATATCAATAATAAAAATAACTTTAAATAAATTCAAGCAGATGGATTTTTTGAAAATTAGGAAATTTGAAAGCACAAACCTCAAAACAAACAATTAATATCTGAACACAAACAGTTATTTATTGCCAATAGGACATTTATTATTACAGTATAGTAAACTCTCAATTATCCGCTTTGATCTTTTTTTTTTGCGATGATAAATTAATAAAAAATTGTAAAAAAAAAAAAATTATACCAATATATAAATGTGTGTGCAGCAGAGTTAGGAAATCCAAAGTATGCACATAATCTCTGTTATTTGATAATTGGCATTCATTACAAGAAAAGGTTCAGTTTAGTATCGGAACTTTAAAAGGTCAATATGGAAAGTGTTCAAATGAGATTAGGTAACAATGAGATGTCAACTGGCATAAATGAAGTTAAAGATTGGTTAAAGCCCGAAAATATCCTGTGATAATATGTGGACTTTGGAAAACAGGGGTGGCCATTTGACGTCTTATATTTATGTGAAATTAGACTTGTAAGATTATGATAAGTGGTGGCAGAGTGAGAGTTGGCAGGAAGAAGCGATTTCTCAATAGTGATAAGTCATTAGGAAGCAACCGGATTTTAATGTATGTCTGATCAATGCTAGATCTATGCAGAAGGAGATCAATGATATTCAAATTTTGATTTCTAACAAGAAATTTGATTTTGTTAGAAGCACTGAAACATGGATTATTCTGATGGATAACAGTTTTTTAAATTTTTTTGATTTTAATATTTATAGACAGGATAGAAATGCCAGAGGAGGTGGTGTTATGTTACTTATTAGAAAACCTTTTATTTCTGAGATTGTTGATACTTTCAATGATGGGATGTCTATCGTTAGTTAGTACTGCTATCTATATCTATGGCTCGCATTTAATCGTCACTAGTGTTTACTGTCCTTTGTATGTGAAAATTGATAAATGTATAGATGTAATCCAAACAAAGATAAGGTGACAACAAATCTATATTACTGTTGGTGATTTTAATTTTGACACCAACCCTATATCATGGAACTGAAATTTGTTGGTTCAGTCTTTTCAGAATTGTAGTTTAAGACCATTTGTGACCAAACCAAATAGAGTGACATAAAATAGTGAGATTATTGACCAGATCTTCCTTTGTAACCACATGCCGTTTTCTGAGGTTCAATATAGTGACCTTTATAAACTTCACCATGAAGTGATTGACTTGAGTATTACAATGGCGAGTAATAGTTCTATTAATATTAATACTCCTACCAAGATTGTACGTCGTATTTTTAAAAATGTTCTGTAGGAAGATGCCATTGTACTTTTTTAAAAAGTGTCTCAAAACTTCTGATGAGAGTTCTTTGAACCCAATGGTTTTGTTAAGATTTTATATAGAGATATTGAGAATGTTCTTATAGATAATGGTATGTTCTATGATGTCCACTTTAAAAAATATGTTGTTAACAAAAAATGGTGTAATGTCCATGTTTATAGAAGCATGATAAGAAAGATTGATGCTTATAAATTGAGAATAGGTGCTAGGATACTAAACAAAGCATGAAGTAGACTTCCCAATTGTATAAAAAAGAAAGTCATAATGCTAAAAAGTTTTCTTATGATAAATAGTAATAACATTAAATCTCTTTGGAATTTTATAACAGATGGGAAAATAAATGATAATAATTGTTTTGATGAGTCTTTAAAAAATGATTTTCTCTTTCGGTGTACAAATCCTTTTGACATTTCTGTTTCCCAAAATGTGACTGAATATGATTTGCAATATGTCTCCATTACGAGTAGTCTAGGGCTTATTGATAGTTATGACGTTGTTCTAGCGTTTAAAAATGTAAGGTATTGACGTTCTAATACCCTGGATAATGTTTTGGATTATGATGCTTAGGACTTAGGATTGCTGAATTATGTAACAATATTATAAAGACTTGTACATATCCTGATTTGTGGAAAAGTGGTTTTCTTACTCCTATATATAAGATTGAAGATCCACATGATTTTCATCATATTCTTAAAGCTAACATTATATCGAAAATAGTTGACGTTTGTGTTCTTAAGAATTTGCAGGAGCATATTTGTAAAGTACTCCCAATGAACCAATGAGGTTATGTTCCGTATAAAAATGCAGAGATGTTATTGTATACAAAGGTCTCTATGCTTGGCACGATCACATGATCAGTACTGTTGTAAAAACGAATGTATTAAAAACTTCTGATTCGGTTAATAAGAATCAGTTGTTTTATAACTTAATGAAATTTGGACCATGATATGATATGGTTATGATGATTAAAAAAAAGCGGTTGTATGCTGAGAATGGTATCAGGGTGTTACAGGGCACCTCTTGGAGTGGTATGTTTTTTTCAATATCAGCAACATCGCTTCATAACTTAACTTTGAACCATGAATTGTATTCTTACATTGATGATAATTTTTTGATACAGGAAATTTGACAAAACTGTTACTGAAGATTATATAACGACTGGCCTTCAAAAGATACAATAATAGTATGATAAGAGAAATATGAAGTTAAATGTTAACACAGCGGGTAAATTAGTAATTAGTAACAATGATAAATTTGATCAGATGTTTATACTCGGATAACTATGGATAGTAGAATAAACTTTATTAATCATATACACAAATAGGTTAAGATATGGCCTTAGAGGAAATGAATGACATCAGCAAAATTTGGTCCAACATTAAGATCAGCATAATTGGATACACAAAAAAGAAAAATAAAGACTGGATCGGCAGTGAAACCATCAGATTATCAAACCTCCGAAGGAAACCTAGTCAAAGCATCATCACTTGCAAAGGAGATCAAACAGCAAGTTCGACATGATAAGGCATCCTACTGGGAAGCTCAGGCTACAGAACTAGAGAAGGAAATTTATTACAAAGGGATGAAAACGAATAATTAAATAAGATACTTAATTTACTCAAAGATACTTCAATTTCCATTAAATATTAAAGACGAAAGGGAAATCTAGATTATTTCCTCTGTCACTCATTCGATCAATTTTACGGGAAATGGCTCGTGATACTGGTGATACTAGAAAATTATTTCGGCTCATGAAAGAAATTCCCTGCAAATACACTGCCCCAATCAGTGACATCATAGTGGATCAGGATGGAAATCAACTTTTCAAACCCACAGAAAGGATGGATGGAGGACCTATTTTGAGAAACTACTAAACTACTCAGGACCATTCCACTTACATTCCCAAACAAAACCCATCTGCCAAAAGCTACAACATCGAGTCTATCCCACCCAGTACACAAGAAATCATTAAAGCTATCAAATGCCTAAAGAATGGAAAAGCCCCAGGATCAGACCAACTGGGTCCACGGGCGAGTTTTTGGACATGAGATCGCGGTTTAGTAAGCATCGCTCATACGTCGAAATTGCGTAATATCAAAGCCTGCCAATGGCAATTGCTCTAATCTTACGCAATTTTGACGTATGAGCGATGCTTACTAAACCGCGATCTCATGACAAAAACTCGCCCCTGGTATCTACACAGCTACTCATAACGTCAGAGCTTATAAACAGTTTAGAACACCTACTTGCATAAATTTGGGACAAAGGAGTTATACCAACTGAATGGGAAACAGCAATTATCATCCCACTATACAAGAAGGGTGACAAAACCCTATGTAGTAAATATAGGGGAATATCACTACTCAACACTATATACAACATATTTGAACGTATCCTGCTAAACCGGCTACTTCAAGAACGTGACAAAAGAACAAGAGAAAGTTAAGCAGGCTTTCGGCTGGGACGTAGCTGTATTGACCAAATATTTGCACTACACCAAATCCTTGAGCAACGTCACATGAATTCAACAAGGAAACCCATGTTGCCTTCATCAACTTTAGAGCTGCTTTCGACAGTGTACATCGAGATAGCATATAGAACCTTCTCCACATAGATGGAGTACCAGAAAAAGTATGCAACATAATGAAATTACTTTACCTTCTCCTCCTTGCAACCTTTTGTAGTGACCACAGGAGTCTGGCAAGGTGGAATACTATCACCACTACTGTTCAATATTTGCATTGACAGCATATTGAAAGAAGCCCTGAATCACCAAACTGCTCGTGTGACAATTTTTCCAATCAATAGAAGACTCACAGATCTAACTTTTTCTGATAGTGTTGCCTTACCAGCTGAGACTCAAAATGATCTTCAAAGTATGATCAATCATATTATGATTGAAGCGAGGAAAATCGTCCTTGAAATCAACCCAACAAAAACTAAATACCACTGTTCATCTTCCAACTAGGCACCACCACTCCTGATAAACAGCACAGAAATTGACCGAGTTGACCACTTCACTTACCTAGGGATTAACATTGACTCTCAAGGCAGAGCCACCATGAAATCATCTGCAGAATTGCTAGAGCCTCAAATGCCTTTGCTGGATTGAACCACTTTTGGAAATGAAAAGACATTAGGCACCCAAGAAAACTATGAGTATATAAAGCAGCAATCAGACCAGTACTACGCTATAGCTGTGAAACCTGGCCAACTCGAGCTGAAGATTGCAAGACTCAATGTTTTTGATCTTCATTGTTTGCGGAAAATTATGGGCATACAATATGAAAGTATCAAATGAAACATTACGTAAAAAATGCAACACTATCCTACTTTCCGACCTGATGAAACAACACCGCTGGAAATGAATTGCGCACATTTGGCCTATGACAGATGAGCGCATACCAAAAGCCACATTCCTAAGCAATCCATGCCCATCATGGAGCCATCCTCGTGGAGGTGTTTGAACAACAATGAGAAGACCAATTCAAAAAGAAGCAATCGAAATCTTACAACCTCTAAACCTGAGTCTCAAGACCCTAAATCAACAATGGTTAGAACATCTATCAATTCCACCAGCAGTGGAAAGCAGTTGTCATCGGTTCGTTCATGGAAAACTGCCCAGATCCACTAATGGGTGAAATGGGCTTTAAGCAAGCATTGGTTAAGAATTTAAGAATAAAGATTTTTGTTACAAACAGCTTGTCTAATACATTGACTAAATAGGAGATGCGCAATTTTGTTTATTCTGCCTTGAATTTTTGTACAGCGATTTGGTCGAGTACTTCGACCAAAATATTCTATTCCCTTCACCTTAACCATTTACTTAGGATTGCCTTTAAAATTGACAAATATCAACATATTACTAGTGTTTGTAATAAATATAATATTTAGTTTGTAATAAATATAATATTTAGACTTTTGAAAATTTTATTAAGTATAAATATCTGGTTGAACTTGTGGCGCTGGTTCGCGATTCAAGACATCCTTATCATGACTTAAGAACATTCTTTACATGTGATCCTGATTACAGATCAATACGAAAGTTTATTATCAAAGTAAGATGTTTCCCTTTAAATTTATGTTAGAGTGGAATAAGTTCCATATAAGATTGTAAAGACTATTTTCGATTGTTCTTCTTTGAGGTGTAAAGGTTATTGTAAACATTTTAATACCAAAATTAAGGATTGTAATGAGGCAACAAATTAGAGAATGGCATCGTTGTTAATTGTATTTTTGTATCTGCTCATTTTAAATGCCATATTTTTATGTTAAACCTATTTCTTTTCTGACATTTTTGCATCCGTTTACTGTTTTCAACATACAATATAAAAGAAATAAATAAATTTTTTCAACTGTAATAAATAAATAATTAAGAAATAAATAAGTAATTGTTCAAATATCAAAGACACTGTCAAAGTAAATTTAGTCAATTTTAAAAAAAATTTAAATTTTCCTGAGAATTGGCTATTGTAATTCGGATTGCATGTGTTATTGGCTGTTTGCTTTCTTTTAACATTAAAAATATTTTATGACAGTGTCAGGCAGTTCTCCATAGACCACAATGCTAATTCATTAATAGTATACAAAGATCATTTCTGCTTCACTTAGTAATTATAGTCCGTATGGAAATATTTCATTGGAAAGAGGACACGTGCACTTCTGTAAAAGTATTTTTACAAGAGTATTTCAAATTCTTAATCCCGTTTAAAGAATCATCTATGTGCCTGAAGAAGTCAGGAAATTTCTGGCCATGTTTTGAATATTTCGTTCAGTAAGGGGTCCATAGTGCTGTTTCTATCGATAAAATTGGTAGAGACTTTACAACACAACAAAGGGAGAACAGAGTTTCTGACTAGTTTCGCCATTTATTCCCGGCTTTATCAAGGATACACACAAGAGGCCTCCAAGTTTCCTACCACTCATCGACCCCATGCTTTCGCTCTCTTAATCCACCCATCCAAACACACACCGACAAATTCTCCCGTTCCGGAGTTTATAGATTTTTTTTTTGAATTGAATTGAATTGAATTTATTTACTAGAAAAATACAATATCAAAATACAAATTATAGATTATAAATTATAAATAAATTTCAAATTTCAATTACAATTTCAAATTACAATTTTCAAATTACAACTTACCAAATAGACAGAAATCTGTCCAAAACTTTACAACAGATTGAAATTTTATAAAATCAAAATTTAAAGTCCATCAGAATTAAAGCAAAATTTGATATTGATAAAAATAAGAAACTAATAATTGCTGCAAAAGAGTAAGTGACTCGCATCAGCAGCAAAAGATAAAGCAAAACATCAAAAAAAAATTTTAAAATAAAAATTTAAAAATTTTAGAATAAAAGGTTTTCTAGGTTATCTGTATCATTAATCCATTTTTTTAACATCTTTTTCTGTATATTTTTATTTGAAGACTGCCTTATAATAAGAGGAATTAGATTATATAATTTCGGAGCTGTAACATAAAGTTGATGGACTATAGATGTTCTAGAAACAAGTGGAATTAACATAGGATATGTTTTTAAAAATCTAGTATTATAACTATGTAAAAAAGGCTTCATCTGCTCAGACTGCTTTAGTGTATATAAACCAAGAAAATAAAAATATAATTTCAAAAAAGGAAGAATAATATGATTTTTTGCAAATATAATTTTAGATGAAAGAAATGTAATTGTCTTGCCAATAATTCTAATTAGATTAGTAAGATGACTTTTAAAAGTTCCACCCCAAATAGAAACACAGTATTGAAAATTTGATTGAAATAAAGTAAAATAAATAGTTAATAAAAAAGTTGATGGAACAAAGTGCCCAACTTCATACAAAATATAAGAAGCATATTTCAATTTTAAAGTTAGGGCCTGTATATGCTCTTTCCAGCAAATCTTGGTGTCAAACATTACACCAAGGTAACGAAACCGAAGTACTTTGTTCAATAATGGACAGGAACAATTTATCATATCACAGGCATGTTGATGAATTCTAAAAGTATTTAAAGTAGAAGAAAAAGGGTACAGATGAAACTGCATAAAAACAGATTTGTCTGCGTTTATAGTCAAAGCATTTAAAGATAACCAACGATTTATCATACGTAAATCATTTTCTATGAGATTGATATTCAAAAACTCCTTTTTATCATAAATAAGAGCTATATCATCAGCGTATGCCTGAATTATACCTTGAATAGGTAGAGAAAGTAAGTCATTAATATAGATTAAAAATAATAAAGGTCCTAAAATTGAACCCTGTGGAACACCTGTTGATACAGTCCTCCAAGAACTGTATTTTTTATGCAGTCGGACAGCTTGTTTTCGATTTTCTAAGTAAGAAGCAAACCAGCCATAAGCCGTACCGCGAATTCCATATTGTAATAATTTAGAAAGTAAAATAAAATGATTTACAGAATCAAAAGCCTTTCGCAAATCCAGAAATAATACAATAGGCCTACAATTTTCCTCAATCGCAGATGAGAGCTTATATGTTAAATGTTGTATGGCCATTTCTGTATTCAATCCCTTTCTAAAGCCAAATTGCAATGGAGAAAAAAATGTTTGAGCATTAAGAAAAGAAATAAGCTTCTGCTTAACGATAGTCTCAAATAGTTTAGAGACATTCGATAGAACAGAAATTGGACGATAATTTGCATAATTTTTTGAATCTCCTGACTTATAAACAGGAGTAACTAAGGCCTTTTTTAAAATATTTGGAAATTTTCCAAGAGAAAAGGAAAGATTAATTATTTTAGTTATCGGAACAACCAAAATAGCAATATTATTTTTTAACAATTTTGTTGAAATTCCATCATAACTTACTGAAGAAGTATTATTTAGAGAGTTTATAATATTAAATACATCTGAAGAAACAAGAGGAGTAAAATAAAATGAATTTCAAATTGAAGAGGACAAACATGTAAAGTCACGTATATCAAATTTTTGCATGTTTTCACAACTTTTAACAAAGAAATCATTAATTCCATCAACATCTACATTTTTAGAGTCTAGTACAATAGTTTTCTTTTTCCGATGTAAAATTGTATTTACAATTTGCCAAGATTTAGAAATTGATTTAGTATTTTTAAATAAATTCTGATAATAGCTCCATTTAGTTTTCCTTAACTGAGAAGTTACATAATTTCTGAAATGCCGAAATCTAGTTTTATACATGATATCTTTTGGATGCCTCCTTAAAAAACTACCCATTTCATTTCTACGTTTTATTAAAGAGATAAGCTCAGCTGTTATCCAGGGTTTTAGTTTGATTTTGTGTTTATCAACAATAGTTCTTGTATGAAGTTTTAAACCATTTATAAGTTTTTCATGAAAAGCATTATAAATTAGATCTATATCCATACTTTTTTCATCAACATACCAATCAATCTGTTTATAATAATTATTTAACCCATTATAGTCTATTTTACAATTAAATTTAGATATATTTAAAGTTTCTTCTATATCTACACACAAAACCAATGGGAAATGATCAGTTATATAACATTCAACAACATAACATTGACAGGAAGAAATGAGATTATTATTCACAAAAATATTATCAATACAAGTGGCTGTGGTCTCAGTAACTCTAGTAGGGACTAGAACAAGTGGGAAATAATTCATTTTCCTTAATGTATCAATAAAATATGTAACTTCCCCTCTTTCTTCATCAGATATGATATCTATATTAAAATCCCCAATTAAAATAGTAGACCTATTTTTATTTTTATCCTCAAGTTCCATTTTTAACTCTTGTATAAAAGTATTTACAGAATAGTTTGGTGATCTATACACCAAAATTATATTAAATTTCCTTTTATCTATCATACATGATAAAAGAAGACAATCAGTTTTTAAATAGATCACTTCCTGTATTAATGCAAAAATTTCATATTTAACAAAAAGAGCAACTCCACTTGCTCGATTTAAACTTGAAGAGGTATGGAAAAAAGTATATCCTGGTATATGTATGGTACTAAGGTAAGTGACCTTAAGCCATGTCTCAGTCAATGCAATAATATGAAAATTAATTTGACTAGACTGTAAATAAACAAGTAATTGATCGAAGTTTTTTTGCAAGCTACGTATATTTAAGTAAAAGATATTTAGATGCTGAGTATTTAAACACTTCGGTAATTCATCTAAGGAATTCAAGTAAGGCGTAACATTTTCCAAATTTGTGGATAGTGAATCAGTATAAGACTCAAACATTAGAGAGAGAGGAAAAAAAACATATATATTTCTTATATTTAAATCACAGATTATAATTTTAGAATGTCAGTTAGACATCTCAAAATAATTGGCTGTGTATTTTCTAATCAATATCAGACCATTTTTAATCCAAAGATATTTATAATTAAGTTCCTTTTTCTTCCTTCTTGCTTGTTGATAAATTTCATTATAAAAAGGAGACAAACGTTCATTTATATAGATTGGATAAAGTTCATTACAGATACCTACATCCTTAGTATTTAATGTACGATATCTCTTTTTCTTATTCTGCAATATAGTTTGCTTCATCATATTCCTATGAAACTTTACAACGATTTGACGGGGCTTCAAGGATCCATTTTGTCTCTTTCCAATTCTATGAACAGAACTAATATCCGACCTCACGCAATCCACTTGCATAGTTGATGCAATTTTATATACCATTTCCTCTAAATTTTCTTCCGGTTTTTCTGGAATACCACCAATCAAAATATTCGAATTATAAGAATACTGCTCAGATTCACACAACTTCATTTTTAAATCTTCTACATCCTTTTTCAATTTATTATTCTCTTCCTTGATTTTAGTAATTTCCTGTTTATATCTAAGACCATCATTTTTTAGTTCTCCTAATTCCTTTTGCATAGTTTCAAAAGATTCAGAAAGAAATCCGAATGCATTTGTAAATTCTTCAAATTTATTTTTCAAAGTCTGAAAGTCTTCTAATTTACTAGAAATTTCCATTAATTTCGTTTTAATCCATTTCATTTCTTCACCCTCCATTTCTAATGTATCACTCCTTATGTTCACATTTATAACCTCATCCCCTTTATTTTTGGAATTACCTGATTTACTTGATGAGCTTAATAACAACGAATCAGCTGTTTTACCTAATTTTCTTTCTCGTGCACATTTCTCACATTCATATTCTATTCCAGTTTTTTCATAATAATTAAAATCAGCCTCCAGAATATGCTTACATGCAATATGATACCATTTCTTGCACAATCCAATGCAAAAGAGCGCCTTATCTGCTACTTTAATATAATTTTTACAGACACCACAAGATCTAGTGGGCGCCATGCTCCGCCATTTTGTTTTAGTAAGAAAACTGGGCCATAAACTGTACTAACTATCTATCACTTATTAGTACAGTATTTCTTCAAAGCTAAAAACAATAATGATAGATTATTTATTTATATGAGTCAGGATGCTGCGATGTAACAAACAATTTTCTCATTCAATTGTTTAATGAGCCATTGTTGCTGGATAAAATTCCAGTAGTAAGTTTATTTTGAATTTCAGTTCTATTAGAGAAACTGTCCCTTATTAATAATCCAGGATTATGATTACTATTTGTCAAGTGTAATTCAGATCTGTGGGTATTCCTGAATCTATTTATATAAAATTCTAAGGAATTGAGACATAATTACCAAGTGTAAAAGCCATATCTTAGCAGAGCAAATTTTTCATCTTCAACTATTGTTGCACACTTTTAAACTGTGGATTTTGCGATAAATACTATATAGGCCTATCGACCCGCAATTTCAATAAACGATTTAAAGAACACATGGACTCCTACAAGAAACAAGATAATAATTCACACTATGCGATCCACTTTGCCCGCACGGGACATGCTCCCAAAGAGCAAAGTGAAATCATGACCATTCTCCATCTATGCAACGACCCATTCAAGACTGCCACTCTCGAAGCCATTGAGATCTTTAAAGCTAAAATCTCCTCTCCAGATCACCTCCTCAATTGCCAAACCGTTTTTGATATTTATTCAATTTTAAACTCTTTATCCGATATCTTGTTATTTTTCAATTTTGTATATTTACTTTCCTTTCCATTTTTTATTAATACCTTAGTTTACGTTAACTCCGGACGAGTCTTCTTCTAGGTCCGCGTTTTCAATTTTGTTTGTGTTATGACATTTTTTCCTTTATATTTCAATTAATTTTCCTCTCAAGGTTTCCTTATAATTTCATTGTTATTGGTTCCTTATCCAACCATTCTCCTTTCAATGTCGCCACTGTACAATTTATATTATTTACTATTTGTTATTTCTTCATCCACTCATGTTCACATTCTGTACCATATTTTCTGTATATAAAGGCTTATGTCCATATTTTCTGTATATAAATGAAGTTATTGTAGCAGCAGCTAAAGTTCCATTTAGGTCCTCTCCTGGACTTGATGGTATTTCACCAAAGATTTTATATTCAATTGTTGATATTGTAGCTCCGGTATTGGTTTTTATTTACAACTTAAGCATTGTACAGGGGATTTTTCCCGTATTATGGAAACAGACAAAAATTGTTCCTATTTTCAAAGCTGGAGATAGACGTAATCCCTCAAATTATAGGCCTATTTCATTAATTAATATTTTTGCTAAAATTTTTGAAAGGCTGATTTATGAGAGAATGGCTAAATTTTTTGATGTAAACAAAGTTATTGTTGATAATCAATTTGGATTTCGTAAAGCTAAAAATACTGAGAAATGCTTAATTAGCTTATGGAATTCCATCTTGAGGGAAAATGATCAAGATAAAACTGTGGTTCTTTTATTGTTAGATCTTTTTAAAGCTTTTGATATGGTAGATCCAAATATCTTATTAATAAAGCTTGAGCACTATGGTATCAGGGGCAAGCTATTGCAGTGGTTTAACAGTTATTTATTTGAAAGACCTTGTGTCACCTTTTTTGAGGGTGTTTCTTCTCAACAAGCTGTTAGATCTCTGGGAGTCCCACAGGGCTCAGTTTTAGGACCATTGTTATTCTTGATAATGATTAATGATTTATCTATGATTGAACCGAACTGTCCTGTTTTTTTATTTGCTGATGATACTAGTGCTTTAACTTCTTCTGGTTCACCTGAACGTGCTATTTTAAATATGCAACTTTTTTTGAATAAACTGAAGATCTGGATGGATATTAATAAGTTAAAAGTTAATGTTAAAAAAACTAAATGTTTATTTATTTGTCCTAGAAAACATGTTTTAATCGAAAATTTGATTTATGAAGGCGAAAATATTGATTAAGTCGATAATTTTCAACTTTTGGGTGTGATGATCCAAAAAGATCTCAAATGGGTTTCACATGTGAATTATGTTGTGGGAAAGATAATCAAAATTATATATCAGATGTGGCGGCTTAAACCTTTTTTGAATGAAAAGTATATGAAACGTATTTATTGTACTTATTTGCAACCACATTTGATATATGCTTTGCCACTATGGGGAAATTGTGGTTTAGGGCCTCGTGATAAGACTACTAAAATTACAAAAATGGGCTCTTAGAATTGCTTGTGGCATTCAGAGGTGTGATCATGTCTCTGATAAATTTTATGAATTGGGAATTTTAAAAATTTTTGATCTTTTTAAGTATCGTTCTCTTGTTTTTTTTGAATTCTTTAGTTTTCTCCAATGATTGTAATTTTATTTTTAAAAATGGGAGAACAGGTTATGTTTTAGAAACTCGATATTGTAAGAAGAACTCTACGAAACTCTCATTCTTTTATTTTATTAATAATCTTTTTAATGATTTGCCTAATGATATTAGAAAAATTGTTGGATTTAATAATTTTTTAAAGAGTTTACATGAATTTTTTTATTCTTAGTTTTTGATTTTTTGTAATTTTAATCTTTTGATCTTTTTTGTGATTTTTTTTTGCTTTTGTATTTTGATTGTAACCTTTGGTGTAGACGACATGAAAAAAAGCCCTAGGCTTATTGCCGTCTTATTTTAAATAAATAAATAAATAAATGTCCTCTTGTGTGTATCCTTGATAAAGCCGGGAATAAATGGCGAAACTAGTCGGAAACTCTGTTCTCCCTTTGTTGTGTTGTAAAGTCTCTACCAATTTTATATTTTGAATATTTGTTTACTCAACTGTTGGTTAAACAATCTTAATAGCTAGAATATTTTTATGAATTAAGTTTTTATTTTCTACAAGTCTGTTATATTTTTGGTGGACATTCTCAACAACCTGA
The DNA here is from genome assembly GCA_023313115.1 of Rhysida immarginata. Classification (NCBI taxonomy): domain Eukaryota; kingdom Metazoa; phylum Arthropoda; class Chilopoda; order Scolopendromorpha; family Scolopendridae; genus Rhysida; species Rhysida immarginata. The sequence continues at coordinate 131,095 of JAHWFO010097863.1, read as the reverse complement.
AATTTTTTACTGAGAATATCTATTTCTTTTAAATCTGTAAACGTATTTCAGCATAATCTTTTGGCTATAAAAGCTACATAAGTATAAGTGTAAACTCAATCATCCTTATGGTATTAATATTAAAACCATTCTAGAACCATTCTTAAAGTACTGATTTTCTAAATATTGATTAAAATAGTTAGTTCATTCAAATATTTTAATGTAAATGTTAAAATTGGTTGTACTTAAAAAAAAAAATCAGCTTCATTTATTGTTGACATACAATCAATCCAGACAATTATTAGTTTATGGCAAACAAATACTAGTTAAACATGTTTAAACAGTACTATTAAAAATTGAATACAAAGAACATTATATCGGCATAAAAGAACACCTACAATATCTCCACGTTAAAAAAAAACCATTAAACACAAATATTTAAAAACACGTACAGCGTTTCAATTTCTAATCATTAGGGCAACAAAAATCTTGCATCTAAAATCTAAAAAGTTGCATTTACAAACTATAAAAGTTGCAAAAAGTTGCGAATATAAAAAATTATACATTTTAATTACTGGGCTTTGTTTACAGTGTTACAATGCAACATGAAATACATGGAAATGTTTTCATCTTTGAATTGCTGGTCTTTTGCTAATATTTTCTTCAGCATTGATAAACTTCGTTCGACGCTAACAGACTTGGCTGGGCAGCATTGCAGGAGCAGGTAATTGCTTGGTGAGATGTCATCTCGAGCAAGGGTGTTGATGCATACAAAATCCTTGTTCTTGTCCACTCGTTTTTTTCAAGTATGCTTTGATATTGCAAGGGTCTTGGTGAAAGTTTAATGAATTCAGATCTTCGTAAGCTGTAAGAGCTGGATTCTGATTTTTAACAGAAGGGATTAGGCATTCATAGCACTGTTTAATTGTAAGCAGGTCTTGTGTGAGTTCAGAATTGTTCACTGCTTCTTTTGCACGGCTTACCAACACTCCATTGCATTGAAAGCTTTGTACAATAACTTTAACTGCGGGCAGATTATCCGCATAATATACGGCAGCTTTAAGCCAGGTAGTCCAGCGTGTAACTACAGCTCAGGCGGTTCGCCGATGTTCCTGACAAGATGCTTGCATTGTTTATTTTTCACTGTGACTGCTTTTACTCGTGCGATGAGATCGTCTACATTTTTGAATGATGCTCGAACTTTTTAGGCACAATTATGAAGTAAATGGGAAATACAAGTCACATGATTCATTTAACGTGGTTCCTGCAGCGTTCATGTAACGAGCTGCATCGGTTAACAGTAAAACGAAGTCGTCTCTCGCAATTTCGTAATCTTTCAATACGTCATCCACAAGGCGCACTACATATTGGTGGTCAATGTTCTCTTGGCAAACTCTGCGAAAATTTTCTTCTTAACGTCAAATATCGACATGGAGAGCACATGGAAGGCAGATTCTAAAGGAGCAAACTATTGCAACTTTCGAACAGAAAGGAAATTTTTAAAGAATCATTAAGGGGGAAGAAGAGGGCATGATAGAACAGCGGATGATAAATTTACAATAAAGAATAAAGTTACAAACACATTAAAAGTTGCATTTTTGATGCACTTTTAAATTCAACACAGTATGGCACTTATTCATGATAATGTGATTTTTGTGTGTTTTAGGCTGTTTACTGATTGTGAAAGAAAGTTGCATTTGTTGCAATTTGTTACCCTACTAATCATATACTCAAAATGGGAATTTTACATGATAATTATTACAATTGCAAAGATACAGGTCAACATTTCCAATTTGTGTTCTTACTGTAAACAAAGTTGGGTGTCCAGCACAACTTTTATATAAGTGAATAAAATTTTGGATTAACAATGGGGAAATGTGCATTTGGTCCTCTCTATACTTTAAAACGAGAAATGTGTGTATTAAAAGTATGTAAGATTGCGATTGTGGTGCCACCACTTCACACACTGCTTACGAACAGTGCGCGAATTGCTATGAAAACAAGGATCGGGCTAATTTTTTACATCTTATGCAATATATATTTATCAATTTTCATTCCAAGGACCGGTTATTTGGTCCTCGCTTTAAAATTGGTCCTCAGTCTGCTGGTGTGTTATCTGATTTCAGTCCTCATTAGGTAGAGTCCACAAATGTGCAAGCACCCACACAGGCAGACACTTTGATTGTTCCCCTCCTTTTTTCCTCTTTCCTCTGGATTCAAATTTCCCGCTCGCGAGCATGAAAGTCAGCTTCCCATTGGCTTCTCTCCGGTTCTCACGTGATTTTTTCCGCGCTCGGGATCCCCCCCCCCCCCAGTTTCCTCCAACGGATAAGGCGTCTTGCTATGACAACGAGCGATTTCCCGCTTCTTCCCCTCCTTCTCTCCGCTGACGAAAGAGAATAAAAAAAAAAAAAGATCATCCATCTTATTAAGCAAACAAGTTACACATTCGCTTATTTCATTTGCCCCTTTATGATATGTGTTAGACTCAAACACATTCAACACTAATTGGGTATTGCTTATTCTAATTATCGTACATATTAGGAATAAATTACCCCCACCAGTAATTGATAAATCCCTTTCTTTTTATTCAGATCTCCCCGTGATTATTTTTCCCAGCTTATGGAATTATCAATAAATTAGCAACACGGAAGTGTGTTCTTACACACATCTGTAGTAACGGACCTGGACCATTACAATCTCAGTTGTATCCAACATAGCAAACTTGAAAGGGTCATTGGATCGGTGAACAACGGACATAATGTTATTCGGTTGGATGGATTTCACGACCTACTACACCTTTCACTGTCAAAAAGCACACAACACCCTGCTGCTCCTCTTTGGATGCCTCCATTACGTGTCACTTTCAAAAACGAAATGAATGGACACCGCCACTGTTTGGTTACCATCCTTTGCTCATTCCTTACCGGGCATGTAACATGATCTACCGAGATAAACGTGTGCAAATCATTTTCGTCATACCAACAACTACATTTCAGACCCGTCTCCATGTTAATGGATACCATTGTTTTGTTACAATATCAGTAGTATGATATTGCCAGTGCAGCACTCATCATCTTCAAAATGGATATGATCTTGAGCTGCCAATAAAATCTATCAACATGAATATTAATGAGATATCATGCATGAATATTGCTGAGATACCGATCAATATTGTGATTATCAGTGATATATTGATAAATTATCAATCAATCGATACAATTACAGATTTAATGAGGTCAATCATTACATTAAAAATTATCTTAAAATTAAAAATTGTTGATTGTGTTATAAGGGAACCATTAGAGCACATGTACGGTATCCATTATACCAATCTTCATAACAGTTTATTCGCAGAACCATATTTCTAGATGACACTTTTAGTTATGTATTCTGTCACCGGTTGGCGCTCCAACCTTTATTTTTTCCCAATGATATATATTTATGAAAAATATGATTTTTTGATGAATATTTTTCCAATCATTCGTACAATTACAGGTTTAATGAGGTCAATTAATGATGTATGTATTAATTATAAGTAATTAGGCATGAATATTTAATTAGCGACTCTTTTTTTTTAACATAGCAACAATTAGATGCAGTTTTTGGTTACGTTTTCTGTCACTGGATGGTGCCCCAGCAGTTTTATTTTTATTTATTTTTTTTCCAGTGAGTTTTTTCATAATTTAAATGAATTTTTATCATTGTTGGGATTTTTGCACAATGAAATAATAAATTAATTAATTAAATATTTATTGAATTTAAAACGCTTAGCGGCAATCATGATTTTCACCGAAATGCACCCAAATGGGTGGATTTACAAAACACATAACATTCATTAATTATATATTGTTGTAGTTAATCGTTGATTTCCTCATTGTTGTGGTAATGCACGTGTATCTCGAGATGACTTTGTTGTTTGAAAAATGCAATGTATAGACAGTTGGAATTTTTGTCTTCATATAATAAAAATAATTGTGTTCCATTTTAAAATTGATTGAACTTAATTAATGAGTCCACACACAACAAGTGGTAGCAGAGCGTGATTACCTGGTTCCAGAAGTTCCCTGAATAACCCTGAATATCTAGCTGCAGTGACTGAGTAATTAAAAGAGAACTCTTCACTTGATGAAAGATGACGGAGGCATTTGGATTTGCTCACATTAAACCGCTGACGACTAACAACTATGGCATCTGGAGCATGAAAATCATTGCATATCTAAAAGGTAAACACCTCCATGATATTTTGATACAAGAAGAGCCTCCAAGAGGAGAATCCGATGGGAAGGAAACTATTTGGAATGAATGGAGCAGAAAAAATGAAGAAGTCTACGCAATTATCACTTTATCTCTTTCGAATGACGAAGCAATGACTGTAAAGGGCATTACAAATGCGAAGAAGCTATGGGAAAAGTTAAAAAAGAGACATGAAGGTGTGGAAAGCCATCACAGAACACAGGTGAAAATTGAACTCGCTGGAATGGAGAAATCACAGCGTGAATCAGTTGACGAATATTTATCGACATCTCAAATGATATCAAGTGAAATTCAAGAATTGGGGGCAAAATTGATGAAAATGAGCCGATTGGTTACATCATAGGCTTCCCCAAGAAATACAGTGAGGCAGCAACGGCTATTTTTTCCAACCCTACCATCACATACGACATAATGTGAGAGAATTTACTTCGTTTTGATAGAAAATATGACACAAAAGAAATGGATGTAAAAGCTTACCAGGCAAGAGAATCACACAAAAAGATCAGATGTCATACTTGTAGAAAAATTGGTCATTTATCCCGAACCTGCTGGTTTAAGAAAAAGAAAAACAACACGTATGGTGAAAGGAGACAAGGTGACAGAAGTTCAAAAACTAGTCGTCATAGAGAGGATTATTATGATGGCAACGGACAAGAAATGAATAGAAGATATAATGGAAGAAAAGGAATTACAATGAGCACTCAAGAACAACAGAAGAAAAGGCAATGTGGAGCTGGGCAGCATCGAAAAACGAAAAACTCGAAGAGAATGAAGACACCATTTGGATGTTGGATTCTGCATGTTCTTCCCAAAGGACGTCGCGAAAGGATTTGTTCAGTGATACGATGGAAGAAGATATTACAATCGCAACGGCTGAGGATAAACGAACTATTTGAGCGGAAGCTAGAGGAATAGTGAAAGCGGTAACAGAGATTAATGAAAACACTCATGTGAAATTTAAACTAAATAAAGCATTGTACGTTCCTGATTTGCGATGTAACTTGCTGTCCGTGCCAAAGCTTGTGAGTAATGGAAAAGAGGTCATCCTAAATGTAGATGGAGCCAGAATTATTGAGAAGAGCACCAGAGCTTTGATAGCTGAAGGTAAAGTAGAAGACAATGCTTTCATTATCCATTTAACATCTAATAAAGTAAGAAATGAACTAGAAATGGAATCGTGCTTAAAGACTAAAGAATCTAACAGAATGCTATGGCATAAACGATTGGGGCATGTTAACCATAATTATCTAAATCTCATGTTCAATAAGCAGCTCGTAACAGGCTTGAACAATTTACATGGAAAAGAAGAAAGGTGTTAGATTTGTGCAAGAGCTAAGCTAACAAGAACTCTATTTATAGAAGTTAGAGAGTCGACTGCATCAAGGATACTGGAACGATTACATATCGATCTTTGTGGTCTTTTTAATCCGGAATCACTTGGTGGGAGTAAATACATGTTGATAATTGTTGATGAGTTTAGCAGAAGGTATTTAGTAGATTTTGTAAAATGCAAGTCAGAATTCCCTGAGGAGATAAAAGCTATCGTAGAAAGAAGAGAAGTTGAGACAGGCTTGAAAGTTAAAGCGATAAGAACTGACAATGGAGACAAATTCTGCAATGATGTTTTAGCGACATATTATCGTCAAAAAGGTATAAAGTTAGAGAAGACTACTGCTTATTCACCACAGAGCAACGGGATTGCGGAAAGAGCCAATAGAACGATATTATCTACAGCCAGAGGCTTGTTGATATAAGGTGAATTGCCAAAGAAATTCTGGATGGAAGCAGTGTCAACTGCAGCCTATTTGCATAATATCACCCCCAATAAGAAAAGAGAAAAGACACCTATGGAGATCTGGAAACGAAGAAAGCCATCCATTCAACACTTGAAAGTATTTGGCTGTAAAGCATTTTATCGAGTAGTTGGACAAATACGAAGTAAATTAGACGAAAGAGGAAAACCGTGTATTCATCGGCTATCACATGAAAGGAAAGCATACAGAGTGTATGACGTAGAGCAACAAAAGTTTCTGGAAAGCAGAGATGTATTATTTATGGAAGACGAGAAAGGATAATCAAACGGATTTTAATGTGATGATGATGAAGATAATGAGATTGAATTAGATTATTTACCGATTGCATCTGGTGAAGCTACAGAGGCTGAACCCAAAACCATAACGAATTTGGAAGATGATCATGAAGAAATCGATGGTTCAAGTGAAATGAAAACCAGTTCAAAAAATGAAAGCCAAAGCGACATAAGTCAAAGTCAAGATGTTGTCATTGCTAGAGGTAAAAGAGGAAGAAAGAGAAAAGTGACCAAGAAAATGTTGTTAGAAAAACATAAAACAGGATAGAGAGGAAAACGAAAGAAGTCTTAGAGAGCAAAATGTAAGAAGATTGTCACGGGAAAGAAAAACCAACCCAAAGTATGTTGCTAATAATGCAGTAGAAGAATCCATTTCGAAAAATTATAAGGATGTACTTATCTCGAAAAAAATAGAATAAATGGATGGAAGCTGTTAACAGAGAACTGAAATCTCTTGAGAACCACAATGTGTGGGAAATTGTTGATAGAAGAAAAGATATGGATGTTATAAAAAGTAGATATTTTCGATAAAGAATGACAACTAAGAAGTGAGATACAAAGCCCGACTAGTAGCCAATGGTTCGCATCAACAGATGGGTACAGATTATGAGGATTCTTACAGTTCGGTAATGAAATCTGAATCGTTCCGAATACTACTACAGTTAAAGATTATGATGTGAAATTCATTGATGTGGAGACTGCATACTGTAACGGTCCATTTTTCGCCGCCGTTACTTTTCTTGTTTTGTCTATCTTTATGCCCGGTGTGTGCCCATCGGTCCAACGTTTTTGAGGATTCTTTGATGATTCCCACCTTACCGCTCAGTTTTTTTTACTGAGGTAGGTATTACGTTTGCGTTGGTTCTGGCGTAGTTTACCTGCTGTCTGTAAGTCACGGGTTTTTGCTTCCATTGTGGTTAGCATCCCGTTCTTGAGTCGTTGTCAGACTCTTTTCCGTTTATCACCCCTCCTGTCCCGTCTTTTTTCTACGGTACTTTAGATTCTCGGTTTTTCGGTGTTGAGAGTAATCCCTGAGCTTTTTGGGAGGTTACTGTGGCTCTCTCCCACGTGTTTATTTAAAGGGTCCATATGGCGCGTTCCTGGGCGTGAAGTTGCGTTACATGATTCTACGATCTGTTTAATGGGTAGTATTTTATTGAGGACTTTCTTTCCTCATCTCAGTCTGGCCAGACTAAAACTCTATGATGTATATTTATTTGCTACTGTTAATAATCAGAGATAAGTAATCATTGTAACAATTTGTGTCGTTGCTCTCTTTACCGAATCGCGAAATGTAGACTTGTGTCTTAAAAGGTTATCGGGGAATCTAGGTTTTATAGAATATCAGGGAAAGAATTTAAAATGTTCCGAAATGTTGAATAAATCTTCCGAATACCCGTATTTCGTCATTGGTCGCCACTTCCTTACATTCCTCAATGTGTAGGTAATGTTTATAAAAAGATAGTTTTTTGAACAATTAGTTGTCATTCATTATCGAAAATATCTACTTTTTATAACATCCATATCTTTTCTTCTATCAACAATTTCCCACACATTGTGGTTCTCAAGAGATTTCAGTTCTCTGTTAACAGCTTCCATCCATTTATTCTATTTTTTTCGAGATAAGTACATCCTTATAATTTTTCGAAATGGATTCTTCTACTGCATTATTAGCAACATACTTTGGGTTGGTTTCTCTTTCCCGTGACAATCTTCTTACATTTTGCTCTCTAAGACTTATCGAAGTTTTGCGTATCCGTCAAAACTTCAGAGGAAGATGTGAGATTTTGTCGATATTTAAAAACGCGATATTAATTAATACTTTTTATATTAGCTTTGAAAGTTTTACAAGTGGTGTCTGAGCTCCTGTCCAGGCAACAGTTGCTTCCGAGCTCTTATCCAGGCAACTCGTGATGCTGTGCCTTCTGGGTTTTTCAAGACGATTTGGAATTTCGACTTAGTCATTGATAGAAAATTGTTTCCCGGACTTCAAGGCATCCAACGCCATGCCTCTGTTTCGATTGGGGTGACCGACAATATGAACGCAGTTCGGATGAATCGATTGGCCGACTGCGGTCAAGACGATGTTGTTCAAGAATTCGTTGGGAGATGAAGCAGACTCAGGAAGTCCGAGCGTTCGTTTAGCTTCTGTATCTCCACTTCGGACGGAATCAATGTGCGTGCGACCCTTGTCTTTCCCCCCCGTCGTGGCTGAGGAATCGTGCCGTCACCAATCTCTACCAATGACCTACCCCGCTTGCGAGGACGATTTTTCCCGTTCTGTTAACGACTACGTCTTCTACGGACTCATGAAGTAATTTGAAAATTTTTGTTGTGCATTTTGTCTTCTTAGACTTTAGTTTGTTGCTCACGAGACGTTCTTTTTGACTTTATTCAAAAAAAATGTTTAATAACTTTATTTATGCCGTCCTGTCGGATATTTAATTTAATGAGTTTTTCCTTGTTATTTCCATGTTTGCCTAGCCAAGTGCCAACTGCTGTAATGCCAGATATAGTTTTCTTTTAATCTTTTTCGCTCCTTTTTTATTTTTTTTATTGTTTTTCTACGTTTTCTCTTACTCTGCACTGTATCCCTTCTCTGGTGTGGATGGCGATTTGGGCAAGTGTGTCCTCTTAACCTCCGTAGTTTGTCTAATTGTTGGTGTTTCTTGTGGTATGTTGTGGTATTACTTTATGTTTAGTACGTTATTGTCCCATGCCTCTCCCACTCCCTTTTCCGTTTCTCCTTTATTCACGTTGTATAAAACAGGTGGGTAAACTCCGCCTCATTGTTGGCCCCATCAGTGAAATAGCTCGAACGGTGGCCGCTAAGCGCCTCTACGGTCGCTACGGCTTTGCTGTGGGAATATAGCAGACGATACCACCCATTCAGCTGCCTCCTTCGAGCTCTTTTCACGCTTTATAGTGTAAGCAAAAAATGAAAACATTATGGAACAATAAAATGGATCCATTAATAAACTTCCTACACTATGTCTTAACTTTTAAAAACAGTTAATGTGTAAAAAAAATTACAAGAAAGTCAAAGAGTGATGTATCTCATATAGTCTATAAAGGGAAATTTACAAAATATTTCTCTCTGAAGTGGACATTGAAACTTCTAATGAGTTGCTAACAATCATTTGCATGTAAGTGAAGAATAAATCAATAGCATACAATAAAATAAATTAAAATATAAAATATTATTTATAGAATATGGCTGGTATTTACTTGCTAGTATTTTTAATGAAAGTTTGTATTTTAAATAACTTATTAATCAATAAAATTTGGTCAGTATTTTATAACTATAACTAAGCAAATGAAAATTTAAGTGTATTTTAATTTAATGCACAGTACCAATCGACCTACTACCCCATCCTATTAAAAATTAAAACTAATCAAATTATGTAATTAATAAAAATAGTTTAAAAACATATTTCAAAAAAACCTTATATTGTGATAAAAGTAATAAAATAAGTTAAATAATACGTTTATAATAAAAATTTCTAAACTTTGTAAAAACTGATTGAAACTAGGAAAAAATGAATTTGAATACATTGCGGTGACTATAAACATATTTCAGTTAATTAAACATCTTTAACCAATCACTAACTTTTGAAATGTTTTTTTAAAATCAATCTTTTTTTTTTTAATTTCTTTTAAAAGGAACTTTAGATGCCAAAACTGCCAAAACCCAACGTTTGTAGCACGGTTTGTAAAAGGACTTATCGCGCAAAGATGCTAACTTCAGTAATTTTTTTTAATAAAACTAGACAAATAACAAACAACTGAAACTTGTGGGCTTATCCTGTGTATGTTAATAAAGTTCCAACTCCTAAATATAACCAAAATTACCAGTTTCGTGAAGAAATTTGAATCCTAAACTTCCAATAGTTTTCCATTGATTTGCCCGCAAAGCACGCCCTCGCGACCGTAGAGGCACCTAGCGGCCAACATTCGAAATATTTCACTAACGGGACCAACAATGCTGCATTATGGAAAAGGGAGTTTACCCACCTGTCTTATACACTGAGTTTATGCTAAGTTCATGCTCTTGTGTTTATTTTTTTGATTTTTACTTTCCGAAGTCTATGTATAATTTTCATTTTTCTTTGGACTTTCCTGTTTTTTGAACCTTTTGACAGAAAGTTTTATGATTCAGATTTACCCTCAGTCTTGCTCGTTGGTGTTCATGCAAAGACCCACTCCTCAAGAAAAGGTATCACCTGACGACCTAGAACTCTTAAGTTTCTTTGGATTCCGGCGCTGGTTTGTATCGAGCCTAATGCTTCAACCTCTGGACTTGCCTCGACAGTTTAAAAGCGACCATTGCCTTTTAATTTCTGTTGGACATATTTAATTACCTTTTTTTTTTATTGCTATGCAGCATTGCTTATTATCTCACCCTTTTGCTATTTTATATAATAATAAATTCAATTATCTACCTATTATTCCTTTTTCTAGTTTTTTTATTTCCAAGTTGAATAGCGATTTGGCAGTATGAATTTGTATTGATAAAAGTTTCAACTCAGCTTTTTGTCGTCGATCACGATTATCAGTGGAATACTTGGGATTTGTATCTCCGTTCGAGTCGACCTTAGCAGCCATTCATGAAGCCCAATTTTTATATATCATTTTTCCAAACCTTCTTCTGCTTTATGATTATTAATAAAAAAAAGTAATAAAGATTCTACTTAAACTTGGACACAGGTTTACGTTTCCTCTTACCTTCCTCTTATTAACTCAAGTAACGAAAAAGGTGTCATATAAAGCAAGTTTATTTAGGGGGTACCTATTCTTAACTTAATGTATTAGCGCTACTTGTAATTTTAAACTATATCCTTGGGGAATATTAGAAATTAATTAAACTTAATTTTTGGATCAAAAGCTCATCAGGCTAAAGAGCCTTTGCAGAGTGTTTATACGAATAATTAAAGGGAACCTTAACTTTCAATGCTTACAAACGCGGCCCTCCTACTGTTATTGCAGTAAGTCGATCGAAGATTGTACGGCCACTTTGGGCTCGTTACAGTACCTAAATTTCAGACTAGACAGAGGCATCTTCGTGGAACCCCCAGATCATTTAAAATTACACCCAAACAAAGTATTAAAAATATCAGGTAACATCTATGGATTACCAGATGCTCGAAGATGTTGGTTTTTTAAATTGAAAAGCATATTAAAAGAAATTGGTTTGGAGCCAATGACTGCTGATCCATGTGTGTTCACAGGAAAATTTCATAGCAAAATAATTATTATAGGAGTCTATGTGGATGATTGTGTCGTTGTTGGAGAAACTGCCAAAGAAGCAGAGAAGTTGATATAACTTTTGAACACAGAGATAAAAATCAAAAGGCTCACGGGAAATGTGAAATTTCTAGGCATAGAGATAGAAAATATTGACGGTTTTAAGTCAAGAAAAATATGTTCAAGAAATTCTTCAAAAATACGATATGGAAAACTGTAAACCAGTTAAAACGCCAGAAGTTATCGGAACAAAATTGGATGAACATGATAATTATAGAAAAGTGGATATCACAGTTTATCAAGAAATGATTGGAAGCATTACATATTTAGTTACATGTATACGACCCGATTTGTCATATTCACTCAGTAAATTGTCACAGTATTCTAAGGATCCGAGAGAAATTCATCTACAGGCTTTGAAGAGAATATTCCGATACCTGCAACATACTAAAAATGGATGATGTCCACGATAGAAATTGCGCATGCGCTATGGTTTTACTGCCATCTGGTGGCTTATTTTGAAAGCGGTCAACTGGGTCAACATGTACGCTACCAACACTGAAAACATGAATTTCCTCACAAAATATTCACCTCTGATACATTAATTTCTTTTTCTTGACTTAGTTTTCCATAACGAGATGCTCTGTTTGCATGTTTGGCGTTTGTTCGTTGAGAATGATTTAATGCAAGCTCAAGCTAAAAAAAATTTAAATAAATTAAATTTGGCATTATGAAATTAAATATTCACGACTTTTTTGAAGTTTATTAATTTCTTCATGAAATTTATCTATTCAATCTATCATAGCATGTTGTTTTTTTGTTTTTTTTTTGTTTTTTGTTTGTTTTTTAACCAAATTTTATAATTGGCTTTCTGATCATAAAATATTGCATATATATTAAAACCTACGATATATATTGCAATAAAAATTAGAATTTAAGATAAAAAAATTAACAGTGTATGTATTTTAGGAGAATATAAGTAAAATTTATACCTTCCTCAAAGTGACTTAATACACTAAACAAAGGGGTAGCATGTCCCCGAAAGGTCGCAAAAATTTTCCTTCCCTTTTTTATTTGTAATTATGATATGATATTGAAGAGTTTCCGCAGTTTAATTATTATCTTCTCTTTGAATAAAATAAGATGCATTTTTAACCAATATCAATTTTTAAAATTTTAACTATTTCCGAATACATTGACATAAGGGTAGCATATTCCCGAAATGTTTATAGCCTTTTAATGTTAAACTTAAACGTAATTTACACTTCAACTCTTTATAAATTACTATACTCCAAGACTAAAAACTGTCGTGAATTTAACGATATAATATGTAAAAATTAACACTATTACATCAAAGTGGAAATGAAAGCTGCAGTAAATACATCTTTATTCTGATCTTTCAAAAAACAGTGCCATGTGGTTACTTTATTTTCAAAATTTTTGCAGGAAAGCACAGCAAGTCATGCTTTCAGATCCGAAATGAGGGTTGACAACGTTATTACAAGACGGTGTGCGAGTTACGTAGACATCCGAAAGACTACATATTTATTCTGATCTAAGTTGGTGCACAACTAAAGACGCAAAATCTTTTGGTGCATTTGATTTGTATTGGAACTACTTTGATCAGTTGGAGATCAGCTAAACAAAAATTGGTGTCATTATCAACGATGGAATCGGAATTGATAAGTTTTTGCGATACTGTATCTGAAGGGAAGTGGATAATTAAATTGCTTGAAGACCTCAATCTTAACAAAATTTGTCGAGCAGCCAATTCAAACGTATACAGATAATCAAGCGGTCATCGACTGGGTTAAGAATCCCAAGATCAGCAGCAGAAATAAACATATCGGAAGGAAGCTTCATTTTGTGAAAGACGACCGGGAAAATGGATAAATTCAGATAAATTATATTACATCTGAAGAATTTGTTGCAGACCTTATGACTAAAGACTTTAGTTCAAATATGATGATTAAACATTTAAAGAATTTAAACATTAGCTATTACTTACTGTAACTCCATGTGCAAAAGAGGGGGAATTGTTGGGATTGTCGCACATTGACATAACAAATAAATTCAATAAATATTCAATTAATTAATAACGCATAGTGGCAATACAAAGCACATAATATTCATTAATTATATATTGTTGTAGTTAATCGCTGATTTCCTAATTGTTGTGGTAATGCGCATGTATCTCGAGATGGCTTTGTTGTTTGAAAAATACAATGTATAGGCAGTTGGAATTTTTGTCTTCATGTAATAAAAATGATAGTGTTCCATTTTAAAATTGATTGAACTGAATTAATGAGTCCACACACAACAATCATCACATCAATTAATTAATAACCTGTTGTAAATGTGTCATTATTTAATAAAAATCTTTATTCTGACTTCGTATTTTTTATGAGATAAAAAAAAAAGAAAAGACTATAAAGCATGATGTATTAATCTTTATTGATCAAATTCAACTTGTGTTACAAGATAATCAATGCAACAATGGTCTCGTTTTGGTTTATTATATATGCAAAGATTAAGGTTTATTGAGGAATATATGCAAAGATTAAGCACGTACCTTAATTGGCCACAGACTTCATCGATGTCTGTCATTTATCTCGTTCTGGATTTGTTTAAACTAGTTATAGTGATATTACAGTTAGTCAATATTGTCATAAAGGATTACACAAGCGGTTAACGGAGACGATCCCATAGGAGAGCATTTACATGGTCTCCTGTTTATACATAAATTATTTTGCTTTACGATTTATAAATGGTAATACGCATTTAGATCAACGTTTTCGCACAGTAGAAGACTTTAATCTATTTTATTACATAAATAATTGTCTGAAACCTATAAGAAGGTTTCAGACAATTATGTGAAAAATGAGTGTGAAATAATTTAGTTATGAAGAAGAAAAGAAAACAAACAAAGGTGTTAACACTGTTTATCATGCAAGATTATATTTATGAGGTTACTAGAAAAGCAGTCATTTTTGTTTTGTTTTTCATTTGAAGAGAAAACTGACAACTCTCAGCATGTGTTTTTGACTCAAAATTATATACCGGTATATATAACTTATTGAAAACTTATTGCATGTAAGAGTGAAAAGAAAAAGAAATGAGGTGAAATGAAAAAATAAATATAAAACAACCCCCCAAAGACTCATTTTTATTTTTAATACACAGATTCACCCTTTTTTTCCTTCAAAAAAAAAAAGAAAAAAAAAAAAAGAAGAAATTTGAAATAAGATTTTGGACTAATTTTTTTCTTCCAATCTTTATACAAATTATGTTTTATAACATTGCTATTATAAAAATTTTTAATTGTTCTCTGATGAAACACAGCAATAACTCTGCTAGAAATTATTTTAAAAAACTTTTTATCACGATAATTCGTTTTTTAAAAATAAAACTTAAAACACAAAAGAAAACAATCGATGATAGTAAATAAATAAATAAAATAAAACTTAATTACAGGAATGCATCTTCTCAAATTAGATGTCAATGTGAGCTAAAAGAGAGAGAGAGAAGGGGGGGAAAAAGACTACTTTTCACTTACACTAAATATCGTTTTTATAAGATGGAATTCTTTTATAATACTCACGTATTAATTTTTCTTGAAAATATTCACCCTTTTGTTAAAATTCTAATCGGCTATTATTTCTACTTTTGTCTACTGACTGGCCATCAGCGAATCAGAATGCACTAAAGGGGATGTCATCAAGGCAAGATGAATGATATTTATCATCATGATAATGGAGAATGGACTAATGGAGGAAGGGATATAAAAAATTAAAAAGAATAATCAAGCTCTCAGGGAGGTTTTTGTTAATGCAGTTACACCACTGGGTATCTTAAATAATTTTTTTTTAATTTATAAGCATATATACTTATAAGAAATAACATTTTTTCAGACAGCAGCTTTTGTACGAAGAAAACAAATCTTCAATCACTTTCACAGTTTTTTGGTAAGTTTTATATTTTTATTTTATTATTTAACTTTTTATATATTTAAAAAAAATAGTTTTTGAGAATTTTATGAGAGAAAGAAAAAAGAAGAAGCTTGCATATTTTTTTTCTCTTCCTTTTTATATATTCTTTAGTTTTATTCGCACGAGGAAAAAATAATGACTTTGCAAGCATATTTTTCACGAGAGCCTCCGCCATTAACACCAGAAAATTCTGTTCCAATGGGAGACGATATATTTTTGGTTGTCAATCGTTTTAATCTTCATACCTTAATTCACGTTCGACTGTATGAGCTCTTGTCAAATAAATATGTACTAACGCATATCAGCGTAGCTCTATCGCTGAACGAATGGAAAGCATTTTCAGCTTGACTAGAATCCATCTTACATTAGTTTGAGACGGAAACAAGTCCTCGTTATTTGTATGAGAGTAACAAACTCATGTTTTCTGTCGACGAAAATGGGACCATGATGATAAAGATGGAAAAATCTGATGGAACAAACAGCATTTTATTGGATGATTCAAAATTACGCTTCAATTTGGATTCTATTCAATTTGTTAATGACAAAATAGAAGAACTGAATAACAATTAAAAGTTACACAAATTTGCTCATAAATGTTTTTTTTTAATAATGTGTCTGTAATTTCTTCAAGTCTTAAAAACTTTAATTCAGAGGATAATTTTAAATAATGAAATTTTTACCTTTATTATTGTCATATTATTTTTGTTGGAAAAAATATATAATCATATATATATATTCTGTAAGTGATAATATAAACATTTAAAAAAAGCTCATTTTATTTTTGTTGAGTTCTTTGGAGTAATATAAATTTATTTTATTTCGGTAATTCATGTTTTTTTAAATTTTATTTTTTATTTTTATAATTGACTCATACTCGTTATAAATGAAAGTTTTGTGCACGCAGTTTCAGTTGGTTTATGCTAGTACAACGATCATGGACGCAAGATTTACATTTCCATCAAATTTTTTAATCTGCAGAGCTACAAACTCTGGCAAGACCTCGTTTACTGAGGTTCATAATGCGTTCGTTGGAACTGTGTAATCCTGCACTGAAGCAGTGCGTGTTTATTTACTCTGAAGATCAGCCAGCTTATGATCGTCTCTGAAGTGATTCTCCAATTCCTATCACGTTTATCAGAAATTTCAATATCGAAATTTATGACACTCTCCAACCTTTGACATTGGTAATTCTGGATGATGTTGTTCACAATATAAATTATAAAGATTTAATGAACATTGTCATCAAAGACGAACATCATAAAAATTTAATGCAAGTTTTATTGTGCCATAAGCTGTTCAAAAAAAATTTGCACACAGTCAGTTTGAACCGTCAAATCTTCATTATAATGAGTGCGAGTCGTGATGCCAATCATCTGAAAATTTTGGGTAATCAAATAGGGGTGGGTGCTCAATACTTATATATATATATAAATACACCGGGTGGGCAAGAAATAACGTGAGGTGTTCAGAGCTCGCTAGCGGGAATTCTATTATGCCAAATGCAGTACATTTTGGTGTATATACTTAGTGGAACATGCAGTTTCGATTTCTGAAAAAAAAAAAAAAAAAAATAGTACCAAAAGTCGCCATAGGGGGCGCTTATTTCAAGAAAACAATGAATACCTAATTGTCAAATGAACAAATACCGTACAAACCAACTTTAGTAACAACAATAAACAATGTTTTATTTTTAATTCCAAATGTGTTTCAATATGACCACCAGTGTGCTGTTCCAATAGCTGCATGCAGTACACAACATTTTCTACGGCAGCTCGCAGCATATCTGCATTAATTAATCTGATATGTAACGTTATTTGATCCTTTAAGGTTGAGAGCTCAGGAACATGTGCTTGATACACAAGGCTTTTCAAATATCCCCATAACCAAAAATCACAAGGGTTGAGATCAGGCGATCAGGGTGGCCATACCATGGGAAATGCACGACTAATTATTCTGTTGCCTGAAAAACGTTCTCGCAAGATCTGCTGCACCTGAGGTCCGATGTGCGGTGGCGCACCATCCTGCATAAAAATGGTAGAATCCAGACAACCCTTTTCCTGCAATCGTGGTATCACAAAATTCTCAAGCATATCGGCATACCTGGCAGAATTGACGGAACAAGTCACCGGTCCACGGGGACGGATTTCTTCAAAAAAGTACAGGCTGATGATGAAAGAAGCAGTAAAACCGCACCATACTGTTAGTTTTGGTGAATGCATAGGAGTTGGCAGACACACTTGTGGATTTGATGCAGCCCAAATACGGCAGTTGTGGGTATTGATATCACCATTCAAATAAAAATGTGCATCATCACTTCATAAAATTTGCCATGGCCATGCATCATCCACTTCCATACGTGCTAAAAATCTCAACGAAAAGTCAGTTCGGGTACGTTCATCTCCAGGAAGCAATTGTTGAACAGGTGCGAGTTTATAGGGATAAAATGTCAATATCTTATGCAATATTTTCCTCACCGTCGAATATGGGATATCTGTTTGGCGTGCTATTGCGTGTGCACTGCTGGTACCCTGCAGAGTAGTCATCTCCTGTTCCACAACAGCAGTTGCAACTTCATCAACGTGTTGCTGCCTGATTCGTTTGCATCCCCAGCCTAGTTGCACTCCTAGAGTTCCGGTAGATTCAAATCGTTCAATCATTTTCCGTAAGTTAGTTATGCTCATCGGTCCTCTTCGTAACGTTTTCAATCGCCGGAATTCACGAAGGGCAACACTTGCATTGTCGCTCTTCTGATAAAACAACTTGACTAATAACGCCCAGTCAGGCAGAGTAAGCGTCATCGTCAGGCCATTCGTTCGTGAATGATGGGAAATCCTCAGCCCTGCCTTTTATTGTCATGATTGCTCAACACGGAATGCGCTTATGCAAATGTATTCATTGTTTTCTTGAAATAAGCGCTCCCTATAGCGACTTTTGGTACTATTTTTTTTTTTTTGCAGAAATCGAAACTGCATGTTCCACTAAGTATATACACCAAAATGTACTGCATTTGGCCTAATAGAATTCCTGCTAGCGAGCTCTGAACACCTCACGTTATTTCTTGCCCACCCGGTATATAAACATTGCACTCATAAACCTTTCTCTCATTTGCTATTGTCTCTAAGACCTAACGCAGATGAACGTTTAAAGTTCAGAAGCAACATTTTTGACACATATTCGCATGTTTATTTGAAAAGAGACTGAAAAGGGAAAGAAGAAAAAAAAATGTCAAAAAAAGTAAAAGCTTATTTTCCCATTTTACAACTGTTGGCTGGTAAAAGTATAAAAAACCACGTCAAAAATTCACTCTTCTTATGTCCTGATATTTTAAATTCCCTTCCGAATGTTGTCTCAAAGCATTAAAAGGAATAATATCGTTAACGAGCGCACAAATGCACAAACTGAAGCGGTATCGGCACATCGTTAAGTGTCTAGCATCAAAAAAGTATTCACACAAAAGAAAAACGAAACTCATTAACCAAAAAGGCGGTGGATTTTTTACAGCTCTCCTTCCTCCGTTAATAAGCTTATTGGGCAGACAGTTCACGCAAAAATAATGGACAAAAAAATGGTCCTTGTACCTCAAATGCTTCATCATCCACTCGAAAAGCTGTTGTCTGCATTAGACAATGAAATGAAAATTATTTTAGAGAGGAATGATCTGGACGATAGAACCAAAGATAAACTCTTTAATCTCACCTTGCAAAGGTATTTAAATTATTATAAAAAATCTAAAAACGAATTTTTTCACAAAGAGAAAAACCCATTGGAAGATGGCAATGTTGATCCATCAGTCACTGGCTGCCGCTGACACCCCCCCCTTGTCGCGTGCGAACTCCGCATCGTCAGTTAACAGTGATATTAAAAAAAGAAGTCCTTCCATTGTCGTTCCTTTCATCCAAGGTGACTTCTATCGAGCGTGGTCCAAGCAAAGAATACTTCAATCTTTCAGTGCCTGCTTCATGGTTCGAGACCGTGTTGCATCAATCGCCTTCATTCAATAATCTTGTTCCACGTCATTCCCATTTTCCTATTCCCGATGCAGATGCCGAATCTTCTCATCCTCGGTAAACGGAGGTTGATCAATATTAAACCGTATCCCTCTAAAATATAAGTCGCCAGTTAAAAAAGTCTTAAATTCCACTTTATTGGCGTGGGATAAAGATCGACGTTTGATTTACGATGGATGACCCGCATTAGGTTCGAAAATAGATCGACTGCTCATGGGCGTGGTTAGCGAAGACCTCGAAAAGACATTTTACGAGGGTGAACCAGGATGGACAGAGTTTAACGCAATAACCGATGCGACGAAGTCGAGAAAAGAACTGTACGAAGCAAATCCCATCTGCCTTTTCGACTCAAGTGGGATGTCTACAAGAAGAAATAATATTTTAGAACAAATTTATTATTCCCTTCATCACCTGGCAGTTACGCAGGTGCTAATCGTTTATACAGGGCAGCAGTCGCATCGCACAAGAGTTTCACACTAAATGAAACTAAAAATAGCTATCTACGAAGTACACTTATTCGCTTCATAAATAAGCAAAGAGAAAATTCCCACAAAATCACGTGATTGTACACAGCATCGACGAAATATGGTCAGCTGATTTATTAGATGTGTCTAATCTATCATCGCACAATAATAATGTATGTTTTTTGTAGATGTGCTGTCAAAAAGTGCTGTAATTTTTCCTTTACAAAACAAGTTCAGAAGGTCAGTTGCTGCTGCCTTTGACGTAGTTTTATCTTTTGAAAAGCAGACAAAAATATGGACAGACAACGGTACAGAATTTTATAATGTCGACGTAGAAAAGGTTTTTAGAAAGTAGAATGTCAAGCACTATTATGTTAAAAACGAAGAAACGAAGGCGTTCATAAGCGAGCGATTCCATTTTACTTTGCGAGACCGTTTACATCGTTACTTGCATGCAAATAATACAAAAACTTATTTACATGTTCTGCCCTTAGTTAAGGCATACAATCACAGTTATCACAGATCTATTAAAATGATGCCGATGGAAACACAAATAGAAACAAATAAATGACTTGTCTTTCAGAATCTGTACGGCGATAGTGTGAGGAAGAGTGGGAGGAGCAAATTCATCAAAGTAAAAAGAACTCGTGAAACGCCATCACGATTTAAGCAGGGTTATCGCGTTCGTCTTTCGGTAAAGAAAGAAACTTTTCAAAGGGGATACACGCCTTCGTGGACAGAGGAAATTTTCCTTATCGATAGAGTTAAACAAAATCAAAAGATAACAACCTATACAGTACGCGATCTCCGAAATCAACCCAACATCGGAACGTTTTACGCAGAAGAACTGCAAAAAGTTGAATGACAATGGATGGCTTTTACTTAACACTTCCCAGCAACTCTTCTATGAATGTGTTCCCTGATAATACACTACAAAACTATACTACTTATTTGTCCGAAAAAGTGGAGCTGCACGGAGAATATGAAGTGGCCCAAACAGAAATAGTTTTTCCAAATTCATTTACAGACACCGCATTTACTTTGCTTCCTAGTGGTGAAGATGATCAAGCACGTATAATGATTCAAGGATACAATAAACCTCTGATAAAAACAAACGAATTTGACATTCCTCTCGATTGCACTCGCAGTGGTCATACTTACAACAGCTTACACGAGCTTACTCTTGCCATTAACAGCGACATTAAAAAATTACTCGGAGAGCTCGCAAACGGCTTTAAGGATCCGAAGTTGGCTAAAGCAGGTGTACGCTTGGTTAAGACGAACGATATCACAGATTTATAGTTTACAGTCACTTAGACATTCATCATAAATTGCAACCCAACGCAATTCATCTAGGAAAATCGATCCTTAAACAATTTGGATTTGAAGACAGACAATTTCCGCATTTCGTCGACGAAAAAGGGTTTCCTTTAAAGGTCAAGTGACATGGATTTTGACTTATTGATTTTATGGTGTCTTATTAAAGAAGGCAACGAATAAAAAATATCTGTATAGTAATTAATAACCATTTCCTTAATTATTATTTTATTTTATTAATTTCAAGAGGACTTTGCAAGGGAGCGCCGTAACATTTTGCTTCGGTAATCTCCGTAAATTTTCGGGGACTGACGTCATAAATACTTTGGGGCGATCGGTATAACATAAAAATGTGCAAAATTGGAAGTCAGTATCTGCTTTCCCTCATCACTTTCATGCAAACTGTCAAAATATTTTAATTAAACTGAGGCCTCAAATATATTATTCATGAATATATTCTAAACTTGAAGATATAATTTGAAATTTTAAATACTGATAGAAAAAAAAAAATTACTGTATATTTTTAATGCAATATAGCAAAAACGCGTTCAGTTTTCAAGTGCATCAGTTTATTTCTTAAGATTATTTTATCGGAATTAGCATATTAAAAAAAGGCAAAAAATACCTCATTTAAATATTGAATTTGCGAAAGCGGTAAATTTTTTAAATCGGGATATATTTTAAATTTTTAAAATTTTTAAATCGGAATTTTTAAATCCCAGTCGTCGGCAAAAGTGTGCGTATTTTTCCTGAAGATGCAGAGAGCAAGAAGACAAAATACTAAGTTCAAACAATCTATTCATTCTGCTTAATAATCTACATGCACAGTTTGAACTTCATTACATATGAACAGAATTATATATTTACCGAAAGTAATAATATATCTAGTAGGCTCCACACTGATAATGAATGTGGAAGAAGAAAAATAAACATGGGGGGGGGGGGGCCCCCCCCAATCGTTTGACGTCAAATATGAGCCAAAAAGTGAAAACCTCTGATTCACAAGGAGGAAAAAGGATGTATAAAATTGACAAAAATTAATATCAAAACCATAAATGTTTTATCGGAGCTTCGTCGGAGCTCATTTCTGCAAACACAAGTCGCATGGTGTGTCGTAAAGGAAAGAAAATTAAACGGAATAAAAAAACTTTCGTCAGAAAACAATATTTTGATTAAAAAAACACACCCCTCCGACATCTTTTTTTTATTTTCTTGATAAAAAGATCAACATCTACGTTCATCTCATCATTCGTGACAATGTCGTTCGTTCATCCTACATCATGCACGTGTTTAAAAAGCGAATTGGATGTGTTTTCTGTTCCACCCACCCAGACATCCATTGAAAAATCTAGGTATGCGCAGTATCCCCTTATCGTCAGGAGTAACAATCGAATTTCTTGTCTCTGGAACTGCTGAAGAATACATTAATCTTTCCGAAACCATACTGTATGCACATGTAAGAATTAAAAAGGATGCAAACACTTCTTTAACGAAAGACAAGAGCAAAACAGTCATACCATGAAAGTTGTTGCTGCAAATGCTATTCAAGCAGATCGATTTATTTCTTAACGGTAAACAAGTTAGCAACGGCAACGATTATTCCTATAAGAGTTACATTCAGACGCTTATGAACTACAGGTTTGATGCAAAAATTTCAATGTTAACCGGATCGCTATGGTTGGCTAAAGACGACAGACGATGAAAGTGCGAGTCTCGATCTCATCGGAAGAATTCACATTGACACCTGCTTACAAAATAAACTCATTTTGAACAACGTATCGTGCAAATTTAGATTGATTCCTCATAAACCCGAATTTGCAATCGAAATAAAAGGATTGGAAGGTGGAGGACCGAATCTAGTTCAGCCCAATCGTATTTGAAGATGTATTGATATACATTAAGAAAAAAAAAGCAATCACCGACCATATTACTCGCTCATTCCCGCAAATTAGAAACTGCAAATGAAAAGTTTCCATACAAGAAAACCGATGTAAAAGTCCATACAGTAATTCAAGGGACAACTTCTGCCCATATCGATAACGTTTTCCAAGGACAAATTCCTTCACGAATCGTAATTCCTTCCCATACATTTTGATAACATTAATCTCTCTCCTTTATCCGTTTCGATCGATGGAGAAATAATTGATGGAAAACCATTGGAAATGGACTTCAAAAATAAAACTTATGCTTTAGCTTACTTGAATACTTTTGCTGGCTTGGGTATGCTGTATCATAACAGTGAAAACACGATCAGTTATAAACGCTGGGGATTCACAGGCGATACTCTCTTCTGCTACGATTTAACACTGGATGGATGTGGCGATGACGACTCTCACATATCATTAATTATACGAGGTGTCCTACGTATCGATATGCGCTTTGCTGAAAAGCTACCACAGAACACTAACTGATAAAGAATGAAATGTGATTTGCGAAAATTAATAATAAAATGGATGCTCAACAAATATATGCAATATTGAAACCGCGTTGCAAGCAATTTGCAGGAGTGTATCTACTGAATCATGTACCTCGCGCACCTCGGCAGAAAGACGAGTTTATGGTGGTTAATTTGGACGAGTGTCATCTCAAAGGCAGTCATTGGACTGTGCATGGAAGTCGTGGAGAATCTTTCGACAGCTACGGACTTATGCCAGACAAAATCTCCATTTTGAATTATTTATCGAACTGTAAGAGACGATTTTGGTATAATAAAGAATGATTACAGAGTTACACGAGCAGCGTATGTGGACATAATTGCATTTATTACATATTAAAAAGATAATAAATTGTCATACATACATATGTATTGTCACCTAAACAGTATTGTGAACGAGCTGAAATCATTCCCTAATCCAAACACATATGTACAATTACTCGCCAAAAAATTAGCATTCTTCGTGTGGTTAATGAAAAAGTTGCGCATTACTGTTAATTATTACATGTGTTGTGTAATTAGGAATATTCCCTTTATTATATATGACACTATAACATCTCTGCTTTGATTTAACGTTTAGCTATTCAGCTTTAAGAAATTTGAATAAAAGTTGTAGCCAATGAAAAACTGCCTACGTAGGACAAAAAAACAGCATATGCAATAACATGTGACAAAAAATTAGCATAAGTGAACATTCTGAGTTATTTTCCATATATAGTCAAGTGATTTTTCAATAGTAGTTCATTCTCTTGCTGTAAAATCACAAAATGGGACGAAGGAAAGACATTTCGACCGAAATTAAGGAAAGAATTAGAACTTTGTATGTTCAAAACAAAACTCAAGCTTTAATTGCCCAGGAGATTGGCTGTAATTAAGCAACAGTTTCAGAATCCTGAGAAATGCCTACAACAAATGGTAAAATTGCGGAAAAAAGCCAAAAACAACAAAAAGACAGGATGCAATATTGCAGAAGATCACCAAAAGCAACCGGTTTGCTTCCGTTTCATCTCTGAATCAAGAGTGGAGAAAATATGGAACTAATCTGTCAACGCGGACGGCCCTCAGACGACTACACGCTATGAAATTTGATTCTAGAGTACCCAAACGTAAACGACGGGTAGCATGGTGCAAGGAACGTGTGAACTGGTCTGAAGACGACTGGTCATCTGTGATGTTTAGTGATGAGTCCTGGTTTTGCGATAACGGCCCTAGAGTTGGAGAAATACGTCATACGCTTACAGAGAAGAATGCCTGGATTGCTCGATGAAATTCGACGCCAGTGTAATGATTTAGTATATATACCATCTGTAGGAGTTGCACATTAAGCCTTCATCAATGGAACTCTGACTTCTGACGTTTACTGTGAACTGCTCGATTACTTCTTGATTCCATCAATGGAGAAGTTCGAAGGTACAGATAGACAATATATCACGTTTCAACATGATTTGGCAGCAGCCCACAAAGCTATGAAGGCCAAGGAATGGCTGGATAGTTGTCACATTACAGCACTTCCATGGCCTGCTAACACCCCTGACTTGAATGCAATAGAGTCACTGTGGAGGAGAATGAAGAAAAGGCTCCAGAATTCGAAACCTTCAAATGTAACAGAGTTAAAGAGCAATTTAGGACGAAATCACTCCTGATGAATGCGAGAAACTGATTTTCTCAATGCCTAAACGTGCTCGTGCAGTGCTTTCTGTCAAAGGAGGCCCCACAAAGTATTAATGTCAGAAGACTAAACTTCAGACTTAATATTGTTACAGAGATTAAGTAACATAGAATACCTTGCCTTATTGTATAAATTCTGGAATGTTATCATTTGTAATTCACAATTATTATTAAATTCTGCTATTTTTTTGTCTTGGGGTTTCGCATGTGCTTTTTTTTGTCATGAGTGGGTAATTTTAAAATGGACACATTTCTTCTTGTAATTGTTTAAACTTGAACAATTAAACCTTAATTTAAAGCACAGATGCCCAATTTTCACGTTTTTTTAATAAAATAATTCTAACTATAAAAGGTTTTTAAAAATTAACAATAAAGCGCCTGATCATTGTAAAAAAAAAAAAAAAAAAAAAAAAAAAGCTAATTTTTTGGCGAGAAGTTGTATATCTTTACGTGAATAAAATCATTACGGTAAGTATAATATTTAAGAAAAAAAATGTGTGTTGACTTTTATTTTATTTTTTCTTTTGCACAACAGGGAGGGCAAAATAGAATAAAATGAAAAATATTAATAAAATAAATTCATAACGATGAAAAAGAAAAAAATACATTATTAATAAAAAAATTAGATGATAATTTTTGTATTATATTTTTTTTCACACATAGATCAAAAATGTTTAAATACAACATATGCGGACGAGTGTACAACTACAAAAGAAATTTAACGAGCCACCGCGGGGGAAAAACACGGTGTGAAAAATGAAATTACGTTAAAATTCACTTGTTTAATTTGCATGCAATCGTTCCGTACCAAGAGGGAATTGCAAGCGCACAATGCAGCTGTACATCAAGGCCGCTTAAACTCTACACTACATGACCCTTTGTCATCATCCACAGTTTTACCGCAGGGCATTAATGAGCAGCGGAGATCAAGCTCGACCTCGTTTCTCCCTTCTCAGATTGCATCATCATCATCCCCCTCTTGACAAAGGGCCATCGACCTCCAGACAAGTTCTCCAAAGCACATCACCAAGTGCTCCCTCCTCTCCAAAAGTAAAACTTCAACCGGTTCAACAGATAATGTCGCTCCTTCTTTCCAACAACATGTGGCAGCTCATAGGATTTTTTTTTCACCGTTATTCTTATACGTAAAAGCACGATACGACTGATATTTACACGTATATTCAAGAAATAAGAAAAAGTTTAGAAAACATTATTGAAACTGTGATGATGAATCTCGTTCAAGTTAAGTTTTTGATTTGTTTAGCGGTAACATTAGAGAAAAAACAATCTGATGAAACAATTGAATCGATGCCATTATACTTGTGTTCGGGAACAAGACTGGTTTTATTACGATCAGAAATTTCATCGACTATTGACGATGTGATAGAAAATTTGGTGAACAAATTCAATACGTTTCAAAAAAATGGATCTGGATGGACTATCTCGTCCATTGATAAATGCAATGTGTATTTTGGAAAATATCACCCGTTGGTTGGTGGCTGTAAATTTAAGCTCGACACATTATTAAAAAATAAGAGAGTATTGCTCAATGTGGAAACCGCCAACAATTCCTGTTTTATATATTGTGTCTTGGCTGCATTGCACCCCGAAGCAAAACAGAGTGATGTTGAATATTACATGCAGTTTATGGGGGAACTCGATGTAAATGGAGTGACATTCCCTACTCTTATTACATACATTCCAAAATTTGAAAAACAAAACGATCTCTCTGTAAACGTGTACGGTTATGAAAAAAAAAAGTCTTTCTTTTATACATATCAAACTGGAAGTTAATTTATTGTTGCTTGAAAACCGTCATTATTGCACCATTCTTGATTTTTGTCGATTAGTCAGGGTGGGTGAAAAAAAAAAAACCATGCTGTTTGCTGCTACTGTTTGTCTATGTACAAAGCAAGGTTAAAAGAACACGAGAAAGAGTGTCGATCGAATAAACCTCAACGTTTAGAGATGCCCAAAAATCCGAAAATGACATTTAATCAATATGATCATCAATTGAAGGTATCGTACATCGTGTATAGTGATTTCGAATGTATTTTGCCAAAGGAACAAACATGTGTTCCTTCAAACAAATGTAGTTTCTTGAAGGGAACGTGTTCCTTGTGGTTACTGTTATGTCATCTTAGATCACGAAGGGAACGTGTTCAAAAATAAGCTATATAGGGGAGAAGACTGCATAGAGCATTTTTTTAAAAACATAGAAACTGATTACGATTAAATACAAACAAAATTAGCAACATCAGAGCCTATGAAACTAAGTTTACAAATTCACGATCAATTCTAAACTGCGACTCATTGTTACATATGTGAAAAGATCTTTCTACCCACTGAAACAAAAGTACGTGATCACTGCCATATCACCGGAATCTATCGCGGTGCAGCGCATCAAAAATGCAATTTGCTTTACAAACCTAAGAAGACCCTTCCTATTTTCTTTCACAATCTTAAATCATACAATTCACATTTCATCATGCACGCATTGACTTATTTCGGTGAATCGAATATTCAAGTAGTTCCACAAAACACCGAGCGATACATAGCAATACAAATTAAACATTTTCGATTTTTGGACAGGTGTCAGTTTCTATCTGCTAGTTTAAACACATTAGTGCAATCCAATGACAAATTTCGTTTGTTAGAAAGTTTGTTTGCAGAAGATCATGAGATATTAAGGCGAAAAGGAATTTACCCTTATGAATATATGACAGACTTTCAAAAATTTACAGAAACTTCTTTACCACCAAAACATGAGTTTTACTCTTCCCTCAAAGGAGAAGACATAAGCGACAAAGAGTATGCATATGCACAAGAAATATGGAAGAGAATGGGTTGTCAAATTTTGGGAGATTTTCACGATCTTTATTTCTTATCGGATATACTGTTTTTAGCTGACGTTTCCCAGCAATTTCACACACTATGTGACGAATATTACAGGCTTGACCCAGTTCATTTTCTGTCGCTCCCAGGTTTATCGTGGGAAGCAGCAATGAAAAAAACAGGTGAATCTTCAGAACTTTTGACAGACGTGGATCTTTACATGTTTTTTGAGAGAGCAGTCAGAGGAGGAATATCAATTATATCTCAGTGACAACTCCCTTCTAAAGGAATATGACAAAGAGGCTCCCATCTCTTATTTATTCTATATAGATGCTAACAATCTTTATGGACACGCATTGTCTCAACCCCTTCCTTATTCCGATTTTCTTCGGTTGGATCGAAACGAAATCGATCGTTTAGACGTGCATAAATTACAGTCAGTGACAAAAAATTAGCACCACCATCATTTTCACTGAAATTCTTTTAATGAAACAAAATTCCAAATGCTCTTTTGGAATACAGACACTTAATATCTTCAGAAACAATCTAGCTTCATAAAAATAAATTGAATGTCCACTTATAATTTTAAAAAAAAATTGTTTTACTCAGGTGATATTTCTGAGTGACAAAAAATTAGCATCAGCTACAAAAAAATGGTTTCGCCCTAAAGCTAGGCTCATTTAACTCAAGTAGGGGTGATATATTTACTTTATCATGTAGTAAGAGCAATTACTACAAGTGCTGTCGCAGAAGATGCGGGCAGTCATGGATCGCACGCTGAAAGTTTCGCAGATTTGTGTCGAGCTGCAGTTCATCACGAATTTGTTTTGCTGTTTGACTTGAGTTGGATGCAGCTCTGACAATCTGACGAACTGACTTTCCATTAAGGGCACGAGGTTTTCCAGAACCCTTGTAAACTGCATATTCCTGAGGATTTCTCAAATAGTTGGAAATAGCCTTTGGGCTTCTCTTCAAACGACGCCAAATTTCACAAATAGAGATGTTTTCTTGTTTGAAGGCATCAATTTGACCTCTTTCATACTCTGACAGCACTGAACCACGTCCCATCTTGTTGTATGTTTATTAATTAAGTTTTTCACTTGTAGTAATTGCTCTTACTACATGATAAAGTAAATATATCAACCCTACTTGAGTTAAATGAGCCTAGCTTTAGGGCGAAACCATTTTTTTGTAGCTGATGCTAATTTTTTGTCACTCAGAAATATCACCTGAGTAAAACAATTTTTTTTTTTAAATTATAAGTGGACATTCAATTTATTTTTATGAAGCTAGATTGTTTCTGAAGATATTAAGTGTCTGTATTCCAAAAGAGCATTTGGAATTTTGTTTCATTAAAAGAATTTCAGTGAAAATGATGGTGGTGCTAATTTTTTATCACTGACTGTAGATGAAAATGATGAAATCGGATTTTTCTTAGAAGTCGATCTTCTTTACCCTGATGAATTACACGATTCTCATTGTGATTATCCGCTAGCAGCTGAGAAACTCATCGTAACAAGCGAAATGCAAGAATTGCACACAAAGTATTATCTTCCTCATAAATCTGAAAAATTAATTCCTCATTTTCTTCCACGTAGAAAATATATTTGTCATCATAAAAATTTAAAGTTTTATCTCGGTCATGGGTTAGTTCTGGAGAAAATACACCACGTTGTGAGCTTTCGTCAAAAAGCTTGGTTGAAACCTTACACAGAATTGAATACGATAAAAAGACAGGAATCATCGAGTAGTTTTGAAAAGAATTTATTCAAATTGATAAATAATGCAATATTTGGGAAAAGTTTGCAAAACGTACGCAGGCAACAAGTTATTAAATTCAGCGCGAGTGAAGAGCGCTCGTTAAAACTTACATCAAAACCGACATTAGATTACTTTGAAACTATCAAAGAGGACTTGATGCTCTTCAAAACGCATCACCGTCGTGTGGTGTTAAATCGTCCCGTGTATATCGCAACAGCAGTTTTAGATCTATCAAAGCTTATGATGTATGAATTTCACTATGACCATTTTAAAAAGTATCTGCATAATGGTCGACTTTGCTTGTAAATATTATAAAATAAGGACTTCTGAAATTAGCAAAGGGCAGAATCTTTAATTGCCTATGCGTTTCGTAATCATTACATCTTCAGGGAAACAATACAACTACAATTGAGGCTGATCGCAAATTTATGGACATACCCCACCAATTGAAATGCAAATTTCAACCGTGGGGTTAAACAAGGAATGTTATTCGTCCGAATTACACAGTTCATGACTCATACTGCCATGTGTAAATAAATTATATAATCATAAGTTAGCCGATCATAGAAAATAACATAAAAATAAAATAAAAATAAGATAAAATTAAAACAAAATTAAAGACAAAATAAACAAAATCGTTAGATAACATAATACTAAAAGGCTCTTAGAAGCGGAGTAATCATCGTGATAATCGATATTCCAACAATCGATATTTATTGTTCACGTGGCCGATTTCGATTCTTGCTGTTGATCACTTCATTTACCACATCCAGGATTGGGTTCTTTATAAAACTTGTCTGGTTGTTTAAAAGTAATGCCTCTCTTACTAGTACTTGTTTTCTGATTTCTAAAGTTTCCAACATGATGATTCATCTCTGGTCCTTTTCATGTTTTATAATACTCATAATTTCTTGGATTTCACCGAAAAGTACAATTGCCCAAAAGTTCAGTACACAGAATTGTTAGCAATGATTATGACAAGCCCAAGAAAAAAAGAGGATGCAAGTTCACTTTAACTAGAAGAATGAAAACCAGAAAAGAAATAGAAATCCAAAGGTTATCAGGACATGGTGAAACAGTCACAGCTAGAAAAATCAAGAAGGCTTGCAATTTGACGGTCTCTGAAAATAATACAAACAGAAATAGCAAAACAAGGCTTTACCTACAGAAAAATAACACAAATTCCACCAATAACTGCTAAACATAAGAAGAAATGTGTTGAAATTGTAACTAGGTGGCTAAGGGAGAATCATGACTTCCAATCAACATGTTTTTCAGATGAAAAACGGTTTTCTTTGGATGGACCTGATAATTACAGCTCTTACTGTGATCATTACACAAAACAAATAAAAATTCGATGCCAAATGGGAGGGGGAGGTATCATTGTGTGGTGTATGATCTGCTGGGATGAGTTTATGTATTTGAAGCGGGTGTATGGAAAAGTACAATCTAGAGATAAAGTAAAACCATTACTTGACAAGAAGTTCCAGAATAAGTTGTACCAATTTCAACAGGACAATGCCTCAATACACACATCGAAACTGGTGAAGGAGTGGTTTGATGCATCTAAACTCCCTGTTATGGACTGGCCTGTAAGGAGTCCAGACTTAAGCATTACTGAAAATATCTGGGAGATGTTTAGTAAACTTGTTTACGATGGCCCACAATTTGCAAATATTGAAGACTTGTGGGGAAAAAACTAAAAAAGTGGCGAAAGCCATTACATCTAAAACACAAGATGTAATAAAAACTATTTACCAGTAATCATCACAGATTAATTGATGTCCTCCAGTCTAAAGGAGAAATCACAAATCATTGAATTATACTGTGTTTATGTTTGTTTGTTTTTTTTTTTTTTTGCAATTTATTGAAGTGTCCACACACAGCAGGTTTTAGGCAATTTGTCACATTGCTAAATGGCACCTTCTTCCATCCCTACATTATGATAATCAGAATATGAAAATTTGGAATAAGAAATACAATAAACTCAGAAACAGTCAACCATTAAATAAAAAAAAAATATATTTTAAATAAATATATCAATGCAAATCACAGAACATGCGCAACTCTTTTACGTAACACAAATTATTGAAAATTCTTTTGAAAAATAACAATATTTTAACAACAACAAGAATTACAATTTAACTTTCCTTCTTTTAAAGAAGCAAAATTATCTATAATTTTTTCAAAATCAACCTGACTGGTTATTTCTTATTCTATTGATAAAATTGCCATGATAGCCAAATGAAGATCTCAACTAATTTTTAATTAATTTAAGCTTGCCAAAGACTTTTTCACCAAAAGACACAGTATGGATATGTCAAAAAACTGGAAATGTCAAAAAAATTCTTAAGGAAATTTCAATATTTGGATATGACTGTGCTAAATCATAATCATGAATTACCTGCAATATTTCTAAAGATGTTGTGGCTTTAGCGTATGGAATAATAGCATGACTTTTGAAGCTACTTATTTCTGAAGAAAATTCGTCAGAATTCAAATCATTTGAATATTTTGTGACGGGGTCAGTGTGTGTTGTTTTGTGGTTTGCTTGTTGTAAGCGAGGCTTTGTATTTATTTTATTTGTTTGGAGCCCTCGTTAAAATGAAGTTGTATTGTGGGTGTGTTTATTGTTGTATTGTGTGTATGTTAATTAGATGTACGGTTGTTTTGGTGTGTAAAAAGGGCGTGTTTGTTGAAGTTCGTCAGGTTTTATTAAGAGTAGGTTATTCCAGTATTTAAGAAATTAAATTAAATAATTAAGAAGTGTTGTTTTGTAGTACTGGAGAAGCTGTGACAATGACTTGAGAAGCAGAGTGCAAGCTCTTGTTATTGTCGCAGTTTTCCCAGAAATTTTGTAGCAACAATGAGATAACATTTGTTTTTTTGTTTGTTGTGGAGCGCGTTTTTTTTTTTGTATGTGTTGTAATGCAGAGAAACCCTGGTAAGAACGAAAGTTGCGTCGTTATGAAAAATGCTCAGCAAAGCTAAATTAATTATGACAAACAGTTTTTCTTTGCTGAATTGGTGGCTGTCCGTCGTTAAAATGACCCATAGGGATGTATGCGACTAGCATAGGAATAAAGGAATGTGTCATGTTTCGTAACAGAATGTTGGCCGCCATCCAAGATAAGAAACTTATCGAAGATCATCTTGTGATGGGTGAGATTGTTCTTTATTTGCTTTGTCTCCGATGAAGACAGTCTAGTGCACTGGTCAAGGTAGTTAATTGCCGTGTAGTGAAATTTATTTTTAATTGCTATTACCCTGCCATTGCAGAACTTAGAGTTCGTCGTAGAGAGGAACCTATGTGTAACATGGCGCCCTCATGTGACGCTTAGAACGCTTCACGTTCTAATTAACGAGACACTCGTTTAAGTGCTTGTTTTACTTGTCAAAACGTTGATTGATTTTGGGCTATTAATCATAACTGTGGTAGTTAAGTATAGGACCTAGTAAAAGTGTTGCAAAAATTTATCACTCGATGTTTAAGAGGGTGTTTTTTGCACGTAAAGTTTGGCACATGAGATACAAAAAGGAAACGTTTGTGCATCCTTTGGGGAGATGATTAAAACATGCATTGCAATGGTGTTTGAAGTACTTAATATCGATCTTGAGTGAGGGAAAAGCGTTGCTGTGTTGTTAGTATACCACGGGGCTACGGCTCTCCTCCCCTCTCCTGTTCTGGGTTTTGAAGATATAATCACTACTTAAGGGCAGGAGTGATTGAAAAGGAGGGCGTGACACGTTCATGTGTTGTTTTCCCTCACAAGGGATGTTTAATTTTGGGCTGGATAACTCATTACATACAACACTGAGCATGACAGAGTTTTTTTTTGATGTTAAAGTTCCTGATCTCATGTGTTACTGATTTTAAAGTTCCTGATCGCATTTGTTGAGTTTGAGATATAGATGTTAAATGTTGTGTTATTCATTGATTCTATTTTGATCTTATTTTACTATCCTTAAAGGAAGGGTTAAGAGTTAAATATTTGCATTTTTTTTTTGCTGGAAAAGTGTTGTAAATGCAACCTCAGTGTAACAATTTAGTTAGAATGCACCAATGCACTATTCTTGTTAGTTTTAAGAAAAGAAATACATTGTTAAGAGCATGTAATAAGAATCAGAATCAACTGAAACAGTCATATATATTATTTATTCGTATTTACTAATCACGCTCTGCTGTACCAATTTAACAACAGTTTATGGGCCCAGCACGCTTCCACTGCACCTAAATCAAGGAAATAAGGTGCAACTATATAAAGAGTCAACGAAGCCCAGTTTTCCGATCGAGGCCTAACGAACTGTAAGTTGCTATTGCCTAAATCAAATTAAGATGTCGGAAGCCTGTAAAATAGAAAAGCTGAGTGATGAGAATTTCAATACATGGAAGATGATGATCGAGGCTGTGTGCGTAGCAAACGGCACGTGGGATCAGCTAACCAAGTGTGTTTCAAGACCCATAGTCATAGATGGCGATGCCACATCTTTGACTAAAACCACTGAGTGGGATTTGAGGGACGCAAAAGCCAGCAGCGATCTTTTGCTGTCATTGTCTACACCACAAGTCAAGCATCTTCGTGGACTTACAACAGCGTACAGCATGTGGACTAAATTGAAGGAAGTGCACGAGAAGACGGCTGACACCCAGATCATGACCCTGCTTTCAGCCCTAATAACAAAACGACTGACGTCCGAAGATGACCTCGACAAGCATCTGGAATTTTACACTGATACTGTCCATATCTTTGACGAAATGGCGGACCCATCGACCATGGAGAAAATTGGGCTTACTGCACTATTATTAAGCTTGCCCGAAAGTTTCTCATCCATTCGTAGTGCAATTCGAACATTGAAAGTTCTGCCCTCCCTTGAAGATGCCAAGAAACAAATCAAGGAGGATCTGCGAGGACGTGTAACAATCCAAGCAAGCAACGACAGTGCCCTTTACGTGAGACGTAAGGACCTTCAAGCAGAAACGGACAAGAAGGATCGACGCCACCAACAAAAAACTGACAAATCAAGCGATCAACGCCGAAAGTTCAGATGTCACCAATGTGGTAGGCGAGGCCACGTCATTGCAGACTGTAGATTTCGAAAGCAGCTCGAACAGACTCAGTCAAAGTGTGGAGACACAAGCAAGACAGCAGTCGAACATGATCCCACTTCACAAGCCCACAAGGGCGCGCCACAGACAAATGGATTCTGAACAGTGGTACTACATCTCATGTCTGTACTCGTGAGAACCTCTTCCTACAATTGCAGAAGAGTGAGTGCGACCAGCTGACGATGGCAAACGCTGAGACCTCATCCATTGAAGGTATCGGGATTGTTGAATTTAAGAAAACTGACGGTAGCACGATCACCCTTTCCAAGTCACTGCACGTTCCAGACCTCAGGATGAACCTACTAGCTGTAAGCAAGATCACAGACAAGGGTTACACCATCGTCTTCAACAGGCATGAAGCCAAAGTCCTAGATGATAAGAACATGGTCAGTGTGAAGGCAACAAGAGAAGCAGACTTGTACCTCGTACACATGAAGCATGTGGGAGCACATACTGTCGAGAAACGAAGTCATCCATCGATCATCACATGGCATGAACGCCTGGGCCACGTCAACGAAAATAATGTGAAGTCGATTGTAACAAATGGACTCGCTAGGGGTCCAGTCTTCGACGTCAATGATGCTCTACCAACATGTGAAGTCTGCATTCGAGGAAAGCAAACTTGAGCGCCATTCCCGAAATGGAGCGATACCGGGAACTCCAGGCAGCTTGAGCTTATCCACACAGACTTGTGTGGACCAATGCACCATACATCAATAGGAGGAGCAAGGTACTTTGTAACATTCATCGATGACATGTCGAGATGGTGCGAAGTCTATTTCCTGCGCCAGAAGTGAGAAGCATTTGCGGCCTTCAAAAAGTTCAAGGCGATGGCCGAAAACACAACTGGCGAGAAGATCAATTTTGACCGATTGCTTGAGGAGAATGGAATTAGGCAAAATCTGATGGTTCCCTATACTCCTCAACAAAATAGAGCGGCTGAACGTTGGAACCGTACTTTAGTCGAGATGGCCAGATGCATGTTACTTCTGTCCCAAATGTCACACTTGTTTTGGGCTGAAGCAATCAACGCAGCTAACAACATTAGAAACCGTTGCATATCCCGTAGTCTTCAGGGAGACACCCCGCACAACCTGTAGCGTGGAAAGCCAGCAAACATCGATCACCTCAGGATTTTTGGATCAAAAGCTTATGGACTGCTAAAGGACAGTTCAAATTCAAAATTCAGTATGAAGTCTGAAGAGTGTATCCTCGTCGGCTATAGCACCGAAACCAAGGCATACAGACTATGGAATCCCCAAACTCGAAAAATCATCGTATCCCTTGATGGCAAATTCATCGAAAGCGTAACACCAAGTATGACATCAACCAATGACCAGGAAGATAACCTGTTTGAGTTCAAGCCACGTGCAGAAGCACCATCACAAGATACAAATCAAGATGATCTGCCAGTCGATGACGACGATCAATACCTGGAAGCTGATGAACTTGATGCTGCACCTCAACCAGTCATTCCAAAACGCGCTCCCGGAAGGCCATCACTTATAAAGACTGGGGTGAGAGGCAGGCCAAGAAAGGTGTACAAAATGCAGCCACTGCCGAAAGTCAGCCAGGAACCAGAGCCAGAACTAGAGAGAGAAGAAAACCAGGATGTTGAAGATCCTCAAGTAGCCAATTTTCCGGCACGGGATGATCCAACAACTGCCCAAGAGGCCCTAACTGGTGAAGACAGACATGAGTGGGAGACAGCACTGAAGAAGGAATACGATGTGCTGATCAAAAATGGAACTTGGGAAGTTGTCAAACACCCATCTAACCACCGAATCGTAGGAAGTCATTGGATTTTAAAGACAAAGTGGCGTGCATATGGCGTTTCGGAATTGACTACCAAGAAACCTTCGCTCCCGTAGCCAGAGCTGTTCGATACGACTGATCATGGCCCTAGCAGTAAAATACTCTCTAACCGTCCATCAAATGGACGTCGTCACTGCGTACCTGAATGGCGACTTAAAGGAACAAATCTTCATGGAAAAGCCGGAGTCTTTTGACACTCTGTTTGGAATCCACATGGACGAGGTTCTCTTGCTGAAGAAATCCTTATAAGGCTTAAAACAGTCAGGTCGTCAGTGGTACCTGAAACTTGACCAAGCACTTAGAAAGATGGCAATGAAACCACTAAAGAGCGAGCCATGTATTTATTTCAAGCGGACAAAAGGCGACATTGTGATCATAGGCATCTTTGTAGATGACCTAATCATCGCAACACAGAAGCCACAGACAATGACCAACATCAAGAGTTGTCTCTCCAACGAATTTGAAATGAAGGATCTCGCGCCAATTAACTACTGCCTGGGAGTCGAGTTCACCCAAAACTCGAATACTGGCGTTATTACCATTAGTCAACGGAAATATGTAGTTGATGTGCTGAAGCAATTCAACATGGAAGACTGCAAGCTCATAGCAACTCCGCTCGACGCTAACGCCAAGCTGAAGAGACCGACAACTGATGAAGAAACGCCAACTTTCCCGTACCAAGAACTAGTCGGATCGCTCATGTACCTAGCATCTTCACGCGACCAGACATATCGTACTCCGTAAGCATGTTGAGCCAGTTTAGTGCCAAGTTTGGATGAGAACACATCGCAGGCGGCAAACTAGTCCTCCGTTACCTAAAGGGAACTTTGAACGTGGGCCTGAAGTTCACAAAAACAAGTCACTCCTTAGAGGATACGCAGACGCAATGCAGGCGACAGACATTCCTTCACAAGATATTTCTTCAAACTGTCAGGCACAGCGATCTGTTGGCAAGTAAGAAAAACAGAAGACTGTAGCTTTGTCAAGCACTGAAGCAGAATATGTTGCCATGTCAGAGTGTTCCAAAGAAGCCATATTATCTAAGAAGCATGCTTATCGAGTTGGGCCTGGAAGATCCAGGACCTATTATGATCTATCTTAGCCGGTTTTAGGCAATTTGTCACATGAGGCAACATTGCTAAAAGGCGCCCTCTTCCATCCCCACATTATGGTAATCAGAATATTAAAATTTGGAATTAGAAATGCAATAAACTCGGAAACAGTCACCCATTAAATAAAATGAAAAAAATTAATGCATATATCAAAGCAAATCACAAAATAGACTGCACTCTTTTACATAGCACAAATTATTGAGAATTCTTTTGAAATACAACAATATTTTAACAACAACAAGAAGTTCAATTTAACTTTCCTTGCTTTTAAAGAAGCAAAATCATCTATAATTTTTTCAAAACCAATCTGACTGGTTGCTTCTTGTTCTATTGATAAAATTGTGCCATATTAGATAATTTTTCTTGGCCAAGTGAAGATCTCAAATAATTTTAAAGTAACTTAAGCTTGCTAAAGCTTCTTTCACCAGAAGCCACAGTAACTGGAAATGTCAAAAAATTTCTTAAGGCAATTTCAACATTTCGATATGATTGTGCTAAATCGTAATCATGAATAGTCTGCAATAATTCTAAAGATGTTGCGGCTTTAGTGTCTGGAATAATAGCAATTGCAATGTTTTTGAAAGTACATATTTCTGAAGAAAATTCATCAG
This sequence comes from Rhysida immarginata, assembly GCA_023313115.1. Taxonomy (NCBI): domain Eukaryota; kingdom Metazoa; phylum Arthropoda; class Chilopoda; order Scolopendromorpha; family Scolopendridae; genus Rhysida; species Rhysida immarginata. Next base: position 92,406 of record JAHWFO010097863.1, on the reverse strand, counting down.
GATTTGAATCATTTGACTATTTAAGAGCCAAATTGGCAACTGCTCTTTTTAGAACTTCATTATTCATTGACAGTAATATCTCTCATGTAAGAAACTGAAGTTCCAGTGATATATCATTCAACTTTTTACTTCTCCATCTTAATTGTGAAACCTAACATCGATTACTTCCTTCATTACCAAGTTGAACATATACTTGTCTAAAATACCACTCTCTCGTCATTTGATTCTCCTAAATCCAATTTCTTTACCGCTCGTTTTCTCTTTTCTGGAAATTCTGCTGGAATATTCATTTCTGTGGCTAACTTTTCACTGTTCAGATATGTATTTACAACTATTTCTTCTCTAATCTGAATTAAATTAAGTGACAAACTTTCTATCAAATTTGATGCTTTGTGAATGACAATGTTTTTTATTGCAAGGCTTAATTCAGCTTACAACTTCTTGCAAAATCATATCCCTTGCAATTAAATAACACAAAAAGTTGAAACACTTTTACTATTCCATGTTTTAATGCTTTTATAGCATTTGCCCTTGATCCCCACCTTATACTATATCTATGTGGCTTTTTAACGTTGTTCCCAGAACATGCCATCAGGCGATCAAATATTATGCATTATATTTGATTACAATTTACTTACATGTACATTTAACTTTACAATTCTGCTTTGATGATTTGGAGGTTATGGTTAAATGATCAAAAGAACCCACCTGATCTTCTTACTAGCTAGTTTGAATGAACGTTAGTTTTAGCCTTAGACCAGGATGTCACAAATTATTTCATAAGTTTCAATGAACATTAGTTTTAGTGTCAGACAAGGATCTCATAAATGATTATGAAGTTAGAGCACCTCAACATGACTTCCGGTTGGTTGTACAGATTAATTACAAGAGTTGTAAACAAATGTTTACAAATGTTAAAAGTGGCATGAAATGGAAAAAAAAAAAAAAAAAATGTAAAATTGAAAAATAATGGAAAGTAATAAAAAATGTTTACAAGTTAAAAAATATTGGAGATAAAATAACTCCAATTTGGCACCCCCTTGCAACTGTCACCAGAGGCGAGTGCCTCACTTGCCTCACCCTAGATCCGGCTCTGGATCTATAATGATAATCAAAGTGCAGGCAAACTTGTGTCAAATCCCATATTTCATGCGCGGACAAAGTATATTGAAACACGCCACCATTACATCCGTGAAGTCCGCGAATCAGGCAAGATTGACATCCAATATCTGAAAACGGACGACATGCCCGCAGAAATTTTAACCAAAGGGTTATTCAAACCCAAGCATTTCCGCTTCATTAAGGAACTGGGTTTACAGGCCCTCGATTGAAAGGGGGTGTTGTAAATGCAATTTCAGTGTAACAATTCAGTTAGAACGCGCCAATGCGCTATTCTTGTTAGTTTTAAGAAACGAAATACATTGTTAAGAGCATGTAATAAAAATCAGAACCTTGAAAGTTTTCAACTGAAACAATCGTATGTATTATTTACTCCTACTTAGTAACCATGCTCTGCTGTACCAATTTAACAATAAAAAGCTTTGTCGGGGCCCCGTTTTTTTTATGTCTTGTAATAATTTTATGAATATTAAACAATATTGACTAGAATGATTTGTTTTCATTACCCACCATACCTACCTTCCAGCTAAGCGTCACCTCCCCTCCACGAGTCATTTTCTACAACCCGTCCCTATCGCGCGTGGTTCACTTTTACGAGTCGGGACCTTAAAATATGACCCCCCTCCCACGTGTTCGAGGGCACATTTTGGCGCCCGAACTAGTACTAGCCCGAACTAGTACTAGCCCGAACAGGGACTCGCTAGTATGGCATATTCCGGATTAAGGGTAGCTGAAAGTTAGGTGTGGGTGTGGTTTGTTAGTAGTGTGGAAGAATTGCTGTGGTAGAGAGTTTAGTGTTAATCAAGTGTGACTATTGTGAATTAAGTATGCCTGTGGAAGGGGCTAAGGGTGGTGATGCTGCACTAGAACCAAAGATGGCAGGGTATATGGGGATGGTGCCGGTTTTCTCTGGGGATGCTACTAGCATTAGTGTCTCCGGATTTTTGAAGGCAGTCGAGAGCATAGGGGCTCTCGGCTATTGGACTGACGAAATAAAGCTCACAGTAGCAAAATCCAAACTAAAAGGAAATGCAGCACCTATAGCCGCCGAATTGGAGCTGTTCGACGTCGACGCTATGCTGAGTTCCGATCAAGGCTTGGACAGGTTTTTGGCCGAGTCAAGATTGATCAGGACTACGGCAAAGAGCTGTCCGACAGCACAGAAAGGAAACTGTTCTTGATTTTTCAGAACGCTTGCAACTGGCGATGGATCGCTTTATTCAAGCAAACCCTGCCATGGAGGCAACGAGGGAGCAATTGTTTCAATGATTTAGGCATGGAACACTGCTTCTGCATAAGAAGCTCTTAAAAATTACTGCGCCCAAAACCTTCCAAGATGCCATCAAGAGTTAGAGAGGGGGCATCATGGGGATAGTAGTAGGGTCGAGTTTGACGCCAATCCGGCTGGTCTAGACGATGAGGTGTTTATGGAAGCACCACGAATTAGGATGCGAGATAGGGGGCATACCTCCACTCCAGTAGTTTCCAGGGAGAGGGAGTGCTCACGTAAGAGGGAGCTGAAGAGGTTAAAGAAATGCTTGAGAAATTGTTAAAAAAGGGAGGAGTCAAGCCTCGTGCTAAAAAGGGGGACGTAACATGTTTTAAATGCGGAGCCCCTGGGCATTATGCCCGAGAGTGTCAACAACAAAAGAAACAGGAAACTGCGCAGGTAGTTGCAGTATCTAGTGAACCTATTGTTCTGAAACGTGGCCAGGACAGGTTATATAGAATAAGAGTGATGATTCAGGGTCATTTGGTGGATATGCTAGTAGATACTGGGTCTCAAGTATCTTTCTTGGACGTGCAACTGTGTCGCCAACTGCCCCAGGCCCCCTATAATTATGTGGTTACTATGGTACAGGGCGTAAATGGGGGCTGCATACATATCAAACAAGAAGCCACACTCAATATTAAAATTCGGGGGAAGAGTTCTTCCCAAATGTGACTCTTGTTGCACTCATTCCAGGAAAGGCCATATGATGGAATTTTAGGAACGGATATCCTGGATGGTATTGCATTTGTATGCTCATCAGTGACAGTTGCAAGTGGTGAGAAAGAATCTGCAGGTGATGCTAATCACACGACAGAGAATCCAGAGAGAGAAAAGGAAGAAGAGGAGCATACTGTTAGGGATAGTGTGGTTAAGGCAGCATATGCTGCATGCCCAATGAAAGAAATTATAGCCCCGAATGTACTTGTGATGGTATCATGTAAGAGGGTCGCGAGTGAGTCGTATTTTGGACCATTTAAAGTCATGCAATTATTGGCGGATGAAAAAGTGAAAATAAAAGGCATTCGATTTCGCAATACCCAGGTGGTCAGTAAGAACCACGTGCGCCTAGCTGATCGACAGGCAGAGGATGACGATGAGGAATTAGCCCAAGCACCGGATACGAGACAGGTGGCTATAGGTAGAGAGACCGAGGAGTTTAGCAAGGTAATGGTGGATGTTGGTATTGAATGTAAGGTTGAGGGTGTACTGTCAGTGGGCATATAGCCAGAGGGAATGGGGGTCGAAGACGGCGTGTGTGACGGGGTCAGTGTGTGTTGTTTTGTGGTTTGGTTGATGTAAACGTGGCTTTGTAATTATTTTATTTGTTTGGAGCTCTCGTTATAAAGAAGTTGTATTGTGGGTGTGTTTATTGTTGTGTTGTGTGTATGTTAATTAGGTGTGCAGTTGTTTTGGTGTGTAAAAGGGGTGTGTTTGTTGAAGTTCGTCGGGTTTTATTAAAAGTAAGTTCTTCCAGTATTTAAGAGATTAAATTAAATAATTAAGAAGTGTAATTTTGTAGTGCTGGAGAAGCTGTGACAATGGCTTGAGAACAGAGCGCAAGCTCTTTTGTTGTCGCAGTTTTTCCAGAAATTTTGTAGCAACAATGAGATAACATTTGTTTTTTCGTTTGTTGTGGAGTGCGTTTTTTTTTGAATGTGTTGTAATGCAGAGAAGCCCTGGTAAGAACGAAAGTTATGTCGTTATGAAAAACGCTCAGCAAAGCTAAATTAATTATGACAAAAAGTTTTTCTTTGCTGAATTGGTAGCTGTTCGTCGTTAAAATGACCCATAGGGACGTATGGGACCATCCATAGCGGAAATTTCTGGAAGAATCAAGCGTTTGTGACTAGCGACTACCCTTCAAGGATAAAGGAACGTGTCGTGATCGTCATGTTTCCTAATAGAATGTTGGCTGCCATCCAAGATAACAAACTTATCGAAGATCATCTTGTGATAGGTGACAGATTTTTTTTGATGTTAAAGTTCCTGATCTCATGTGTTAGGCATTTGTTGAGTTTCAGATATAGATGTTAAATGTTGTGTTATTCATTGATTCTATTTTGATCTTATTTTAATATACTTAAAGGAAGGGTTAAGAGTTAAATATTTGCATTTTTTTTGCTGGAAAAGCTTTGTCGCAGCCCCGTTTTTTTTTTTTTTTTTGTCTTGTAATAATTTTAGGAATATTAAACACTATTGACTAGAATGATTTGTTTTCATTACCCACCACAGCTACCATTCAGCTAAGTGTCACCTCTCCTCCACGAGTCATTTTCTACAACCCGTCCCTATCGTGCGTGGTTCACTTTTACGAGTCGGGGACCTTTTGACCCCCCCCTCCCACGCGTTCGGGGGCACAATTTAAGAGTCAAATTGGCAGCTGCTCTTTTTAAATCTTCATTATTCATTAACAGTAATTGCTCTCCTGTAAGAAATTGAAATTCCAATGATATACCATTCAACTTTTTACTTCTCCATCTAAATTGCAAAACCATAACATCGATTACTTCCTTTATTTCCAAGTTGAACATATGGTTGTCTGAAAAGACCACTCTCTCATCATTTGATTCTCATAAATTCAATTTCTTTACCGCTCGTTTTCTCTTTTCTGTAAATTCTGCTGAAATATTCATTTCTGTGGATAACTTTTCACTGTTCATTAGCGATACGAAGTTATCAAAGAAGCTACGAGAGCCACATATGCCCAGCATACTCCTTCCTCTCTGGCCTTAGGGAAAGCACTTATCGCGATTGAATATTTATGCATTACTTATTTCAGAAGTTTCAATGAATATTAGTCTTAGTCTCAGACGAGGATCTCGCAAATTATTACAAAGTTAGAGCACCTCAATATGACTTCCAGTTTCTTGTACATGATCATTACAAGAGTTGTAAACAAATGTTAAAAATGGTATGAAATTAAAAATAATGAAAAAAAAAACCAAAACTGTATGTAAAATTGAAAAATAATGGAAAGTAATAAAAAATTTTAAAAGTTAAAAATACATTGGAGATAAAATAACTCCAATTTGGTGCCCCGTTACAACTGTCACCTGAGGCGAGTGCCTCAATTGCCTCATCCTAGATCCGGCTCTTGTCCACAAAATAGTGTTCCATTGTTTTTTTTGTTTAAATTTACATTTATTTGTTTTTGTAAAACTTGTCATACATTATAGAAAAATAAATTTGGTCAAAAGTACAGACCAGGAATGACAATCTTCATGATATTTTTATTTAATTTTTATTCAAGGTTTTTTTATTATAACCAATGTATTCACAAAATAGTGTCCACCAGTGTATATGAATGATGGGTGCTTTTTACTTTAAAGTTAGTTTAACTACTACTAATAATTATTTTAAAAATTAGTACTTACAACTACTTTGCAATTACTTTTTTTAATGAAGTAATTATAACTATATGCTTAACTATTGCAAAAAAGTTAACTACTTTTATAATTACTTTATAATTACTTTTTTATTATCCACTTATGTAATAAACTTAAGGCCAAATTTATTATTATGTATCAACTTTTATTATGTACCGAAAGGTGCTTTAAGCTATTACTGTGGGGAACGTGTCTGTCTTGTAACACCTATAATACTCCAGGTAATTTATTCAATAAGACACCCTTTTACAAAACTGATCACATTCTTATCAATTACTATCTGTCAATGTGATTTACCTTATCTTAAAGAAAAACACAAAGCCACAGCTCAGATAAGATAGGACTTTTAATTATTCAGTCGTACAAATATTTAATTACAATTCATAAGGATTTCTTCTTTACAGCAAGCTGCTTTTAATTCTAAGTTCTTGTCTCTTTATATTTTTAATATTGGATAATCATTCTTTGGACAATTCTTAGGGATAGAGTTCATCTAAATGTGTAGCTCGCATTTAAAGAAATCTTAGAAAAAAATTAACAGAGTTTTCGTCTCGTATCCTCTGAAAATAAATAAAAATGGTTAAAACTATTGATAACGGGTTGCAATAGCCAATCTAACTTTTCCTAGATAAACACCGATCGTGCTTATTACTCCCTCTTTCCCACTCTGACTCGATTGAAGCTTTTTTTTTTTTTTTTCCTGGCTTTTCATTCGATTTTACTAACTCCCAATTATTTTGAATAACCCCAATTAATACATTATCTTATTTCCGGACTAGCTAAATCTTGTTCTTTCAATCTACGCAAATTAACTCAGTTTATTAAGAGTCAGCGTCTCTTCATTTCCTCGTAATTCTCGTCGGTGATCGTATGCAGAAAAGCTAGATCTCTTCTACGGACAAGGCCTGGGCGACGGGGGAAGAGGTAAGTAAAAGGGGAGGGGGGGACTTTTTTTTTTTCTACGGGAATGGATTAGTACTTTCAGTAAGGATTCGTCGCTAACCCACGCTGAAAAATACCTTCGACACATATATCCTCATTATAAATCACCATACTGCACAATCAGGGATTCTGTCTTCACGGTAGAGTTGCAAACAAGGAGTCGTTCCAAAAATCTGTTATCGAGAAAAGAAAAGAAAAGAAAAGGGAAAAGCCAAGACAGACACTATTCCCTCTTAAATAGAGCTGGCCCAAATTATCAACCATTACCAGATTTTTCTTTCTTTGAAATTGTCTATTGCTGTAAGCAGGATCCGACATCGAACGTGTGGTCACCATTTTTCCTCTTTGTCATAAGTTTTCGTCATCTTCCTACGGGTTATTGTTCTGTAAATTATACCGTAGACTTACTTCTCATGGTAGTCTTTTATTCTTCTCCAATCTGAAGATTGCCTTTCTTCTCATCACTGGGTCCGAATCTTGGCATCCTCAGGAGAAACAAAACTGCGACTGCCACCTCCAAATTCGCTCAGTAATCTCTCTACCACTCTTCTACTCGTGCTACCCAACAATGTCTCTTGTCAACACGACGTAACAATACAGTCAATTCTCGTTAATACGAAATCGTGGGGACCAAGAAATTTTTTCGTATTATTCGTATTTCGTATAAACCAACAATACTAAAAGTATTATGAAATAAGCACGGAAATAGAGTACTTTAAGTTAGAAATAATTTTTTGTTCATCTCTCCTAAAAAAATCTGTAATAACAGTTTGTTTTCGCGCTAAAACAATTTTTTTTTCTAAATCACTATTAACTTTACAATATAATGTAAATAAGTCTTCAGGAACATCCTGACTGTACAATATATAAGATTTAATTTCCTCCATCAACATTCTAACATTCTCTGATTTGATGGAGCAGATTGAATTTAAATGATAAGATTTTTCGGGCAGAAGATTATAAAATAGGGCGGTTTCGTCAGCGTTGTTTCGTCACTAGAGCACGCGAAATTTTCAATGTTCAGCTGGTTTGCAAACTGGTTAGCTTTTTCTTTTAGAATATCGCCGCTAATGGGAATATTCTTTTGTCGAGCCTAAAACAAATACAGCGTACAGTACATTATAGAAAAAAAGCTTACAGTAATTTCTACAGCACTGTATTGTACTACATGTATACCGGAATAGAAAAAACGTTAACTTGCTTGTTTAAACCATGTTAAAAGTGCCGTTTCCATGTCTTCGTGTGCTGCTTTTCGCATTTGTTTTCTTCTCAGAGTTCCACTCGATTCAGCCTGTTGTCTTATCTTTTCCGAGTTTTTAAGTATCGTCGATAATGTTGACGGTGGAATGTCAAAGTCTTTAGCAACCTGCCCTTTTATAGCATTTGGTTTTTCCGCTGCATTCAGAATTTGTAACTTAAGATCTAATGAAAGATCCTTTCGTTTCCTTTTGCTTGAAGGTGACATTGAATAAAATTCCTGACTGTAATAAAATTAGATAACTGCGTTGTAGCGATGAGAAAATTGATTTTGAACTGATGCCGATATTGCACTTGTTTAAATAAAGATTTGAGCGCCACGTGACAGGATTTCAGATCTGAATAGCTGAACCAATCAGATTTCCCGTTAGTTTGAAAGCACGTGATTCAGATTTCGCGAATCAGATTTCCCGTTAGTTTAAAAGCACGTGATTCAGATTTCGCGAATCAGATTTCCCGTTAGTTTGAACTAAATAGCCGATATTTTTTTTATCGAATAATCGACTAAAAATTATTGAATAAAAAGTATCGACTGATTAAAAAAATCGAGTATTCATTTATTCGAATAATTCAGAAGCAATCACATATGAAATGACTTTGAAAATTATTTTTATTAACTTTACACTTCGAAATCTGAAATTTTATCATTAAAATTGTTCCTAAAAGGACTATTTTTCAATAAAATTATGAAATTTTCCTTCGTATAAACCGTATTTTAATGAAAATATGTTCGTATAAAGCAGAAAATTTTACGTAGTAATTGCTTTCTCGGGGACGGGCCACAAAATATCTTCTTATTAACCGGAATTTCGTATTAACCAGTTTCGTATTAACGAGAATTGACTGTATATCTTTCGTCTCTTCTTTCTTTGTTGATGCAATCTCAAATAGTAACAATAATAGCAGAAAATAAATCGTAGCTAATCTTAGTCTGAAAGTTCTTATCAAAGGAGAATTTTTTTCCTGTCCTCTTTTAGCATGTTACAGTCTGTAAATCTGTAACTTGATCTTCTCGAAACCTATGAAAGATTTTCAAAATCTTTTTTCGCCAATCAATTAATGTTGTTCATTGCATGGTACCAATTTGACACCCTCCGAAATTTTCAATGCTAAGTTATAGCAAGTCATAATTCGTAATGAGAAGATGAGAATGAATATAATATTATTAGGTACGTTTTTACCAATCGATAAATATGGTTCAAAGATTGTCTAAATTCGTGATGTGCGATGGTAAAAAATTAACCATCGATAGCTACCATTGATGGTTTTGTTTCCATTGTTAAATTGTTTTAATTGTTAAAAAAAAAAAAAATTTATTCAACATTTAAATTGTTCAGTTCAGAAATAGATAAACTATTTAAAATCAACAATTTTTCTAAATGTTTTGGATTCAGCAAATTCCTTTTTTTGGTAATTGTAGTGCCAGCCTTCAAGAATAACCTTTCAGCTGGTACTGAAGTTGCAAGTACACTGAAGTTGATATATTATGAGTAAAACTAAAACATAGTAATATTTAAGTAGAATTTTAAGCTTCTGCTTTCTTTTGAATTTTTAGTGATGAGACCGAATCGCATCACTCTTGGTTTTGTAACCGGACACTAAAAATGGTTAAATGATAATTGAACTTTTGAATTTTTCCCAAACTTCTAAAGGATTTTCTCTGGCATCTTCAAGTGGGGCTGACAAATATAGCTTTAATGATAAATCTAAATTTTTTTGGATATATTTTTGTTTTTCTCTTTCCCCATGAACATCTTTCAACATTTCCATTCTCTTCAACTTCTTGAGATTCAGTAATTGGAACATTTTCTTTTTCAAAGCTTTTCAGTTCTTCATTGATGTGATCAGTGGCACAAGCGCAACAACTTTTGCTTTTGAAATCTGATTTTTTAAACCTTGGGTCCAAAATCGTTGCAATACTGTATGAAAATTTTTTCTCCACATGGCGAAATCCTTTATACAGAACCATACATTACTAGGTACCATACAGTAGTTAAATTCAAGTGTATGATAAATAAAGTTTATTCAATAAACCATCTGAAGTGTGAAGCGAATTGTCAAGTCAACAAATCAAATCAGATCCCGTTCAGAAAATTTGCTGTGTAAAGTAGGTGACAATATTTTCAGCCACTCAGCGCATGCAAGTATTAGCATCAGCCAATTATTCTTACCATCGCACATCACTACTAGGTACCAGGTTTGAAGACACATGGAACAAATTTGTGATGTCATAAAGCTTTATTTTCCATACACATGTCATGTTAAAAATCATCGACGGTTATCACAATGAATCGGCATTTTGAAACCATTGATGTGTTGATGCATCAACCCTCAAAACCATCGCACATTATGAGTTTAAAGTGGTTCAATGGTACCTGTTCATTGGTACCACTGGAAATTACCAATGCCAAGTAATATATCAAACAACTTGTTACAACATGCCATGAACGTATATACAGGGTGTCTCAAAATTCCTGGTACAAACTTTTAGGGGAGGTAATATGGGTTATTCTAAGCAAAAATGTTCATATGAACATGGGTCCCAATTTGAACGATAACTGAGATATGAACAGAAATAAAAATGCTGCACTAATCTTAACACATGCTGATTAGTACTCACATGTGAGCACTGTTACGATTTTGAATGCGTAACTCGGAAATTACTCGTTGGAATACGATCAAGTTTTAACGGTATACACAGTTTTAAGTACCCTATTACTCCCCCAAATTTCATTATTCTAGGCGTTCTGGAACCTGAGTTATTAACATGCCACATTTTAATTCTGAACATATCTCAGTTATCGTTCAAATTCAGACCCATGTTCATATGAACTTTTTTGCTTAGAATCACCCATACTACCTCCCGTAAAAGTTTGTACCAGGAATTTAGAGACACCCTGTATAAGAATAATTAATAAGTTCTAAGATGAGTAATTAATAGGTTCTAAGTTAAGAATAATTAATAGGTTTTAATGTTTTCAAAAACGATTCAAAATTTTTGGAAATATGTTTCAAATGGTTTACGTGATCGCGACTAGTTTAGCGTTTTGATACATGGTTATGCCATTCCTTAATGGTTTATTTTTACTGAAATTTGATTTTATTATTTTAAAAGTAACTGTAGTAAATACAATTGATTAAAAATGAATACTCATTTTAATGAAAAATTGAAATATAAAATGAAACAATAAAAAATAAAAAGTCACCCAATGTGGAGAAAGTCTTATGGAGACAGATGTGGAACAAAAAAACACAGGTGAAGAGAAAGTCTTGTATCTTTTAGTTTTTATTATTTCATTTTATTTTTCAATTTTTCATTAAAAGGAGTATTCATTTTTAATCAATTGTATTTACTACAACTCCTACTCTTATATAATTATTAAAAGTAATTGGTAGATAAAAAGTAATTTGTAGTTAACAGTTTCTAAAATGTAGTTAAATTATGTACCGTAATTTACAGTAATAATGCCTCAGCAATGGATAGGCCGCAGGGCTGAAATTCATCTTTTCTAAAAAAAAACAACAAAAAAACATAAGATTCGCCACAGCGATAGTTACGTCACACCCTCTCTCCCCCTTTATGATAGCAAAAGCAAAACGAATTGGCTTAATTTAAGAGCAATGTATATTTTAATACACGCAAAATTAATCAAATACATAAAAATTGAGCTTCAAGAATGTTTTTGCACCTTCGAGAATGATTTACAATATTGGCGATACCACAATAGATAATTCAACATCACTAGCATATTCGAAACCTTCAAAATTGGAATGAAAAATAAAAGTCAAATATTCTTCTTGAAGATTCAAACATTCTTCTTCACTTACTTTATTTTCATCATTATTGTCAGCAACAGTTTTGTATGGTAATCAAGCAGCTTGAAACTTCGTTGATCGAAGCAATTTTGAAGATGCCATTCATATTGAGAAGTTACTTTCGTACTTGTTTTTGGCGGCGGAAAATTCAAATAAAAAATGAATTAATGTAATATATTACGTATAAAACAGAAAAATACAACTCTGTTCACTTTGGGTTTTCCACGTGTTCTCCTTGGTTCCTGGCGAATGATGAGAGCTTTGCTCTCGAAAAGTGCTTCCAGGTTGTATTTTTCTGTTATTTTTGTTTTTGTTATTTTCTTCATTACTTGTGTTGTGGTAAAAGAGCCTTTCTTAACACTTAATTACGATTATCCACATACCTCTTTAGTTTTAGTTTCATTAGTGGACATTTGCCAAGTTTTACTTTCTCGGAGAATTGCTCAAATTATACTTTTTTGTATAATTTTGAATTACTAGAATTATCATCAATATAATATATAATGAACTATACATTGTATGTACAGGGTAATTAAAATTCTGTGATGTACATTATACGCTAATTTCGCTTGAAGTTCATCAGAACAAATGCCACTTTATCACACCGAAGATGCCAGTCATATTGAGAAGTTACTTTCGCCATAGCGAATAGACTAAATAAGTGTGATTACTCTCGTATTAAGCAATGCTAAAATTCAGGCGAGCAGCGGATGTGCAAAATAACAGCGCTGCTGTCGATTTCGACCAACTTCGTGGCGTTTTTTTGCTGGCTGCAAATGGGAATTTCACGTTTCGTGTTCAGTTTCTGTCATATATTTTATTGTTTCACTATTTATACGTGATGAGCTTGTTATAATGTGTTAATAGTGTAATTTGCATATCGTTTGTTACGTTAAAACAGTATTTTTACTCGCATTTTAAAAAATTTACTTGTGCACATATCTTATGACAGCAGATAGGCCTACTTCATTCCTTCGGCGTTTAGCAAATGTCATTGTAAAGATCACTAGAATTAGGCCCTTTTAGAGTTGGAACAGATTCGAGTTTCAATGAATTTCGTTTTAATTTTCAATGAATTTAAAACTGCAGGATTATAGAAAAAGCAAGACGCTTCGAAAGAACTGATCACATGATGCTGTTCGCATTTGGATACAAAGTCTTTGCTGGCAAAAGGTAATCCGCTACTTCTTAATCCATTCCAGTTGTATAAATATATGAAACGTGAAGTTTCTATCGGATTTCTTATTTACACATCCAAACAGAGAACAAGTTAAAGCGAGTTAAAGGCATTTTGATAGTAAAAAGGCAAGCAAACTCTTGCATTATGTAGAATCAAAACTAAGCTAGAAATGACTTCTTGTTCCGCTGGTTCTCCTGAGGGGACGAGAGGGCCAATTTTTGAGTTGTTCAATCTATCGAGAAGTTTTTCTTAATAAAATATTAGGATAAATCGAAAATTTTTGAATGATATATTACCCTGGATGCAAAATAAAATAACTTTTCGAATTTTTTTTGTGGAGTTTACCTTTAAGAAATAGTAAGAATAAAACAGAACTCGTGTTTGAAAATTAATTTTTAAAACTACTGTTAACGTTTCATCCTTTTCCTTGTAAGCGAATACTAAAAACCTGCGACTCGCTGGTCGAAAATGCACACAGTGACATCTTGCGGATGCGCCAGAAAACTACGCAAGTAATCACACTTACTATTCTATTCGTTATGCTTTCGAATTTGTTTTTGGTGACAAGAAATTCAAATAGAAAGTGGATTAATGTAATATATAATGAACTGTACATTTTATATAAGGATAATTTAAGTATTGTGATGTACAAGGCGATTATAATTAAAGTCCCTTTGTAAAAATGCTATAAAAAAACAACCATGAGTCCGAATGACTTCAAATTTGGACTGAGCATTCTTGAAGAAGGGGCATTTGATATGGGATAAGAAAAAAATAGTTCCAAAATTTATCACTAGATGGCACTGTAAGCGGCATAACGGAAGCGGATTCAGCTAGAAGTGACATTTTGAATTGAAATACGACGGCTTTGGCATGAGTTGTTTATGGCATGATGTTTTTACATTAAAGTTGGTCAAGGAATGCAATTGACACTAAAACAAGTTAAACATGATTTTTTTTTTATTATACAGTACAGTATTAGCAAAAAATCAACTGTACCGGTCAATGAACATGATTGCTTCGGGTTTGATGATGGAAAACATGACTTTCAAGTCATTTAACAGTTGTGGCACTGTTAGTGCAAAGCCCATCCACCACGGCAAGGTCGTACCACATCGGATGGGAAAAATCGGTTTTTAATTGTCCTTGGGCCAAAAACCGCATAAAAAGCACATAATAATTCGGTTTTTAATTGTCCTTGGGCCAAAAACCGCATAAAAAGCACATGATGATTCGGTTTTTAATTGTCCTTGGGCCAAAAACCGCATAAAAAGCAACAATGGAAACGCCTATTAATTATCTCGGGACTTGCGCAAGACATGTTCAATATGCTGTCCACCATTTTCCTCCACAAGTTTTAACCGATAAACAGCATGTTCCACAACAGACCGGAGTGTCTCCGGGGTCACGTTGTGAACGTGGTGCGTAATCCGAGCCTTCAATTCCGCTAAATTTGCAACTGGGCCACTGAACACATGATTTTTAAGGTAACCCCAGAGCCAGAAGTCACAAGGATTGAGGTCCGGTGATCTTGCAGGCCAGGCTCTCGGAAAATGACGGCTGATAATTCTATCATCTCCGAAATGTGTCTTCAGCAGTTGCTTCACTGGCTTTGCAATGTGCGGAGGAGCGCCATCTTGCATGAAAATTATTCTATCCACGCATGCATGCTGTTGAAGTGTTGGAATTACCTGGTTGCGTAAAAGACACGCATACCGTTGACCATTGACTGTACAGGTAACGGGACCCGCAGGACCCACTTCCTCGAAAAAAAATGGCCCTATAATCAATGATGCTGTCATCCCGCACCACACAGTTACCTTTGCAGAATGAAGCGGTATTGAAACACATGCGAAAGGATTTTCCGTTGCCCATATCCTGCAATTTTGTGTATTGACAACGCCGTGGAGATAAAAATGGGCTTCGTCTGTCCACAAGATGTTCCATGGCCATTCATTGTCCACTTCCATGCGAGCTAGAAATTCTAAAGCAAACGTGTGTCTAATTGGCAGGTCAGCAGGAAGTAACTCCTGAACATGGGTAATTTTATAGGGATAACAATGCAGGATATTGCGTAAAATTTTATTGACCGTGCTCACAGGCATGTCTAAAGTTCGGGCAATTCCCCGTGCACTGCATGTTTGCACACCACTGTTCGACCCTTCCTCTAATGCTTCAGCCACATCTTCTACTGACGTCAAAGCAACTGCTTTCCTCCCTCTGCCAGATTTCACTGCAAAAGAACCTGTCGCTTCGAATTTTTTAATCATACACCTCAGAGCCTTTGCAGACATCGGACCACATCCTTTTTTCATTCCCTTTAATACCCGAAATTTCTTTAAAGCTGCTATGGCAGAGTCGCCATTCTTGTAAAAGAGCTTCACAAGCAGAGCGCGATCCTTCATTGACAGACCCATGGCAAGCTGCTGAGATACAAATATGACGAGAACGCCATGAGGCCTGCATTTTTATAACACATGCAATGTCTCATGCGCATGCGTATCTTTCAATTTGCATAGTACAAATCCTCCTAGGCATAATATGCCGCTTACAGCGCCATCTAGTGATAAATTTTGGAACTATTTTTTTTCTTATCCATATCAAATGCCCCTTCTTCAAGAATGCTCAGTCCAAATTTGAAGTCATTCGGACTCATGGTTGTTTTTTTATAGCATTTTTACAAAGGGACTTTAATTATAATCACCTTGTATATTATACACTAATTTCATTTGAAGCTCATCAGGACAGAATGCAACTTCATCACGTCGAAGCAGTGTCAGTTTTCAGAAAATCATTGTCATGCTGTTAAGAAAAAAAATAGTAGTTACACTGCAGCGATAGTTAAGCCGCACAGGCATTTTTTTATAACTTTTTAATGCATAAGCTGTGGCTTTATTACCGTCAATTACATTATGAAAACTACTTTTAGCTGAGTAGCTGTTAATTACTTTTTAATTACTGCACATCACTGGATATATGCATCACTTACCCAAGCAATTATATGTGCAGTTGCAGAAAGCATGGTGGAATGTGCCTCATGACACTATCCACAACATGTATAAGTAAACAAAATTTCAGATTTCTAGACCTTTTCGTTTAAAAGTTGTTGCTTGTGTTTGGGGCCTGTGGGGCTTTGCTGGGGCCTATATTACTTTTTTGTATGTTTGCAATATTTTTTTAGTACAGGGGATAATTTTAATTTTATTTGTTTGCAAATAGTTAACGTAACAAAGGATAATATTAATGCTTGTAATATTGACCATTATTAGAAACCATTTTAAATAGCATGATGAATCCAACATTGGAAGATGATGATGATATGAACGAAATTAATCATGGAATGCCTGTACAGCCTTGAAAGAAGGCTTCATACCATATTAATCTCATGCTTTGTGGATGCTAAACAATGCCCTTTCACGCGTGAAAGACTGATCAATACACATTTGCACTATCATCTATCTGCCTGTGATGGTTTAATAAAATTTCCTGTATGGAAAGAGGGTATAGTGATTTCCATAACCAACAGTGTATTTTAGATAACCTTGATGAAAACTGGCAAAACCAGAGGGTTGAAGTATTAATAAATCTTCTGTAGTAAAGTAAATTAAAAATAAAAATGGTCCTGTTAACTGGCATGATTACTTTCCTAGGCCCATAATGTTCACAAAGACTATTTCAGGCTATTTTATAAACTTTTAAAAACTTCATACTCTCCCTCCCCAACTCTTTCCATAAACTTCATGTTAAAAGTAAGTTTTTATATGTGTGTTTATTACTGTATGACATGAACAGTTTTATAAAGTAAAAACTCCATTTAAAGAATTTATTTAAGTATTTGAATTAAACATTGAGAGTATGAACTGATGAAAATATTACAATGAGCGTAAACATTTTTGATACAACCTTTTCGGTTTTTTGTGTTAAAGTAAATTAATTAATCAGTCAATTTAATTAAATTTCTAAAATTTTTATGTCATTCATTGTTGAGGTTTTCATCATTACAATTTATATTTTTTTTCTACTATCATTTTCTAAAAAGCTTCTTTTTCACTCACACTGTTTTGATAAACTAATGCATAATAGCATTATCTAAATTCTTTCTAAACATCTAGCTAATTTTAGTACAGTATGTCATGTATTTATGTTCCATAAGTGTCATAAGGCTTATGGAACATAATTGAAATAAATGAGAGATTTCGTCTTATTACCAGATAGCTCTCTACTCGCTTCCCTGGTTGAAAATATCAACAGAGTACTTAAATTAAGAGTATAGTCAATTCCATATAAGGTATTCTGTCACTTGAACTTCTACTCATGTGACCATCAGTGGCATAGCTAGTGAAGGGACATCTTTCCCCGGGCGTCAGCCTTGTTACTCTTGCTAGGGGGGGAGGGGGCATCGCGAGGACAAGATATGAGATGACGGGGTCGCCATTTAAACTCACCATGACATTGTCCTGATTTTACTGGAAGGTATGTCAGGACACTTATTTGTCCCAATTTCGTTATTCTGTCACAATTGTCCTGACTTACAGGAGTAACAGAGTAATAAAAATTCCTCCAAGAGTAACAGGAGATGATTCACATTCTGTTCACACCAATTCCTTCAGACCCTCCCAACATCCACAGGACTGGGTGTCTCATTTGTCCTTCTCTGAGATCATTGAGTCAAATGAATGTTCCTGAAGTGCTCCACATGATGTATGTTTTTTGCTAAAGTTCTTGCTTGTTTTGGCAACATCAAAGATGATAAGAAAATTAGAAAACTGCAAGCCACAATTATTTTTAAATCTGTGAGGATATTGTTCTCTGTACTGTGTTTAAAGACAAAATGAAAAAAGACCTTGCAGTACAACATTGTAGTTTAAAACCAACTACGAGGGAAAATCAAAAAGTAACCTTATTTATTTTTTTATGAAAATATTGTAGTAGGTGGTAGGAAAAGTGGATATACGTTTTGAACTTGTTGCCTTCCTCTATCGTTTAAAAGCACCGTGAAGGTGCCTGAAGTTTCTTTACTAAAAATTATATTATTTTTTTCTTAATAAGATACTGAATAGTCGAAATCTCACTTTGTGTAAAGTAATTATTAGGAGCTTTAACATAAAAGGTACTTATAAGAATGCACGGTTTGCCTTGCCCTTAACACCCCAAAGATGGCGTGCGGTCTCAGGGACCGCATCAACACATTTTTCTGAATATCTTCTTATGAATTTTTAAAAGAAAAAAAATGACCACTTCTGTATTCTCCCAAATTAGGCCCTTGGGAGAATCTATCAGCAGGATAATGATACAAAACATACTGGTGTGATTGTTAAGGAATGGTTCAAATCCAAAAAAGTGCGATTGCTTGAGTGGCCAAATCAGTCTCCAGACTTAAACCCCATCAAGCACCTTGGTCTGTACTTCTTCCTCGTTGATGAAGCCTGCAGGAAACTGACTTCTATGTGATGGGCATTCAAAAACTTGTACCACGATGGGACAAATGCCTTAATCGCAATGGCTCATATGTAGAGAAATAACAGAACATTCATGTGTACTTTGTATATTTTGTTTGTTCATGTCTGCTCCAGCACTTTCTTTAAAAATAAATAACGTAACTTTTTGATTTTCCCTTGTAATTTCGGCATTTAATCCCACCTTCATTAGGGTACAAGAGAAATGGGCTAGCAGCACTTAAATAATGAATAATGAGACAGTAAGGACTGCTAAGCCAAATTCTCTTGTACCCTGATGAAGGCAGGATTAAATGCCGATACTAGTTGGTTTTAACTACAATGTTGTATTGCAAGGTCTCTTTTCATTTTGACAATTACTTTTATTTGTATTGCTGTCTTACAATATTACTATAAAATGGAAAGTAAAGGTAAAATTAAAAATACTTATTTTGCAAAGCAATTTTATATTGAAAATAAACATTTATTGTATATTATTATATTTACACAAATAAAAAATTGTCCCTGCCCCCGTCCCATTCAGATTTTCGAAATGAAATATCGGATCACCTTAGTTCTATAAACACACAAAATACACAATTATAAAATAATAGTAGAGTATTCTTGTAATAAAACACCAATAATTCTATCAGTTCTTATTTCAAAAGTTGTTAATTGATATCGCATGGAACGGGGATCAGTTATTTTGACTCCATTTGCTCTATTCTTTATCACTGATTGTTGAGTGGCAAAACAATTCTGTAGCAAATCCCTGTCCTTTGTTTCTTTCTGCATGTCCTGTTCCGATTTCAAATATTTTTCACTATGTTTCTGAAACGTCATTGTTGAGAGAAATGTTAACTCTTCTTGTAAGATACCCTGCACCTTGTTGATTTGACATTGTCCAATGTAAGGAACGACACAAACATCTGGTGGAAAATTCTTATAGAGCAGTTGTATGAAGAGAATTACTTCTGATTCATGACTTTTAGGACATATAAACAATAGCATTAAAAAAAATACTTTAAATTAAGTTTCTTTAATCATTATATAAGGGTTGCCCAAATAAAAGTGGAACTGTCATGAGTGCGCCATTGCTTGAAGAGGCAGAATGTTGCGTTTGCAGAGAGGGCTCTGAGAGGTAAGAAGGAAAGTCACCGGCAACTATTTGGGTCATAGATGCCTCCAAATGTAGTGAATGTACAGTTATGTAATTTTTATGGCGAAAGATGCGCGTCCGGTTGAGATTTATTGTCACACGTAAAATATATATAGGATTGAGTGTTTTTCGACACTGACGGCCTATTCCTATTGAATTGGCTGAAGACAAGCACTACAGTTAATGCAACCAGCTACTGCACCATCTTACACAAACTGAAAACAGCAATCAAGAATTGTCGACAAGGCATGTTATCCAAAGGGGTTATTCTGTTCCAGGACAATGCCCACCCTCATGTGGCTACTGCGTGCAAAGATTTGTTGCAGCATACTCGAACACTTCCCGTTTAGCACTGACCTCTCAACTTGCGACAACCATGTCGTTGGTCTACTCAAGTAAGCTCCGAAGGGTCAACAAGATTCCCAGACAATGATAAGGTCTGGGTCACTGTTGAAGAATAATTTCATGGTCAATCCCAGAGATTCTTCACCCATGGACCGCTCATCAAATCGTGGATCACTGGGACACCTGTATCAACCTTCAAGGCAACTATGTATAAGCGGTTTGTTCTGTAAGTATCACTCTTTATTCTGTATACTTACCACATTGGCACCATTAAACCATGTGCCAAACTGACAGCAGTCTCCTTTTTTTTGGGCGGCCCTTATAAATAAAGAATTATTAATAAAAATGAAACACTCACGTGTAATAAATTTCTATACTGGCTTTGTGCTTCAATTTTTTGCCTACAACTATTATGGATATGTTGAGAACATGGCAGGTACTGTTCCACTTGAGAACATCATATTCTTCGTTTAAAAGAAAACAATTTTTTAACAAATCCTTTAAGTCAAATAAATGTGTAGTAACCGACATTAACGTTAAAGCAATGGAAGTTGTCTGCGCTAGATGAATGACTTTCTCCAGGTGCTCAACTGGCCATTTATTAACTCAAACAAAATAAGATAAAAATGTTATTAAAGAAAAATAAGTGGCAGAGATATTTTAAGAGAAATTAGTAAAGAGCAATACCTTTATCAAGCCGTGTAAGACGTTTGGCCCAATTACTATAGCTCCCGGTTTTCAAACCATTTTCGCACATTGTAATTGGTCCAAAGGAAGTTTGACATAAACGACTCCACTGACTGTCAAGTGAATAAGTGATGTTCTGTAAAAGTGATTGTTGATAAACAACTGTCAGGTGAATCGTTGTATTTAACATTGTAAAAAGTTGTTGCCTAATAGGTACAATAGCAATCAAAATGATGGAATGTAATGGGCACAGAATAGGTTTCCATTCAGAAAGTCCAAATTCTTTACTTTTATCAGTAGAAAAGCTTTTAACATAATAATTTATATTTTCATCTGCTGAGAGCTTTAATGTTAAATTTCCAATAATTCTAAAGGAAAAAAATTACAAAGAAAAAATAAAACAATATTTTTTTAAATTTTAATATACATTTCAACACTCTGGATAATATATTAAATTACCCATTCAAGGCCAACCTACCTGTCAGAACAATTAGCTACCTGAACTGCCAAAATCCAATTGTATAATGAAAATTTCTTACAAAACTGCAAAATTACAACAGGGGATTTCTCCTTAAGCTCTTGAGATGCTTTCAAATCATCACCCATAATTTTAATTAATGTTGGCTATAATTTTGATGAAAGGAAAGAAAAATAATTTTTAGTGTTCTCTTATATTTTTTCAATGAACAGGCATTTTTTAAATACATCTTAATCACATAAACATTATGGAAGCATTACAAAGTTATATATTTGTGTAGAATATCAAATACTGTAAGTGAAATTGCGTTGGAAGAGATACAAAAATTACATAAACATATCCAACTTACAGTTTTATTAATGCAGAACAGACCTACCAAGCTTTAGTTCTATGAAAAACGATTTTGGTAGCTAAAATACTGATAAAGGAGAGGAAAAAAAAGCAAACTTTGAATGAAATTGTTATTTAAATTAATGATTTCAAAGAACATAGTGAATATATCCTCTATAGACAGTCATGATTCTCCATTTGATAAGGGGCTTTCATAATTTTTTATTGAAAACAATTACTTTACAAAATTCATTTACGTTTTAAATAAAATAATAAAATAATAGATACATAATAAGATAATGGATTGTCAATGGTATCAGGATTACAGTGGCGATCACAAACAAAACACACATTACTGTTTTTTAGTGAACTCTAGCAACAATTGCACGCACTAAAAAAAAAAAAAAAAAAAAAAAAAAAAAAAAAAAAAAAAAAAAAAAAGACCTATGTGTAAGGCACTGACATGCTAACACACATACTGAAAGCATTGATGTCAGCAATAAAATTTGACACTTGGCAAATCTGGAAGATACATTACAGTTGCTTGAATTCAGCCAATGCAATGGAGTCGTGTAATATGAACAAGATAAAGGAGAAAACTAGTCGTTGTAACCAAGTTTGAAGTTATCCAGTGGACACGGAAATCACTTCTTTTGTTCCAGAAGCATGCTTAAGGTATGAAAGGATTTCTGTGACATCAATGACCATATGGCCACAGGGATCAGAGACACTTCATCAGAGCTTTCATTGAAGATGTATGCAGATTGGTTTCTATCATATGGCAGTGGAAAGTGAAAGGCATGCAACAACTACCAGTCATATTAAATGGTTAGTTGGTTTGGTTTATTAGAATTTTTGACGTCGACTGCTAAGGTCATTTTGCACCTTTTACACAAGTTATATCTGTATGCAGCCCGGGACAAATACAAACATCCATGCCCACAGCAGGATTCGAACCCACAACCAGGCGGACTCGAGAACTAGAAAGCCTACGCCCTAGCCCTCTCGGCCACCTGGCCGGCTCATATTAAATGGAGTGGTGCTAAAAGGGAGGAGGGGTAATGTGAGTCATTGAAGTGGTACTAGTGCTTGCAGACATTAGATCATAAATATGTATGTATTGCCACACTTTGCACCAAACTATTCAGTCCCAGAATCGTGCAGAACAGGCCCATCTTGTAGAACAGGAATTTTCCTTTCTACACCATAATAAAATACAGTACAGACCCAGTCGAACGTGGTCTGCTACGGAACGAAATCAGCTCCAACGCATTTTGGTTTGGCTTATTAACACAGAATGGACAGCTTCACCGTTTCCCATGGTAGTTAGCAGACGGTGGCGCCCACCGACGGATTGGTGGAATTTGCCGGCTCGTTAACATGCGTTTCAATGGAGCTTGTTACGACTTTTTCTAGATTTTTAATTATTTTTCGGTCTGTAATTAACGAACACTATTCTGATCACACGGAAGCTTGAAATGAATGCCATGTAATCTTTTGGCATCAAGAAAAAAATATTTTCCATGGAGGAAAAATACATATTTGCCTAATTAAATGCTTGAGTAACTTGCTTGGCAGAATGGCTGTTAAGTTTACAATATACATATAAATCATTTAGACTTTACCAATATATTAATATTTTTCTGAAATATAGTAATCTCACTCAAAAATTAATCTAATTTCAACAACAGAATTAATCTGAACTACTTTAATTTGTTTGTATTGAGAAAGTGATAAGCAAAATGAGTGACAAAAGCCGTCAGAATGCAATATTTAAATATATTATATACCCTTAAATATATACATTTAGTCCGCCAAGGGTGCATAATGTTGCCCCTCTTGTTCATTATCTTTATGGACTGGATAGACAGGGGCAGCCGAGGCGATGAGCATGTTTGTGTGGGCGACTGCCTGGTGGAGAGGTTGCTCTTTGCTGACGACCTTGTCCTCCTTGGGTCTTCTCGCACAAACCTTCAGCATGTACTAGACCAGTTTGCAGCTAAATGTGAAGAAGCTGGGATGAATATCAGTGTGGCTAAAACCGATGTTCTGGTCCTTTCAAGACAGCCAGCTCAGTGCGCTCTCCATTAAGACAGGTGGAGAAATTCAAGTATCTAGGGATTGCATTCACGAGTGATGGACGGCAGGAGAAAGAATTGGATGCTCGGATCGGTGCAGCAAGCTGTGTCAGACGTGAACTGTGGCGATCCGTGGTAACGAAACGCGAGTTGGGTAACAAAGCCAAGCTCTCTGTCTTCAAATCTATCTTTGTCCCCATTCTAACCTATGGTCATGAGGCTTGGGTAATGACCGAAAGAGTGCGATCGCGGGTACAAGCAGCCAAAATGAGATTTCTGAGAGGTGTAGCAGGTGTTACCCTACTATATAGAGTACATAGCAGCACAATAAGGGAGTCTTTAGGTGTTGAGCTGCTCTTCTCCGCATTGAGAGATCTCAGTTGCGCTAGTATGGCCACGTGATACAGATGCCGCAAGTTGGTCTTCCTAGGCAGTTGTTATTTTACAAGCCGGTGGGTAAGAGACCAAGGGGTCAGCCTAGAACCAGGTGGCCAGACTACATGGAGAATCTGGGTTCGAGTCGCTTGGATATTACCAGGGAGGACATGCGCCTGATGATGGAAGATCGCGATCGCTGGAGAACCTCCATAGGGCTGCTGCCCCTGCGACGTAACGGATAAGCGGGTTTGAAAAGTAAGTAAGTAAGTAGATACACTACATAATGATAATAATACATTGAAGTAAATGATGTTGACAAAAATTAAGCAAATCCACACTTCAACAAGATAATAGAACAAAAACAAAATTCATAAAAAATGGCAGTTGATTATAATTAATTTACATTTGATTTTAAACTCATTGGGAAACGAGTTACCATTTATTTTGAATTCATAAAAGGCCAAAAATTAAAATTTTCAAGGAGTTAAAATTTTTTTTACAGTTTGCAAGCAGAGTAAATTTTATTTTAAATTAACATTCATTTTAATATCTGGCCACAAAAGAGATTAAATTTCTTTACTGAAATCTCTTATTTACAGAATTTTTTAAGGCACAGTTCTGCAGGTTGATGTAAATAATAGTGATTGTTAATAGGAACTAGAAATGGATATTAATAAAATCTAGTTGAATAAGGAGATGCTATAAAACCAGCATACATGATAAAAGTAAAAAAAAAATAAAAATAAATAAAATAAAAAATAAAAAATAAATAAAATAAAAAAATATCGCAATTATTTCTGCATCAACCTAATGAAAAGATTTTTCCAGATATTATTAATACACCAGGTAAACGTTAAGGTTTTTAATATTTATTAAGAACTTTGCTTAGTTAATCAAAATAAGCAAAATGTAAGTTTATAACACTTATTTTCATTGTACACTGAAAAAATCCTGATCACAGTTTTGTTAATAATGTGAGAATTTAAAAAGATAACTTTTCATTTTTCATTTAATGAAATTAACGTAAGAAACTAACAATTGTTTTTAGCTACACAATTAAGCAAACATCACGCTAAAAAGCTTTTATTTTCTATATAAACATATAAAATTCTGAATACACTTTTACAAAAGACATTTAAATCAAAAGTTAAATTTTTAATTAATAATATTACCCTAAGAAACGGGTCACTTTGAAAGTTTTAATAGATAAGCAAACATGTATTAAATGATTTTATTTTCATTGTATAGATGAAACAATACATATACAGATTAAACGTTAACTTATTTATTGAAATTAAAATGAAGAACAAAAAATAAATTTAATAATGAATTATATCTGAACAGCGCCTATTCCCTAATGCCATTCCTATGCTAAGCAAACCCCCGAGTCTACCCTTCCGTTTGGAGCGCTGCTTCAAGGTAACTGCCATCAAAATGCTGAGCTGTCCATTCTGAGTTTTTCTGTATGGATACCGTAACTTTATTTGACCGGGTCCATACTGTAATAAACAGATACTGGAGATAACACTCCAACATTAAGTAAACATATTAAGATTAAAAAGCAAAATAATAAAATTCCATAACCTGGGAATAAGCGACGGACATTTGGAACATCCATGTTGTACCAATGTCTGCAATGTGCCACTTGATAGAAGCAATAAAGCCTGATGCTCATGGCCCTTGGTTTGTTCCTAGGTTGCAGAAATTTTCCTTTTTCCATCTGAGCACCAATGATTGGCGA
The DNA here is from genome assembly GCA_023313115.1 of Rhysida immarginata. Lineage (NCBI taxonomy): Eukaryota > Metazoa > Arthropoda > Chilopoda > Scolopendromorpha > Scolopendridae > Rhysida > Rhysida immarginata. The sequence continues at coordinate 66,802 of JAHWFO010097863.1, read as the reverse complement.
TTGAGATAGAGAGTCATCATGCTAACCACATTGCAATCCAGGAGGGTTGTATAGCTCCACAAATATATTAATTGCTTGGGTGCCATCAGCTTTGACAACTATTCACTTCTGGCTTTCACAGTGCATTGACTATGAAGTGTCACTTTATATTTTTATATGCAGCACCTGTTTTTGTATATTTCACCCTAGGCTTTTATAAGAAAGTTACACAAGATAATTAATCCTAGAACACGCCAATTGAGGAATCGTGAAGCCTACCGAAGTCAAAATTCTCTGAAGAAATATTTAGTAAGCGGTAAGGAGAAAATTCCAGTCTTAGAAAGATCTAGTATTTATGAAATTGAACGTGCCACATGTGGTGGCTCCTATCGAGGTCAGACGCAGAGGAAAATTTGTTCCAGGGTTAAAGAACATTTTGCGTGAATCAAAAAACGGGAATACGGAAGCTTCAAGTTTTGCCAGCCACATCATAGATTGTAAACATGACTATGATCCGAAGTTAGTCAAGATCTTCCATATTTCCCAGGATCCAAAATTATTAAACTTTTTAGAATCGGTGGAGATCGCAAGATAACATGCAATCATCAGCTTAATACTGAACAAGGCCCCATGAATGTTGCTGATTGGATGACAATTGGAAAAGCCTTAAAATCTTAACCCACTTGTTTGTGTTAATTATGAATGACAAACTTAAGGAAGTGTATACTTGCGATTCATGAGTTCATAGAGTTGTATTTGGCGAAAGAAACGATGGCAATTCACACAAAAATATGAGAACAAAACTTAAGATATTTATTCATTGAGTAGTACAATATAAAGTGGGGAGAATAAGTAATGCCACATAATGACAAAAACAGGAAATAAGCAAAATAAGGTAAAAATCCTTAACATAATCGCCCCCCCCCCCCTTCAATACCGCTTCGATTTGGGTTAAAAGAGTATAAAGCTCTTCAAAAGTTAATTTAGCATTGCCAACGACTCTTTTATGATGATGCTTAGAAGATTTAATACCTGCTTCCCAAAGTCCGTCAACATGGGGAGAACGAGAAGGAATGAAGTGCTACTGAATACAAGCTTAGAAGCAGAACGAGTAATGCAATCCTCGCTGGACTTCAAAAACACACCAAGATCTCTCAGCAAGGAACAGGCTCCCAGGAAATTTCTCCTGTTATCAAACAAATATGTGAAGGGCAGCCACGACGAGATACGAATCTTCTTAAAGTCAGAATGAAGGAATCTGTTGTCAAGTAGGTGACGAGCTCAAGGTGAATGGCTTTGGTGGCGAAGCAAACAAATAAGCACACAAAACACTTGGATGTCTTGCAGCCTCGACCCTTTTTGTCTTTAATCAAAATAGGGCCTGCGTAATCTATTCCAAAAGATTGAAAGGGAAAGGATGTTTCAACTCTGTTATGAGGAAGATTACCCATGACAGGTATAATGCTTTTCAGAGCAGCACGGAAGCACTTAACACACTGATGAACAACCCATTTGGCCAAATTTCTTCCATTAGTAATCCAGCATCTTTCTCTTAGTGATGCAAGAAATAGTTGAGGACCAGCAAGCAGAAGGCGAAGGTGTTCTGAGGTGACTAACAGTCTAGTTAGCGGATGTTTCCCAGAGATGAGGAGGGGAAATTTCTTATCAAACAAATTTCTTACCAGAATTAAGCAATCTACCTCCAACCCATAGCAAGCTGTCAGAGTCTAAAAACAAGGACAAGGAAGGTAGCTTCGAACGTGGTCGAGGATCATGGGATTGACAAATTTTAATTTCATCAGGGAAAGAGTGGTTTTGAGAAAGTCTAACAAGAATCAGAAAGGCATGCTCAATTTCAGAAGGTATAAGAGGACCATACTTTCGGGCATCCTTAGGGCATAGACAGTTGCTCTTGAAGTGCAATATAAGGGCAACAATGCAATTTAGATGATCAAAATCAGAGAATCTTGAAAACGGAAATGAAGAACATGCAGCAGTGGCAGATATTACATCTAACCTTTTTACTTCTGGAAGATCATATGGTATGGAAGGCGTTTGGAGAGTTGGCCAGGTGGTCCATGAAACCACAATGCAGAATCCTTCAGCGCAGTAGGAGAGACCCCTCTTGAGAGGATGTCGGCAGGATTATTTTCACTGGAGACATAGAATTCTTGGAGAATGTCTGGATCTCAGATATACGATTGGCAACAAACGTGTGTAGACAATTTGGATGCATTTTCAACCAACGAAGTAAAATAGCGGAGCCAGTCCAAAAGAAGCACTCATCAAACGTAATTTGGAGCGCAGAATTAACCTGCTGGGCTAAGCGGGTAAGAGTGAGAGCACCACAAAGTTCTAGTTTGGGAATGGATATAGACTTCAGAGGAGTCACTTTGGCTTTTGAACACAGTAAATTTGAAAAAATAACACCGTTTTGATCAACAGAGCGTACATAGATGCAGGCGCCATAGGCCTTGATGGACGTGTCAGAGAAGGCATGAAGCTGTATACTTTTCGGCTCATCGCAGAAGATACGTCTGGGAAAGGCAAGTTCGTTTAGGGCAGGAAAATCATCTTTCAGGTTCAACCATTGAGTGGACAAGGAGCGAGGAATATTATCGTCCCATGAAAGTTTCTCTAACCAAAGCACTTGCAACATCATCTTGGCCTTAATAGTGCAAGGGCTTAACAAGCCAAGAGGGTCGAAAATCTGCGAGACGTTGGACAGGATAGCACGCTTAGTTATCCTATTTGGAGAAGTAAGAGAAACAGAGAATGTCAACTTATCACATCAAGTCCATGCAGTCACACAACCAATGCAGTCCAAGAGACTTTGTGCTATCATGCGAGCCAATATCAACTAGGATACGGGGAATGTCGGAGTCCATGAAGTCTGAAAGAATTAGAGGCTCGTTCGAGATCCATTTTCTTAAGTTGAAGCAACCAGTTTGCAAAGTAGCAGAGAGATTTTTGCACAGTACCTTTGCTGTGGAAACGTCGTTCGCTCCACTCAACAAATCGTCAGCGTAGAAGTCTTCTTTTATGATTCGAGAGACCTCAAGAAGGGATTGTGCGCATTCAATGCCCAGTTTGAACAAACATTGGATTGCTAAGAAGCTAGCAGAAGCAGTACCATAAGTAACAGTGTTCAGATTATAAGTTTTGATGACATGTGGATCAGGTCTCCATAAGATGCACTGCAAGGGTCTTTGAGATTCACCAATCAAAACTTGGCGATACATCTTTTCTATATCGGCTGAGAAGGCGTAGACATGTTTGCGAAATCAGATTAAAACAGTGAACAGATCTTGTTGAATGGTAGGGCCGACTAATTGTAAGGAGTTAAACAATTCACCAGATGTAGTGGGAGCAGAAGCATTGAAAACGACACGAAGCTTTGTGGTTAGGCTATCTTCTTTGAGAATGCCATGATGAGGTAAAAAGCAGGAAACCTCATAAGGTGCAGGATCGCAAACGGACATGTGGACCAAGTCTTCATATTCTTGCATGAGCTGTGCATAACACTGATGCAAGACAGTGTTGGAGGCAAATTTTCTTTCAAGATTTAGAAGAGATTTTTCAGCTATTTCGTATGAGTCACCTAATACTTCTGGAGCTTTATTAAAAGGAATACTGAGAATAAATCGACCACTAGAATCACGCTTGGTATGTCTTTTGAAGTGAGATTCACACTCGTCTTCTTCCAAGGTGCGGAGCCAAGGGGTATAACTTCTTCCATTTACCAGAAATTTTCCAATTGCTCTTCAATGCGAACAAAGCTGCGACTAAAATTACAACGAATGTCTGGTGGAGTATTGCAAGGAAACGAACCAGCTACAATCCATCCAAAATGAGAAGCTTGCAGAATAGGCATTCTGGGTCCAAGTGGAATGCGCCGAGTGAGAACAATTTGCCAGAATGAATTTACTCCAAGAAGAATGTCTATTTTTCCAGGGACATTGAAGTGAGGATCAGCCATCTTCAGGCCATATTTATGCTGGCAAGATCAATTGGTGTATTGGGCAATTGACCAGTAATCTGAAGAATGACCAAACATTGAGATTTCAAGAGATAATTGGAGACTCGAGAATGCAAAAGAATTTCACAACGACAATGGACACTGGTAGTGGAATTGGTGATGCCCTGGACTTGGATGCTGACTGGAGTTTGAGGCAGTTGGAGCTTCTTACACAGGGAAGAAGTTACAAACGATGAAGTGCTACCACAATCAAGTAGGGCTCTTGCTTGATGAATTTGACCTTGAAGATCAACAACATTCACGACAGCAGTGGAGAGAATAGCACATTATTCAGAAGAGGACAACGCGAAAAGGGTGACTGTATCTTTTTCAGCACCTGAGTTCTCGGGTGTGGTTATAGGATCAAGATGTAGAAGAGTATGATGTCTAGCTTTGCACTTATTGCAGCTGTGCTTAGAGCTACAGTTCATAGCGAAGTGACCCTTAGAAAGGCAATTTATGCAGCATCTTAAATTCTTTACTTTGGCAAAACGCTCTTTGACAGGCATAGATTTGAAAATGAAACAAGAGTATAAGTTATGATCTTTATTGCAGACCGGACAAGAGGACAACGTCGACACGAAATTTCTTGAAGTGGCGGATCGCTCATTTGTGGGTTTAGCATATCTTTGTTCTAGAGTTTCCAACAAAGAGGCCTTGTTTTCTAGAAATTTAATGAGATCATCAGAAGAAGTTGGGTCAGAAGTAGCAGTCTTGTTTTCAAATTTCTTTACAGTGGAGTTATCTAATTTGGAGTTGATAAGATAGACAAGGAATGCATCTCTCTGATGCTCTTTATTGATCAAAAAATCCAGAGATCAAAGATTTTTCTTGGCTGAGTCAATCAAGATGCGTAGTCTAGCAGAGGATTCTTTGGGAATGGGCTCTAGATCGAAGATGGCCTTCATAAGGTTATGAATTATTATTTTTCGGTTGTCATAGCGATCATGAAGACTGTCCCAAGCAATAATGTAGTTGTCACCAGTGAAGTGAGATTCTTAACAACCTCTGCTGCTTTGCCAGACAACGAGGCGCGCAGATAATGAAATTTTTGTATGTTGCTGAGCTCATCATTTTCATGAATGAGACTCATAAAGAAGTCTTCAAAGTTCAGCCAGTTTTCAAACTTTCCAGTAAATTCTGGTAGTTTAATGGTAGGCAACTTAATTAAATTACGGTAGATAACGAATTAGAGTGACGTGAGCTGCGATGCGAACTTGCAGAACTGGAGGGGGAGGTTGGGCGAGGCATACTTCTATCTAACAAACTCTCAGCGTCAATAATTAGGTTAAAATACTTATCTTCAAATTCTGCGGATTCAGAGTCAATATAGTTTGTTTCATCTGCATCGATCTCTAGTTGAATCTCATGAAACGAAGCGAGTAATGGTTCTGCGTTGAGCAGCCGTTTACATAATTGAGCAGCATCACGATCATTCAATGGTACAGAAGGATTTGCAGATGAAAGTTCTTGAACATAGGACTCGAAACGAGTTAGCATAGCTTTGATGAAAGCGCGTTTTTTTGTAGGATCTGTTGTATTTGATGAAGCCGGCAAAATGAACCAGGAGGAGATGCGTAGAGACAAGATGGTGGAATGGTGGGAAAACAAAAGCGATGGCAGGAATGACGAATCAGTGTTGAGCAAACGACAGCAATGGAGCGGCAAGAAATCAGTCACAAACACGAGGAACAATCAGTACATATTGAAGTGGAAGAAAGAAACATCATGATGTCTTCTTAGTAAAAATACACATTCAACAGTTCGAAGGACCAGGAGCAATCATCAACTGAGCTCATGAGAACAAAAGCACTCGAGAGAAATAACTTCGACAATTGCAAATATAATCTGGCTCGAAGGACCAAAATGTTTGTGTTAATTATGAATGATAAACTTAAGGCAGTGTATACTTGCGATTCATGAGTTCATGGAGTTGTATTTGGTGAAAGAACGACGGCAATTCACACAAAAGTACAAGAGCAAAACTTACGATGTTTATTCATTGAGTAGTACCATGACCTCCTTTATTATTACAGACCTGTCCTTACCATGCTGAAAGCTGTTCCTGACTATTAGCACATTTTTGCTACCTTGGGAACTGTGGCGCTAGTTAAGCACTCGCTGCATGTTTCTCGTTTGCTTGCGATGTCTGAAAGCGGCACATTTGAAATTACAATACATAGTGGTACAGTTTATCATTTTATCAACACAGCAGTATACTATTGAAAATAATGTAGTAAAGTGCACGATATCATTATGCAAATCAAAAGAAGTTAAGACAAATGTTTCCACGAATTTCTTTCTGATAAGCCTCGAAGACACCAATGGATTAAATCAAGAACGGATGAAGGTAGGTGCCATCCGTTCTTTTTAAAATATATTTCACGAACACAAACCAAGGGATAAGTACGGTGTCCAAGCTCTGTACTTGGGATTAGTATGGTGTCCAAGGGGTACGGCTCTGTGTCCAAGTGACAGGCAAACTATTTAGTTACGATCACAGCGTATATACTTAACACTGATAGTCAAAACAATGAAAACATACATTCTTAATCATAATGATCATTTTAGCAACCAAATTCGAAGGAACAACAATAAATGATGTTAGCCCTTAATTATCATGGAGGGATCATATATGACCCCACGACTCATTGTATTCCCTTAAATTTGAAGAGTTACCTGGCTGTTCCTCCTTGTAATCTTATTTCTCACCATTGGCAAGTGTTTTTTGATTATTATCGCTTCTCATTCAAATTTTTAAGAAGAGGCTGGAGAAAATAGCACAGATGAATGCTATTGTCCAGCATTGATACTGCTCATAAGGCCTAAAATACAATGCATTAATGATCGGACTCGGTGGCTCAGTGGTTGCGTGATCGCCTCTGATGCCCAATTACGCGGGTTCGATCCCGGCTGAGGATGATGAGGATTTTTCAGGGGGAAATCCTGAGATCACGCACTTCCTTTGGAAGTGGAATAAAGCCCAATAGTCGTTTGCCGGCTGCACGTTAAAGAACCCTTGCAAGGCAAAATTTGCGGCCCCTATAACACCATCCTGATATGACCACAGTAGTGGAAAGGGACGTTAATACCAACCAAAACCAAAACAATGAATTAATTGCGGATGTGGATCTATATAGTGTCTTAGTCTATGAGCATACATTATTGTTAATAGACGTTGTGCTTCCTGTATTTTTTAATTTGTAATTACACACTAATTGTCAATGATCAAGCAGGTAACAACGCACTGCAGCTGAATCATCAGCTACAGAAAAAAAAAATTTGCTTAAGTTTTCTTAAGAAGCCCAATAAATTCATTTAATTTTCGCAATTTTAAATTTAAGCTAATTTCATGTTTTTTTTGTTTTTTTTTAAAGTCTCGGTCATCAGAATTCTTCAATTTGATCGTTATCTTATGATTAAAAATAAATGTGACTTATTTGAAAAAGTTTTTTAGTCAAATATTATAAAACTTTTCGATTAAAAATCTATTGTAATAATTATTTCAATCTTTTATAAAAGAAAATTTAGGATATAAAATCAGGGGCGTAGCAAGAGGGGAGCAGAGGGGGCAGTTCCACCCTGGGTGGCACCATGGCAGCATTTTGGCCTACTGCATTGAAAATAATTGTTTTTCTACGTTTTTGAGTGTAGAAGTGTCCATTTTATAATTTTGTTTTATAAGTAAGTTGATGTTATTATTTTGTTGATGGTTAGTTAATAATTCTACTGCAATTACATGGGCAGGGACGGCAAATAGGCAGCCAAATTTCTAGCTACGCCACTGTATAAAGTACTGTAAGTAATATGGAGAAAAGTGGTTTTCAGTTTGTCATCCAGAAATCGGACGTAAAATTTATTTAATTTGTTATTTTCAACGTAGTTAGTCATTTTGCGTTTACATTAAACTGATTTAAGCTGTTTTATGTTTAAATTAAAGTGATAAACGGAAAAAAAGCTAACAAGTTAGCGGTTGTTTACATTGATTTACACTGTAATCTAATGGCAAATCGAGTGCTTAAGTAGCGCCACATAGTGACATAAATAGGAACTTGGGCCAGCACTCATTTAACACAACATCCATATTTTAAGGACAGGTCTGTAATAATAAAGGAGATCATGGTAGTACAATAAGAAGAGGGGAGACAAAAGCAGGAAATAAGCAAAATAAGGTAAAAATCCTTAACACCATTATTGTTGTTAACCGGATTATTTTTATATGTAATTTATTTGATTGGCTCTTTTATATATATATTATTGGCTTTTTGATCTGCGTATTATAACTTACCGTATAGTCTGTCTTCAGATGCGGAAGAAATTGGCTTGGCCAAAAAAATGTACATAAGACGTCTATCCATATTAAACTCCTCATGGAAAAGTGTATTCATTTTTATGTGTTTAGTGTTAGTGCATTCACAGTTTCTGGCTTTTTGTTTTTCCTATTAAATCAAGTCAATAAAAAAATGTTGGCAAAAACCCTGAAGACAATTAATAAAGTCATCCAATCCATTCCAGTGGAAACATTAGCTCAGACAAATCAACTAATGTATGCAGCAGCTTACATAACTATAAAAGAATGGACTTAAAATTACAAGAAAAGCAAGCGGTAAACCAAATTGTAAAATACAACTAAATTCGAAAAGCAGGGAGATTTAAGCAACCTGAAGAATATGCAACACGGGCCATACTCAGAATTTTTTTGGGGGGGGGCTCTCCCATGTAACAGATTTAGTTGACATGGTGGCCAATTTCGGGGGGAGGGTCAGAGGATCAAGAGCTATGATAACATTGGGAAACAATGATTTTGGTGCCTAACAATTTTGATTTATTCCTAGGTATATGTGGATCACTGATTCCAAAAATGTGTTCAGTTTTGCCCCATCAGCTCTAGTTTTTTAGCTTATTCACATTATATGTCAAACTAACCATACCTCCTGGCCCGCATATACAACTACATACAATTATAATTAAAAACAGAAAACATTTGCATATATCAAGCACTTTCTTTTTTATTTAGCAATCGTATCAATGTAATCATCTTTATTTATTCATAAGTCGCATTTGGTTTATTAAGTTTCTTCCAGTAGGTCACTGAATCCTCGTTTCTGTGATTTCCTCCGATGCACTGATCTTGGACATTCACGCTGGATGCTCCAACAGTAGTCCGCCATCATATGTATATCCCATTGTCCACGATACCGTTCTTCCATTGAACTTATTTCCTGGTGAAAACGTTCACCCTGTTCCTCGCTAACACCACCAAGACAATGTGGAAATCGGTCCAAATGATTGTGCAGATAGTGTAATTTTATGCTCATGTTATAACCAAGTGCACAAAAAGTAGTGAGCATATTCTCCACTAGTTCTTCATAATTAGGAGCCTTATAGTTTCCAAGAAAATTCTTTACTACCATACAGAATGACGACCACGCAGCTGCCTCAGTATCATTCATCGAGTCTTGAAATTTCTGTCATTTATGAGTTTGCGGATTTGTGGTCCATCAAATATACCTGCTTTTATTTTCTCCATACTCAAAGCATGAAATTTTGTACATATATAGCCAAAACATGTTCCATCTCTATTCAAAGCCTTGATTAACTGCTTCATTAATCCAAGTTTAATATGCAGTGGTGGCAATATGATGTTCCTGTCAACCAAAGGTTCTGTGATTATGTTATTTTCTCCTACAATCATGCTTTCTCTAAGAGGCCACTGTCTTCTCAACCAATGTTGATCTTTAGCTCTAGAGTCCCATAGACACATAAAGCATGGGTATTTGGTGAACCCCCCTTGTTGTCCTAGAAGAAAATTCACCATCTTGAGATCAACACAGATAGCCCATTGATGGTTGCGATTGAGATCTTCTCGAGGACTGTGGCTATTGTAGCTTGATTTTCACGCATAGCAACTGAGTGACCAATTGGAATTGACTTGTATTTGTTCCCATTATGCAAAAGAACACATTTTAGGCTGCGTTTGGAGCTATCTATAAATAATCGCTATTCACTTGGTGTGTATTTTCTGATACCTAGTTTGAATAAACAGTCCTTCAACATTGGTACAAAAAACAAATTGGTTTTATTCTGTGAAGAATGGCAGGAAGCACGTTTTCCTTTTGCGATAGAATGTGACTTTTGTTCCTGGTAACAGACAGTGTTTCTCTGCCAGCCTGGAAGCTAACAATTCCGACGACTTCGTTGGAAGACTTAGATCTCTAATGAGGTCGTTCAATTCCATTTGATTAAAGCCGTTTGCAACTGATGGTGATCCTTCAAAATCACTGTCAATTTGCTCAGCATAGATTTCGGCTGATTCGTCCTCTTCTTCTGATAACTCTGGAAAACTGGTAAATATAGGAACAGGTATCTCCTCTGAATGTGGAACGGGGCGTCTTGCGGAGGGTATATCGGGATATATCCACCTTTTCCGGTTTTTGCAATTGATGCCCTTTACATTCACTGAACAAAAATACAGTCATCACTGTGGTTTATTTGTTCTTGCCATACCATTGGTATCCCAATTTTCAAGCACTTCCGTTTCCCATTTGTCCACTGTCGCAAATGCTCTGTGCACGTTTTACATACAATGTGAGGTGCCCATGCGTTATCTTGGTCTCCCAGTTTTACCTTGAAATATGCCAAATAAGCTTGTTTTAAAAAGTCAGTTATGGGTTTTCTTTGTTGAATGAATGTGTACTCCCCACAGATGAAACAAAATACATCAGGATTATTTAAACATTTTCTTTTTGACGAAGCCATGTTGCACTGAGTTATAACAAGTAGTAACCATGACTTCGGATTTTGAGGATAGCACTATTGCGGCATTCATGTGAAACTAGGGCATAAGGCAGCGCACCGAGTATGTCAAATAGATGCGAAACTGATGATGGTTTGCAAATGGCGTGAACAGGCCTTGTGTATATAGGAAGCTATGACTATACATATGCAGAAACAATAGATCTTGGATGTATTATGCATACAATCAATAGTATGTAACCACATATCGATGCAAAATTTATGATACTGATGGTTATAGCTCAGATTTCGGATTTCTTCGCCTTCAGCGAAATGCTCCAAACAGATTTCACACGTCTCGTCTTTATTCCTGTCTTGGAAGTAATAAACGATGGTGTTCTTGAACTTATCCGGAGTATTTGTAGGATCCGGAGGAACAACAAACCAGGGCCGGGATGGAAGAAACTTAATCAATATTATGTATTATGCAAACAATCAATTTACAAATGGTGGGATACAAACAAAGTAGCAATATGAGCAAATTATAATGATTTCAACAATTCACATAAACTAGAGCTGCTAAAACAAAATGAATGGCATTTTCGGAATCAGCAACCTCAAAATACCCAAAGTTAATTCAAAAATTTCAGGCACCACAAAAAAAAAATTTTTTTGTTCCCCAGTGTAATCAAACAATCCAGATTTCACAATTCCGAGGAAACCACCATTGTTTTTATAGAGCACTTTAAAAGGGGCATGAAGCACCACAACTGAAAAACCAAAGAAGAAAGCTCTGAAATTTTGGCAGAATTTGCAAGAAAACATGGAAACCATAAACATGAATGCAAAATCGATCGAGCAAATTGAAAAAATGGTAAAGGAGTGCAGCATGGAAGATACCCAGATTACAAAAGAGATGGTGCAAATGCAAGCAAAAGTGGTCAAGAACTTAAGTGTCTCTGCCATGGATTCTAGCTAAAATTGCTGGCAAGTTTATATTCAAGGCTGGCTGTCTAATTCAATCAGATTCTAGGAACACCAGAAAATGAACAATGGTTAACAACTGGATGGACATTTAGGCATAACTGGAAACCAGATACACTGCTCCCTCTATATAACAGCACTCATTCATGTCTGCAGTCCGTATTTTCTGGAAAAAAAAATCTTGTTATATGGACTTGCCATTATAAATCTGGTGTTATGTAGAGTGACGTTATATAGAGAGAGCACTGTACTTAGAAAGTAAAGGCTCGCTCTCTGTAAAACAGAAAAGATGCTGCTGAAATTCAGGATGAAGAAAAGACCAACTGGTGATTGATAAACTAGGGATTTGAAGAACTCAAGAAAGAGGCAAACCAATATGTTTATGGCATGGATTGACTATAAGAAGCCATTCGATTTAATCCCCCATAGCTTACTTACTTACTTAATTTTCAAACCCGCTTATCCGTTAGGGTCACGGGGGCAGCAGCCCTATGGAGGTTCTCCAGCGATCGCGATCTTCCATCATCAGGCGCATGTCCTCCCTGGTAATATCCAAGCGACTCAAACCCAGATTCTCCATGTAGTCTAGCAACCTGGTTCTAGGCCGACCCCTTGGTCTCTTACCCACCGGCTTGGAAAATAATAACTGCCTAGGAAGACTAGTTTGCGGCATCCGAATCACGTGGCCATACCAGCGCAACTGAGACCTCTCAATGCGGAGAAGTAGCGGCTCAACACCTAAAGACTCCCTTATTGTGCTGCTATGTACTCTATATAGTAGGGCAACACCTGCCACACCTCTCAGAAATCTCATTTTGGCTGCTTGTACCCGCGATCGCACTCTTTCGGTCATTACCCAGGCCTCATGACCATAGGTGAGAATTGGGACAAAGATAGATTTGAAGACGAACAGCTTGGCTTTGTTACCCAGCTCACGTTTCGTTACCACGGATTGCCACAGTTCACGTCTGACACAGCTTGCTGCACCGATCCGAGCATCCAATTTTTTCTCCTGCCGTCCATCACTCGTGAATGCAATCCCGAGATACTTGAATTTCTCCACCTGTCTCAATGAGGCTCCCCTAACATGGAGAGTGCACTGAGCAGGCTGTCTTGAAAGGACCGGAACCTCAGTTTTAGCCACACTGTTCTTCATCCCAGCTTTTTCACATTTGGCTGCAAACTGGTCTAATGCATGCTGATGGTTCGTGCGAGAAGACCCACGGACAAGGTCGTCAGCAAAGCGCAACCTCTCCACCAGGCAGTCACCCACCAAACACGCTTATCGCCTCCGTTGCCCCTGTCTATCCAGTCCATAAAGATAATGAACAAGAAGGACGACAGTACGCACCCTTGGCGGAGTCCAACACCCACGCTGAACGGTCTTGACTTAATGCCATTTATCCAGACACACATCTGAGAGTTTTCGTACAGAGACATGATATCAACCAGTAATTGCCCTTCCACTCCATACTCTTGCAACACTTGCCAGAGCTTCTCCGAAGGAACTCTGTCATATGCTTTTTCGAGGTCTACAAAGCAAGCGTAGACCTCTTTTGCATACTCCCAAGATTTCTCAAAGATTTGCCTTAGAGCGAAGATGTGATCCGTTGTGCTTCCGCCTGGTCGGAAACCACACTGCTCCCTCGACAGTTTGGAGTCAACTATTTCCCGACTTCTCTTCTCCAGACACTTAGCGTACACTTTCCCAGGAATGCTGAGCAAAGAGATGCCTCGATAGTTGTTGCAATCTCTCTGATCTCCCTTTTTGAAGATAGGGATCATAATTCCTGTCTGCCATTGCTTAGGGGCCTGTCCAGATATCCAAGCAACCTGAAACACACGAGTCAGCCACAGGATACCATTCTGATTTAATGCCTTCAACATCTCGGACCGGATTTCATCATCACCTGCAGCTTTGCCAGTCTTCAGGGACTTAATTGCCCATCTGACTTCTGTTTCAGTGATACTGCCATGACTATTCTCCGCTCGAAGGTGCACCTCATGCGCCTCAGTTGTTGCTGTCACCGGATTAAGAAGAGATGCAAAGTATTCCTTCCACCTATGCAACACACTCTCCTCCGTTTTCAGAAGCCTCCCATCTGAACTCTTAATAGTTCGTGATGAAAGAGACTTCTTTCCACGGAGGCGGCGCACGGTCTGCCAGAATACCTTGTTTGCGGAACCATAGTCTGCCTCCAATTTCTCCCCGACCTTCTCCCAGGCCTTGGCTTTAGCTGTTGATACTGTCTATGCTGCTGCTTTTCGCGCCTTAGTGTACCGCGCTCGACTTGAAGTTGACTTATTTGCAAGCCATAGCAGATAGGCTTCCTGCTTTGCCTTGACAGCTTCTTGGACTTCACTGTTCCACCATGCAGTCCTTTTCTCACTGCCCTGCGCCACATTCAGCCGCTTATGACCACAGCACAGGGCAGCCGAAGTAATCACAGCAGTTTTAAACAACTGCCACTCCTCTTCAACAGTACCATGATCACTGGATAGTTCTTGGAATCTTGAAGATATGTTATCTGCAAAGGTCTTCCTCACAGCTCTATCCTCCAATGCCTCCCATTTGATGCGCCAAGTTTATCTGAACCTATTATTTCGCTTGGTTGGCATGGGTTCAGAGAACCGCAAAGTGCAGACCACAAGGTGGTGATCAGTTGATAGTTCGCCCCTCTTCTCACACGTGTATCCAACACTGATCGGAATAAGTCGGCTGAAACATTACAAAATCAATCAGTGACTTCTGGTCCATTGCATCTCTGTACCAGGGATACTTATGGACATCCCTGTGCTGGAAGAAGGTGTTTGTGATGGAAAGTCCATTGTTGCAACGGAAATCCAACAAGCACCTCCCATTCGCATTTAAATCGGGATCACCATTCCTCCCAATCACGCCTTTCCACGTTTGGTCATCAGCCCCTACGTGTGCATTGAAGCCGCCCACCAGGATGACAGAATTTGCACTCCCTCTCCTGCTAAGAGCAGCATCAACTTCATCTAGAAAAAAGTGGGTACTCTGTGACTGCATTCGGAGCATATGCAACGAGTAGAGAGAGAGAGACCGTTTCCCTATCTGACGCCTCAGGAGACACAGTCTTCCACCTAAGGGGGTCCAATCTGCAATATTATCTGCCTGCCGGGGACTTGTGTGTATCCACACTCCCACCTGGATAGTCATGTTAGGGTTGACACCAGAGTAGAAAAGCTTCCACCCTCCTTCTAAGTCCACAGTTCCAGAACCTGGACGTTTCGTAGAGGTAATACCTATGATATTCAGTCGATACCATTTGGCTTCCTCCACTAACTCTGATTCCTTTCCTGTCATGGAGAATACGTTCCAAGTGCCGATTGACAGCACCCAATCCCGTTGTCGCTTTACCTGTTTCTCCTCCTGGGTAAAGACAAGCGCTGCCCCCGGCCGTTTCTCCAAGCACATAGCGAGTGCACTGGTGGGGCTTCTTGGAGGCATTGCTCCGAGATAACAGCCGGGAGACTGTCGACTATTTTTCGAACGAGAGCCTCTGCCTAACTCCCGAACGCGGGTAACTTTAACCTGTGCCACAGCCGATGCAGTATGAATTCTCTCATTCGTCAACATCATGAGATATACGTTTGTTTGGATACTGTTCGTCTCACTTCTCAAGCATGACCTTTCTGGTAAGGGTGACCTTAAAGTAGCAGTGCTACAACCAGTATAGCTCACAGAATCCCTGAAGCACCCAAACCCCTGACCCATGGTAAGGGGGCATCCACTCAGGTATTCCCCATAGCTAGATTTATAAATGCCTGGAGATCTTTGGTGTGTGATGCTTCTCCCTCTATTTTAAATGTAACAACAACTAGTGTCGGATGAGATGGGCATCAAGGGTTCGGGACTGAGAGCCGAGGGTGTGAATTTCAGAATAATAATAACTACTATGGCAGCTAATTAACAGATTATAACTCTCTTTATTTCTGGAAGAATTAAAAGTCACACGCAAACACAGATAAATAATAAATCAGTATGAAGGAATGTCTACAATTGACACCGTGCATGAATATCTGATAAGCTCTGCTTAGTGCATAAGGTACCTGCTGAAGAGGGCCCTCCCAGCATCCAAAGAACCTAAATGCCTAACTAATAAGTACTGTTACTCAATCAGTACACCAATCAGCTCATGCATAAATTATCTATAGTCTTAAGAGTATTTTGCTACTCTTAATTACGAGCAAGGCCTCGCAACCAATGCTGATGCGTGGCAACACGAGTTGCACTTCGACTATGCAGGCGGGACTTCATGACGGGTTAGAGCTTCACAACTTATTAGTCACCCGGGCACACAGGTAGTACTTTTATTTCCAGACAGTCAACACTACCACGCATCGCACGGCCCTTTTAGTTAATTTAATGCACCAGGGGAGGGCCGTACTAACTCCCTAAAGCACCCCAGGTGTTTGTGACCCAGCTGTGCTGCTTTGCTCACACCTCGGTGTTCGTACTCATAGCGAGGCTTATGCTCAACGAGAGCCACGCGCACGCCCACACGATAAGAGCGTGAAGCAACTCATCAGTTCAGAAGTCCGACCCCGAGTTCCTGCATCGAACACTGATACTCCGTCTCATTGCCTTGCCAAATGCAAACAGAAATGTTACTAGACAAATAATACAGCTATATATTAACATCACATAATATATAGGGTGGTCCATAAGTCTGTCCCCCCCTTTTATTTTTTGAACCGAAGCAGATACGTCAATTTTGATGAATCCAATGAATAGGAAGTTGTGGGTGGCCTATCCCATGGTGAACTTTTCATCATCCCAAATATGCAAATTAGGACACATTCAAAATTTATCTCAAAAACCGTAAGGGATAGAGAAAAAAACCCAATTGCAAACTTGTCCAGCATAAAAAAACAAACAAAACAAAAAAAAAATCATCCAAATCGGACCAACCAATCACCCACAATCACGTGGTGAACTGTTTGTAGCTTATAAACAGTCACACTGCACAAGGAAAACTGAATGTTGATATTTCCACCATGTAAAGCATGCAAATCAAAAAATTAACATAAATTACCATACTCACATTCACTTTCATGCGGAAAAGCAAATAAAAGGCATGTTTCAGCACACAGAAGACAGAACAATTCCAGGATGGCAAGCTACACTGTTCCAGAAATGATCAACATGACCAATATAAACCATGTGATTGCGGGTGATTGGTTGGTCCGATTTGGACGAGTTTTTTTTTGTTTTGTTTGTTTTTTATGCTGAACAAGTTTGCAATTGGGTTTTTTTTCTCTATCCCTTACGTTTTTGAGATAAATTTTGAATGTGTCCTAATTTGCATATTTGGGATGATGAAAAGTGCACCATGGGATAGGACACCCACAACTTCCTATTCATTGGATTCATCAAAATTGACATATCTGCTTCGGTTCAAAAAATAAAAGGGGGGGGGGGACAGACTTATGGACCACCCTGTATATGCGCAACGCGCTCTCAGTAGCACGTCTGATTACAGCGGCAAACTACGCAGTTCCATCCTAAATCAGTATACTAAGACTTCGTTTTTCTACGGCAACTATTTCGTTTAATTATTCAATCTTCTATTAATCTTGTTTAAACCGATGTTATCAATGTACTGTTTATTTAACATGAATCAGATGTTTCCCCACACACACAACATGGAAAGGACTCACCCAATATGTCATCTCATTGGCTTGAAGTCTTCCAATGTGTGTCGCATTCCAATGTCCATTCGAACACAAACAAATTGTCGCAGGCAGCAGAAAAACTATTACTTTTTCTCGTAGAAACTTCAAGTACGATAGTTTACTAAATCAGCAGCAGCATAATAAACAGCAGGCGTACAGGTACACATCAGCAGCACAAGCAAAAAAAAAACAAAAAAAAAACACTTTTCCGAATGCTCAAGCGTTCCCACCATTTTTTTACAACCTTTCTCAGCCGTTGCTCGAAGCCAAAAAAAAAATCTATGTATATAAAGAAGGATGTTTGTTTGTGGGTTTGTGGGTTTATTTTTTATACAAATCTACAGTTTTATTCAGATCTTGATAAAATTTCCCATACATGACCTTCAAAGCATGAGGAAGGTCGCTGTCTACCTCAGATTTCGAAAAAATAATAATCACTGATAAAAAATCGATATTCATGGTTATGGCAGGGCATATTAATGAGAAATATCTCATGACCAACAATGCAAGACAAAGTTTTTGCAACAATAAGCATCAACAATGGTGTCAACACGCAATGCACCAACACTATTCAAGGATCAACAATATATGTCTCATGACCAACAATGCAAGGCAAACTTTGTGCAATATAGAATTCATTGCATAGAATTCCTGTTATTCAGGCTTTTCTTAGAAAAGAGAATTCTTAGTACTTAACAATTTCTTGAAAATCTTTAAAAATGATCAGTAACTGGAGATAATGAGTTAGCAGTCTATTGAGAAAGAGTGAAAGACGATAGAGGAAGCACTCCTTTAGCTCCGCGCTGTTTTGAGCAAATGGTAAGCAAATAAATAGAAGAATCGGCGATCGCTAGACTACACAAAGTGATGAATGGCCAATTTTTGCTTCAAGACATCGAAAGAAGAAAGGAAATTGCAACAACATCAAGTGTACATCTAAAGTAAGATTACGTGAGTAAAAAATTATTTAGACTTGAAGGCATCCTTGGAGAGGTCCATCCACTGTGAGCCATTTTTTTTCGGTAAATCAAGTTCCGGTATATCTCCTAGAATGGATTTTTTCAGTGAAGAGGTAAATTCCTGTTTTTCGGATTTTTCTTAGAATGGATAGTCCCTTCGCTCGATATTGTACTGATTGAGTTTTTATTTAACCAATTTGGAGGTTTGATTTAGCTTTTTGAGGTTGTTCTGTTTACCTACAAGCTTAATTATCCCGGGCAACGCCGGGTCTTCTGCTAGTATATTCATAAAAAAACACATAAAAACCAACAATACTCAAACCAGAAGATAGCACCGCTTCTAGGAAATTATCTCAGAAACAACGTCTTTTCTCGTTAACAATGACAAGCCCTGTTGCATGACCAACGTCGTGAACAGCGAACATCAACAATCAATTAAAAGAAATATTTTCCTATAACAACAGCTTCAAAACGACAAAATAACTATGATAAATTACTAAATGATTCATTGAATATTATAATAACTTTAATCAATGAAACTGAGAAATAAAGAGAGCATCAAGACAACATCGTATTAAATAACCAAAATTAATGACTTCCCCCATAATTAACATATGTACATTTACAGCCCCACACGTTCCTGCCGCACCCATGTGACACTCACTGACATGAAATGTCACAGGAGTTAGTAGCAGTATTTGGAAATGCATGAACACTTCAATGAAACTTTGGCAAGTGAAGCTGCTGGCTAATGGTGAAGAATTTGGAAGATTTGAAAATAAAGTGTGGAATTTTTCCAAGATGATACTTGATGATAATTTTGAAGAAGACAAATTGCAGATATGATCTGGTGAAAAAGGGAGTGAAAATTTCATATTTGCTCTTTATGGATAACCTGATATTATTTGGAAAAACAAAAAGCTGGAATGAACTCTTTGCTAGAAAGTAAAAGAGAATTTAGCAAGGACACTGAAATGCAGTTTGGCATTGACATTAAGAGAGGATTTAGCAAGTGTCATGATTGCCATTAAGGGAGGTAAAACTGTTGAAAAGAAAGGAATAGAATTGGATAATGAAGAATTCATACAGGCCTGAAGAAGGATAGAAATTTTGGAAGCCTCTGACTTACTGTACAACCGAGTCAAACAGGGCACATTGGTCAAAATATATAAAGCATATGAGAAAATTTTGAAGTCAAAGTTAAATTGTTCAAATGCCTTACAGGCAATTAGAGTTTTCTTACTGTAAAGTGAAATTTCCTTCCCTATCCCTACCTGTTCAATAGGCGGTAGGTGGTGCTGGAGCACATATATAATTATTGAATAAGCTTACATATAAATGTTTAATATGTAGCACTAAAATGCTCAGCATGTTCCCCTTCATGCTCTAAATGCAAAACATTATTTTTCACAGCTGAATCTAGTGAGTCTGCCGGAATATCCAGAATGTATTGACAGCATTCTTAGTATTGTCGATGTGTTCAGTAGCATTGCTTTTGCCAAGAAAGCAACAACTTAAGTCAATGGCGAGAAAAACAACCATTGTTGATCCTGCCGACATTCTGCAGCCTGAAGTAATTTGTCAGGTAGATAAATCTGTCCTTCAGATGAAGGTCTTCTATGATAGACGGTGTTCTTTAGGAAACCGCATAACCAAAAGTCGCACGGGGTTATATTCGGCGAGCGAGGAGCCCATGGTGTGAGAAAATGATAGCTGATCACCTATCGTATCACTGTGCCACCTATCGACAGAATTTGGTACTTTTTTTTTTTTTTAATTTAATAAATGACAAGCGCATCATTTGATTTATCTTTAATCCAAATTTTGTCTCATTTGGAGCAGTAGAACGCACTCCAGAACTCTGTGAAGTGGAAAACTTATTTGTCACTAACCCTGTATTTAAAAACGACCTCTTCAATTTCCAAAAAAATTACTTTCGCAAGGTTTTTTACAAGTAACTCTTCAATCTGATTTTGTCCAGTGATGCCATATCAGTGGCTTTACTGATGCCTGATTGTGTACACTGGCTGACCTTTGACAAATCCTAATTGCCTTCACCATTTTCGAGACGTGTAATGCTGTGAAGTTTTTCTTCTACTGAAAACGACTTTCTCTTAACCATTTCTTTAAATATAAAAAAAAAAAAAAAAAAAAAAAACAATTTCCCATTCGTATGATACCTATATAATAGTGCCAGAAATAATGATGTCAATATTCTGTGGAAAAGGCAAAGTCACATTGATTGACCAGATGCACGTTTTGTATCTAACAGAATTTACCATATGCTGTCAAAAAAGTTTCATAGAGATTTTCCTTCGTAAGTTGTTATAAACATTCCTCTTCCATTGAAATCCACTTGTAGTAGCTGATATGTCGTTATAAGTGAAGTCGTTATAGCCACATATTTTTTTTTCTACATAGAATTCAATGGAGCTATACCAGGACCTTCAATTTTCATCATTACAACCGATATGTCGTTAAAACCACAATAATGCTGATGGTTTCAGCTGTATATAGATTGCTTTGTTTATCCGTCAGCATTATTGTTGGCACATGGTGTATTGTTGGTGACAGACAGAGCAAAGTGCATTGTCATACAAACACCCAAGTCTATTTTATATAGGGTGTATCAAAAATACATTTACAAACTTTGAGGGCAGGTTCCTCATACCAAAACAAGAAACATAGTCCATCCTATATATTAAAATGCAAAGCACTTTCTTAAGAGCAAAATCGGCACTTCTGCACATGCACGTCGTTAAATTTTGTATGTAATTGTTGTTAATTTGATCATCAATGCCAGCAAAGTTCTTGATTGTGATGTCTTTGTGTAGAGTATTGTTTATGATTGTTTATGAAACCACACAGTTGTTTGCCGTCAAACTTTGGCAGGTTCCATCTAGTATAAAACTAATGTCCAGAAATCATTTTGAGGTATTAATGAAAGTTTACGCTGTATCTCACTTCAGAAACTCAAAATAAAATGTTCAAAATGTCCTCCTCGTGCTTCTACTTATATATGCACTGTCACCATACATCTATTGTATGCTATTCATTTTCTATAAGAATGAATCTGGGATTCGACCACAGTTGAGCCAGTTCATGCGGTACCTTATTTGGAGGAGCAATAATGACTTTTCCGTTCAAACAACATATTGTCGAAGTGGCCAATATACAGCAGCCAAGTGGCCAATCGTGGCCAATCTTATCTTCGATACTTGCAACAGCTTCGTGTACCTGGGCTCTGCTGCTTCGTTGTTGAAGCAAATTGCGTTGACAATCCGAAACACGCTCATCTTCCTACATTTGCTGTCTTCAAGTAGCATGAGCTGCAGCGTCTTGTGCACGTTGAAGATTTGCTTCAACTTCCATCATGCGCTCTCGATGAGCGACTTGAGCAGCTGCATTGCATACATGAACTTCATGTCGACCCCTTTGTTCCTCTGGAGTATTAGTTTCCTCTTGCGCCTTCTGTAGATGTCGTATAGCTGCTCAACGCGTAATCAAATGCCTGTTTTTGGTCCTGTCGACTTTCATACTCCGTTGGACTCGCATAGGCTTCTTCGTCCTCCGCGGCAGAGGCTCCGCGATTGTTTGAAATTTTCGCTTCGTCGGCGCCATAAACCTGCTCATTAAGAACCATCATTAATAGATATTCGTTTACAAATAGTTATTACATGCATCAAACAAATATGGAAATTATGGAGCTATTTTTCGAATCTCTCACACGAAGAATTGAAGTAGATAGCAACTTACCATTGGTCACTGGTCTGAAGAGCCAAAGAAAACTCCGAATTTGAAACTTTGAAAATTTTAACAAAATTCGTGATAAAGTAGTTTAATTTTAATGACATTGCGTGATAAAGCAGTTTAATTTTTTTTTTTTTTTTGTGCAGATGGCGACCAGTGCAAACGTACACTCATGAGCTCTCTTTAAACTAGTTAAATGGAGAGCAAATACTAATATGATTAATTGATGAGATATCAATAATTTAGTCTGATATGACTAACTGATGAATCACCAACATTTTACTTCTGAAATGAGTCTATATTTTCGTGTTTATAAAGGAATTTGAAGGATTAGGAAGTATTTTTTTTTTGCCATTACTTTATGTTCAACTGACTTTCCCATTACCATCCAAGGAAACTTTTCTTCTCACACCGGTTACTCTATTCCTATTGCCTTTATCAACTGTGAAATTTTTCTCTCTGTGTTTTTTTTATCAACACTTATTACGATGCCTTGAGATAATAATAAAAATACTACAATTAAACCTGCTCCTCTTCGTCCTTTTGGTGATTCCATTATGCCGATGTTAGAAAAATCAATTATTGCTTTTTTTTTAATAATCCTGCTTTAGTTGAATCAATAATTCCTATTATCTCATCGAAAATCCTGGAATCGCTTGAGTCAAAACTTGCTGATTTGACAACAAAATTAACTTCTCTATTGGAGCAAGTGGAATCCACCTCTTCCAAATTGAACACTCTACAACAGCAGTATAACTCAATGCAAACTAAATTGAATACGATTGAGGCCGATTTATTCCGTGGGGGTGTTTCCCGTTTGGACGAGGTCTTTCTGCAGCTAGATAACTTGGAACAGCACTCTCGGCACTTCAACCTCCGTATCTTTGGAGTGCCAGAGTCGCCGGCTGACATTATTGCAGATCTGTTTACTACGAAACTTTTGGTTCCTACCAAGCCTACAGATTTCGTGTCCATCCATCGCCTCGGTCACCGAAACTCCTCGTCTCATCGGCCAGTTATTTTGCAGTTGATGTCATCTTCCCATCGGTATCTTGTTATTATGAACCGCCACAGGCTTCGTGGTACTCCTTTTGTAACTGTTAAAGATTTAACAGCCTCATGCTAACAGTTACTGCGCAAGGCTAAGTCTAAGTTTAGAATTCGGAATTCATGGAGCTTCAGCGGTTATATATATATGTCAACAACTCTCTAGGTAAAGCTTTACGTATTAATTCTGCTAAAGATTTTAATCTTGTGTCCTAATCCTTTGTTTAGGTATGATTATCTTGTTACGAAATGGTTATGACATGACAATCTCTGTTAATATTAAATACTGGCTTATTTGCTTCTTATTCTTTATTGTTCCTTTTAGTAATTTTGTTTGTTCATTTATTGTAATTTACATTTTTTATTTTTTTATTTATGTATGAATTCTTTGGTAATTTTATTAAGTTTATTATTTCTAAGTGATTGTTTATTTGTAGTTTATATATAGTTTATGTATCTTTGGTTTAATTTAATGTTCATTTGTGTCAATTTAGTTTTGCTCTCCATTCTTTTCTTTTCTATTCTATTTCATTTTACTATTTTTCATTTATTTTATTTTTTTACTAGCAAAGGTACCCGGCGTTGCCCGGGATAATTACACTTGGATGTAAACAGAACAATCTCAAAAAATTAAATTAAATTTTGCAATATCTTAAAAATAAACACATGAAAATGCTTAGAATTAATACAGTAAAAATTCTTAATGAAAATTCGAAAATAATCTTTTTAAAGGCTCACATTGGCTGGACCGCTCCAATAATTTCTTACTCAGGTAATCTTACTTCAGATGTACACTTGATGTTGTTGCAACTTCCACTCTTCTCTCGCTGTGTTGAAACAAAATTTGGCCTTTCATCACTTTGGGTAGTCTAGCGGTCGCCAATTCTTCTATTTACTTGCTTCCCATTTGCTCAATACAGCACGGAGCTAAAGGTTTCCTTTCTCTGTCGTCTTTCCACTCTTTCTCAATAGTCTGCTAACTCTTCATTATCTCCAGCCACTGATCATTTTTAAAGATTTTCAAGAAATTGTTAAGTACTGAGAACTCTCTTTTCTAAGAAAAACCTGAATAACAGAAATTCTATGCATTGTTACAAATTGAAACTTATCCATATTGCATCATCATTTTATGTTCATTGTTATAATTCTTGGAAAGGATTGCTTTATCAATGCATCATCATTTTGAGCTCATTGTTATTGGTGAATTGCGTGTTGAAACCATTGTTGTTACCTATTGTTGCACAAACTTTTATTTGCATTGTTGGTCATGAGATATATATTGTTGGTCCGTTTGTGAATTGCGTGTTGATACCATTGTTGCAAAAACTTTGTCTTGCATTGTTGGTCATGCGATATTTCTCATTAATATGCCCTGCTATAACCATGAATATCGATTTTTTATCAATAATTATTATTTTTTCGAAATCTGAAGTAGACAGTGACTTTCCGCATGCTTTGAAGGTCATGTATGCGAAATTTCATCAAGATCGGAATAAAACTGTAGATTTGTATAAAAAACATA
The DNA here is from genome assembly GCA_023313115.1 of Rhysida immarginata. Lineage (NCBI taxonomy): Eukaryota > Metazoa > Arthropoda > Chilopoda > Scolopendromorpha > Scolopendridae > Rhysida > Rhysida immarginata. Next base: position 42,105 of record JAHWFO010097863.1, on the reverse strand, counting down.
CAAACAAACAAACAGACCCACAAACATCCTTCTTTATATATATAGAAGATTATTTTTTAATTTTTTCCTTTTTTATTCATTTTTTTCTATTCTTTTCTTTTTTTCTCTATTTTTCTCAATTTTTTCCTATTTGGCTATGTCTTACATTCATACTAAAGACTTTTCTCTCCCAATCTCTATCGAGAATATTAATTCTCAAATTACTGATATATGCGGTAACCAATATAATAGGTATTTTTCTATTTTTTTATTTAAATATCCACAGTATTAACACTAATTTAACTTGTACGTTAGCTAATCTCAAGACCCTTGCGATAAAACCAAAAATTCTTATATTATTAAAAACTGAGAGTTGGACTTATGATTCCAGTGATATTCCTACTATTCCTGGTTATCAGGTTGTCTCAGTCAGTCGCACCAATAAGCGCGGTGGAGGTATTTGTGTCTATCTATTACACTAACTTTTTTTCTTACTTCCTCTGATTATAGTTTAGTTACGCCCGATTATGAGGCCTTAACGCTTATAATTAATAACAATTATATTGTCTATATATCGCCCTCCGTCTGGAAATTTATCTTCTTTATGTACGTTTCTTTCATCAGTATTACTCGATTTTCAAACGTCTGGCAAAACTGTTATTTTAGTGGGTGATTTTAATATTGACTTAAGCAAGCCTTCCTCTTCTTTAAACCTCTTTTTGGATCCTATTTTCCTTTCTGGGCTTTTACCTATTACATTTTTTTTTTCGCATTATTCTCTTCATCACAATTCTTATTCAGCTATTGATTCTTGTTTTTCTAATTCTAGCTCTATTCTTCTTAGTCAATTTCTCGATTTAGCGATCAATGATCATTTCCCGATGGTCACTATCTTTAACTTATCGACTCCCACTATTTCACGTAATTCTTGTTTTCGCTTTAGATTAATTACTCCCAACAGACTTGCAGTTTTGCAATCTTATCTTGCTCTGACTGATTGGAATTTTCTTCTATCTAACTCTACTGATACTAATCTATTATTTGCATCTTTTCTTTCTCATTTCCAATTTGGCTATGATCGATATTTTCCCTTAAAATCCTGTTTTTACGACTCTCCCAATAATAAAGCTCGAAAGCCTTGGATATAACTCCTGCTGTACTTTTGCTTATTAAAAAGAAGAATGCTTATTATAGAAAATTTCGTCGAAGCCCATCTCTCAATTTGCTTAATAAATTTAAATATTTTTCTAATTATGTGAAAACTACAATTAATAATTCTAAACAGTCATACTTTGAATCTCTGTTTCATGTCTTCAATCCAACAAAGAAAAATGGTGTTTACTAAAAGATTTAGCTCTTGGTCCTAATTACTGTATTCTCCTTTTCAGCAACCAGATAAGGTCTCTTCTTCTTCATTGATTGACTTTCTTCATGTTCTTTTGTCTCCTTCTCCTGATATCCCTTCCCTATCTAATACTGACTATCCATTTCAAGCGCCGAACTCATCTTCTAGTTTCTACGCTACTCCCACTACTAATGAAGAGGTTTGTGATATCATTGACCAATTAAAATCTTTTCCTGTCCCGGGCCCCCTTGGGTTTCGGTCTGACATTATTATTGCTTTGAAACATACCATCGCTTATCCCTTGACTATCATTTTTAATTCTTCTATCAGTACCGGAGTTTATCCCCAGGCCTTGAAGATATCACGTGTGGTTTCTGTTTATAAGAAAGGTGACCCCAGCCAATATTTTACTGCCTTACCGATATTTTCCAAAATATTTGAGAGCTTTTCTTTATTAGGTTTTCTCATTTTATCTATGAACATAATTTTCTAAATTCATGTCAGCACGGGTTCACCCCTTATCGGAGTATTGAAACAGCTTGTCAAGACTTACTCGAATTCCTTTCTTCCGAGATGGCTATGAATAAATATGCCTCTTCTATCTTTATTGATTTCTCTAAAGCCTTTGATACAGTTCCTGTCCATCTGTTATTGTACAAACTTATGCCTTCTAAGGAATTCGTGGGTTGTCTCTCTCCTGGCTTTCCAACCTACTATTTAATCACAGATACTATCTTTCCCACCTTAGGGAAAACTCAACCACTCTTATTAGAAATTATGGGGTCCCGCAGGGATCGATTCTTTCTCCCCTGCTTTTTTAATTTATTTTCGAATGATTTACCCTTTATTTTTACGACTCTTAAACCTATTTTATATGCAGATTATATTTCCTTATTGTTATCTGATCATTATATTTCGCTCTTGCTCTCAGATCTTAATATTGCGCTGGAGAAATTAAGACTATGGTGTAGTGTAAACTTATTATTTGTTAATATTGATAAGACTAAGGTAATATTTTTCCATCAGCGGAATAAGCGCAATATACCTCAGTTGCCACCAATATTCTATGGACACTGTATGATCTCCACTACTATAATTTTTACATATTTGAGTTTAACCCTATTACCTGATTTGTCCTGGAACACCCATATTGATAATCTGTTGATTAAACTTAATAAAAAACAGGGTATTATTTCCCAACTTCATTATCTTCCTACTAATATTCTACTTTTATTGTACTATTCTTGGATTCATTCTGGCCTATGTTATGGTGTAATGTTTTGGGGTTCTACTTCCTCCACTAATCTTGTTAAATTCTAAAGTTACAAAAATGGTTTCTTCGGACCTTTTTGCATCATCCCCGATCATTTTCCGTATCCCACTATTTCTCCTCCTTGTGTATATCAATATATCAAATTTATTTTCTGTCTCTTTGTTCTTTTATTTATAAAACCTCCAACTCTATACTATTGTTATCAACTCCAATAAGGATTAATCGTAAGATATTCATAAATGTAGTACACGTATTGCAAATGAGATACGACCTCCTACTTCCCTTCTTAGTTTCCGGAAAAGACTACGCAACTTCTGTTTCTGTCATATACCAATAAAATCGAAGGTTATCTGCTAGTACACTGGATTAGTACTTAGGTATGCTTAATTTGACATTCTTCTTATAAATCTTTTTGCTCATGGATGAGACCCCTTGTATTTAATTACATTCTCTTTGATTACTTTTTAGTCTTACCGTCTATCTGTTCACATGATTATTTAACAATTACTAAAATTAAAAGAGGCCTTACAGTACAAAATTTTAGTTTTAGTTTTAAAAACCAACTAGTTTCGGCTTTATTCCCTCCTTCTTCAGGGTACAAAAGAAATAGGCTAGCAGCCCTACATAATGAGACAGTGTATGATATAGAACACGATAAACTACAATGATATAATACCTGGAGATTTCTGATTGGCTGACGTAAATAAGGGTGACGTCAGCCAATCAAAGGGTTACAACATATACTGGTGACGTAGCCGGATTAAATTGAAGTGAACAAAGAGAAAATTATTAAATAGATAAAATAAAGAAAATAAAATAACAAAATAATATTTATCTAAACAATTAAAAATTAAGAAGAATAAACAAAAACCACTACTAAACACTACAACAAATTCAAATGTAATAAAATACAAATAGAATAATAAACAAAACAATACCAAATACTGCAACAAAAT
>JAHWFO010097863.1:0-38152 GCA_023313115.1 Rhysida immarginata | reverse complement strand
CAATCGATGATCTGTGAGGGGTGTCCGGATATTTTTGATCATATAGTTGGATGTTGGTAAGAGGTATTTTTTTCATAAACATTCAATGAAATGCATAATTCCACACATTGATAGTATCAGAAGTATTTGCTCTTTCCAACATACCCCCCCCCCCTCCCTTCTAATTTGGTTTAGTAAACAATTGGCATTAACACATCTTTTCCCAATGTTGCAGTTACAAATGTGTTTAAAAATTGTGGACTTTCTTAATATATAGGGTATTCCATTCGCTGTTGGCCTCTGATTTTCACTTATAAAAATAATGAAACAAATGGTCACAATTTAATAAAATTTGCTATGGACATACCTTGATGACACACAAAATGTTGGAAGTGGTCATCATAGCTTCAAGGCATACTTGCATATGCCTCTCCATATTATGGAAGGTAGCTGCGAACATATCATGAATCATAGTATCAATTTCCTGACAAATGTTGCCTTAACCCTGGTTCCCATAGGCGTAAAAACAATGGCAGAAACCACGAAGCAGAAAAATGTATGAAGCCACTTCCTGCTTTCGTCTTTCTGCCCAAAGAAAACTCCTGATTTTTTTTGAGTTGGGTTGAGTCATAGCCTGCAAAGATAAGAGTTTTCTGGTGGGCAGAAAGACAACACAGGAAGTGACAGCATACAAGTTTTTTTCTTTGTGTTTGCTGCCATTCTTTTATGCATGTGGGAACCAAGCTTTAAGCAAGCTTCTGTATGGCAGAATTGTGCAAATTTTATTAAATTATGACCATGATTACTTTTGTAAGTACAAATCAGCGGCCCCTACAGTATACATGTTGAAAATTGTAAAAAAGAATTTTAAAAAACTAACTTCATGCTGCATTGGTTGCACATTTCTTAATTCAGCAAGACTTTGAAGCTGTCCAATGGTTTCTTTGATGAACTGTTCTTTCTGTTTGGCTTCTTCTAAAATCCTTTCTAAGATCAGCTGGGCTTTCTTAAAAATGTATTATTAAAAATAAAGTTTCAGATTACTCAATGGCTCTCTAATTTTTTTTAATTACTACGTATTATTTAAAGTACAATAGAACCCTTCTTATCAATCACCTATGGGACCACGATAAGGTTGGAACACAAAAAAGGTCGGATAATCTGAGGAACAAAGAAAAGCGTTTATTATGTGCAGTTTTGTTAGAAATTTTTAATACTACATATCGTAATTAAAAAATATGTAAAAATATTAATAGAAAAAGTTACTTAAAAATTTCCGTAATGTTTTTTTCTTTAAATGTGGACATTCTTAATTTTGAGGATGCGTCCCACTACTTTTTTTTGTCCCTCAGATTATCTGGATGTATGGGTGTTGGATGCTGCTCAATGTATTTTAGAGCAACTTCAAATGCATCCATTGCCACAGCGTGCCTACTCCTTTCATTTACTTCTTTATCTTCATCGTCTATATGCTCTTCAAAAGCATCAGAAGATGATTTCTTTAAAACAAACGGATATGACTTATTCGTCAGTAAGCTCTTCATTGGTGATCTCAGAAATGTCACCTTTTGCTAGCCACTCTTCTACATCCGTTGGCTGGATATCTCGCTAAAGGGCCTGTATATCTTAGATGATTTCTGATGTACAAGTTTCGGAATTTTCACATATATATTGAGACAAATATCTATTGTGTTTAAGAACCATACTATCACCAGTGTGTTGGATTTTGTTAATTTTAAGTGATTATTAAATTTAAATTAAATTTGGTAATTTTTTATATTTCTTAAGTGATTATTAATACAGGATGATTCACAAATCCCTCCAGGGTTTCAGAAGTCAATAGAACAGTACCCATGATAGACATAGTAGAATTGCTGATATCAACGGATAGAGAATCTTTCGAAATTTCATATGTACCTTACAAAAGTTCCTTATGTCCACTTTTTGGTGATGCTGAGTCCCAACATCTTATGGTCAATGCCAACAACTGTATGAGTGATCCTCTCTCACAGCTGGGCTAACTCACACTGCCAAGGACACGGTATTTCTCATAAGAAAAAAATCACATAACTGTGGAGGCCACAGATAATGAGCGGAGTTGTCTTCTCATTTTTTCGTTATGACTACCTTCCAACAGCTAAATCTAAAACTGAAATAGCCACTACACTACTCTATCAAAAGTCATGGGACAACCCTGGTTTGCATGAAAATGGAACATTCCTTTGCAATATCACTGTTGCTTTCTTCCCAGCACTACATAACAGAGAGTATGCTATTATGAGATGATGCTTGTGTGAATGCTGTAAGAATGTCTCAAAGAAAAGAGCTTTCAGGCTTCCAAAGAGGTATAATTGTTGGGTGCTATCTCGCAGGCAAAACTGTTAGAGAGACGTCAACCCTTCTAACATCCCGAAATCGACTGTTCACAACGTCATTCAGGCATGGAAAGAGAAAGGCACCACAAATGTTCTGCCTAGGACTGGAAGACCCAAGATCATGTCGGCCAGAGACCAACGGGTTCTTCATAAAGTGGTCATGCAAACCGTTACACATCACTTGATGGGCTGACAAGATCGTTCATAGAGTCGACGAGAACAATTGTGAGCACCCTGACTGTTTGCAGGGAACTGCACCAATGGGTTTTTATGGCAGAGCGGCAGCTCACATCAGCACCAGCAACGCAGCGATGAGATTGCAATGGTGCAAAGAGCGACAACATTGGACTCTGGATCAATGGTGAATGGTTGACTGGAGTGATGAGTCCCGCTACACCATCTGGCAATCAGATGGACGGGTTCGGGTATGGCAAACGTTATCTGCCAAGCTGTGTTGTGCCCACGGTGAAGTTCAGCGGTTGGTGATGGTGTGGGGGTGCTTTTCATAGGACGGGTTGGGTGCAATCGTTTCTGTGGATGGACATCTAAACGCAGAGCGTTACCAAGACATTCTGGACAACGCAATACTCACATTTTTCTGGCAGCACTTTGGCAATGGCCCTGTTCGGTTTCAGCACGATAATGCACCTTGTCATAAGGGCAGTTTGATGAAAAGGGGGTTCGAGAACTTGCACAGAGCCCCGATCTGAACCCCATCGAACATCTGTGGGGCATGTTGGAACGTCGATTGTGCGCATGTGCGGAATGCCCGAAATCTGTGATCGAACTGTCCAAGACACTTATGGCAGAATGGCAAAAATTACCTGTCAAAATGTATCAAACAGTATGCCCCAGAGAGTAGAAGTAGCAATAGCAGCAAAAGGTGGACCAACAAGATACTAAAATACCGGTATGTATATTTTTGAGTGTTTCTATTAAAATGATGGTGTCCCATGACTTTTGATAGGGTAGTGTATAACCAGCCTTGTTTCCGCATTACAAGGCGATTAACCAAGTAGAAAGCAATTAACAGACAAGCTACATGGATAGACTTAGATTTAAATAAACAAAAAACATGATCATCAATAATATGAACAGCTGAGATATGGCTAGGATAAAACCCTCAAACAACATTCATGAGTTATTCTTTAAAAAATATGAAACAGTGCCTATTACGAATGTAAAATTTGAAAAATTCTCTGTTTGGCGATATGAGCATATCCATTATATCTATCCAGCCTGCATCTCCCAGAAGAGGAGATTAGCTGATTCCATTTCGTTAAAGTCACTTAGTGTTTCATCACTTCAATTTACGCACTACTTAGGACAAAGAAGGCCAAGGATTCTTGGTATGAGTTTCGTATTTGCCAAAGATTCGAATAGAGAACTGGATATTAATTTCCTTGTTTCCTTCTTTTCTTCAACCCAGAAGAGCAAATTGTTCAGGTTTAGAGGGATATTTAGTTTCCTGAAAGTTATTTCAATATTCACTCTTTCATGACTCACGTTTTCACATTCCAGCAAGATGTGTTCTACCGTTTCCGGTTTTCCACACGAGCACTTGTTTGATGGAGCGAGATTTAAATGATGTAGGAATGATTTCAGGGAAAAGTGCCCACTGCGAAGCCTAAAAAGAGAAGCTTTTCCTAGGAATATCAGCCATTTGGTTGAAAGCGCTCTACTTTGGTTAGCGAATGCAGGTACCTCTTATATTGATGCCCACAGTTATTCGTTTTCCATTCCATATTCCAGAGGAGGACGTTTTTCTTTTTAATGTAGGCCTTCAGAGTGGGAGGTTCTAGACGGACAGGCTTTATGGCACTATTAGATTTTCTGGCCCAATTTGAAAGCCTATCCGCAATTTCATTGCCCTGGAAACCACTGTGGCTTGTGATCCATAGAAATTTTATTCGATAATTTTGTGAGAGAAGTAGATTTAATAGCGACAGGGTGTACCCGATTAAACCTTTATGGTACCAAGTGATCTTTTGGAGCGCAGAATCAATATCCGTAAGAGAACTTTTGCTGTCTGATATTATCAGGTTATCTATCCGGAGGTTTGTTCGTTAATAAGGCCAAGGCTTTGTGTTGAAATAAGGCCTATGGCTAACAGCTCTAGGTTGAAGGAGTTTATCGATGGAGATACTTTGTGAGATACTATGAAGAGGTTTTCGCAAAAATCCCAATACCTCCCTCATTTGAGTCATGTTGCAACGAACCATCTGTGAAAATCTTACGGTAACCACTATATTCACTTTCCATAATGTTTGTGAATATTTGCTTTAAAATATTTGAGGCGGTGCTTGCTTTGCTGATTTGCTCTATTTCGATATTCGCAAAGGCATTTGCTCCATTTGGGAAGTTCAGGATGTTTAAGCCACTTAAGTAGATGTCACTGCACCCAACTTTTCCCATTATGTTTGAAATCGGCTTCTTTATTTTTTGGGATTTTACGCAAATACTGCAGTTTTCCTTCAGTGCTAAGTCATCCTTGAAGCCAGGTGAGGACTGTACATATGTGTAAATGAGAGATATAGCAGCAGCCTCCCATCTTAACCTTGGTGGAGGAAGGTTAAATTCTGCGTACAACACTGGAATAGGTGAAGATTGCAGAGCATGTAGACCAATTCTAAGAATTTTCCTTTCCAATTTCACTAAGGGATCTATCACTTTATTTGAGGGTAAAAGGAGGAGGAGTGAGAAATTATCATAATTCGTATGATGGTAGCTAATATGGGGTTGGTGTTTTTCCATGAGGGACCCCATTTCGATTTTATTATAAGCCTAGCGTGTGCTAAGTTCTTTATAAGTTTCTCACGAAACATAGAGATTTGGGGGCACCACGTCAACCGATCGTCAATGGTGACTCCTAAAAATTTATGGGAATGCCTAAAAGGGAGTTTTTTTCCTCTTTCAGGTAAATTGGGATGTATGACATAGGGCCTTGTCTTGATAGATGAGAAGGATATCTGGTTGTCTATGCCCCACTCATCAAGTGCATGGCTTGCAGACTGAAAGGAGGTCTTGATTTCTGAGATTACCGTACTAGAAGCCCAAATCGCAATGTCGTCTGCAAACTAATTATTGTGTATTTGAGGGGGCAGTATTTCCATAATGTCCAAGATGAAAAGGTTGAAAAGTGTAGGGCTTAGCACTGACCCCTGAGGCAAACCCCTTAGCTGAGTGGTCCATGTTGTACCGCCAGGGAACTATATTCCTACTTGACGAAATTTGAGGAAGGCAGAAGTCCACTTTTTGAAATTTCTAGGAATACTTAATCTGATCATTTTTTCTATTAATATTTCATGGTTGACTGAGTCATATGCCTTTTTGATATGTGGTCAACAAGTTTAATTACTGAGAAAATATGATTCTTGCCTTTTCTAAAACCTGTAATGCTTGAGGAGTAGATATTATTGATTTCCATGAATTGCTGCAGCCTTTCACTAATCATCCTTTCAAGCAATTTGGTATTGCAGGAGGTGAGCGCAATGGGCCTGTAGCTGCTTGGGGAGATAGGGGGCTTTTGCGGTTTTAATATAGGACGGATCAAAGTTTTTTTTCCCATGTAGATGGAATAATACCTATATTCCAAGCTTTATTTAAATGATTGAGGAGGATGTTCACCTGGCTCTCATTTAAACGTGCAAAACTAGGGTTACATATCTGGTCACATCCTGGGACTGTGTTCTTGGTTCTAATTGCATTTTTCAAGTTATTTAATATGAAGGGGCGTTCCCAAGGGGTTAGTGATGACAACTCCCAGTAGGATGATGGTAGTGAAATGGCCCAGTGGTTCAAGGGGAGCGGATGATTTCCAATGGCTTGTTTTAAAATAGCTTGTGCAGATTCTTGTGGCGTCAAGGTAATGCCGTCCTTGCTCCGAATTAAAGGACTGTGGCGGCTTGGCCGGCGGGAAAAGGTTTTTAATACTTTCCATATATTTTCACTATTACTGCACTCAATTAAATTTTTCCAGTAATTTCTTCTCTCTTTTTTCAGGAATTTCTTACATGATGCTTTTGCTTTCTTCAGTTGCTGCCAGCAATAGAAACATCTGCATTTATGGAAGGATCTTTTTGTCTTGTAGCGTACCCATATCGCTTGCTTGCAGTCACTGCTCCACCAACAAGGTCTGAGAGGTATATATCTTTTAGATTGCCTTCCTGGTTTAATTCTTTTTTGAAAGGCTAGGAGTTGGCCAACTATATCATGGGTCATAAAGAAGCACATATTTTCTGATTCCCAGTCAATAGAAGATTTGTGGGTACAGCTAATGGGAGGTAATTTTTGGGTTTTTGGGTATTCTTTAGGGTGCTAATAGTCAGGCGTACTGGGTGGTGGTCACTGCCGTATGCACCAAATACATGTTCTAAGTTGCATCGAATTTATATGCCCATGGATATGATAGCGAAATCTAAATTAGACAGTTTCCACTCCCGTCTAGCAGGGTGGTATGTGGTTTCTGCAGTGTATACTACCTCTAGATTTCTCTCCAGTATGATGTCTTTGATTATTTTGCTATTCAGGTTATAATTTTGGCATCCCCAGAGGGGGCTCTTCTCATTGAAGTCTCCTATTACTATGAAAGGGGGAAAAAATTTCATCCATAATTTCTTATTTATATATCCTGGAACAAATACAGTATACATACATCCAGAGGTGGAAAATATGCAAGACTATGTCTATTATAGTCACATTTTGTATGTGTTTACTGCAGTTTAGGAAATGAGGAATGTTTGCTCTGACAGATGCAGAGTTCCCTCCTGCGTAGCTTTCCCTGTTATTTGAATATGTGGAATTGTGTTGGATGTGGATCGAAGAGTCATGATTTAAAAAAGTTTCGCAGACGGTTATCATGGTAGATTTCCTAGAAAAAAGTGTGATGTCTTCCCAGTTAGCAAAGACGCCTCTAGCGTTCCAATGAATTATACTGAAAGTGGCATTATAGATTCGATTCATTTTGGATGTTGTTTTTGGTTAACTGGTGCCACCAGCAAGAAATGTCCATTGGCCACAGGGGAAACTTATCCAGGCTAGCTTTTATCACATTAATCGTAGCATCGATGCTGTTGGGGTCTGGACTGCCTCTATAATTCTCTATTAGTGCAAAGATGAAGATTTTTATCCAGTTGGAGATTTCTTCGTTATTACTGATGAGTTCAGTGCTATTTACTGGAGATGTTTGAAAGTTTTCTGCATTAGCAACTTCATGTCCGTAGTTATCACCGCAGTGCATATCCATGCTGAAAGGGGATAACTGTGACCAATTTATTTGTGATAGGAGCGGTCATTAATATTTACTTGTGAGATCGGTTGAGGGTCTGATAGAGAGGTGAAAGGCGTGGAAGGGTCTTCTCTACCACACGTTGTACAAGTCCTAGCATCATCTGCCGCTGTTGCGACCTGACCGTATGTGATTGAGGGAGGTGAGTATTACAGCTATCTCCATTTCCTTGGCTTGACTTACTTTGTGAAATCTGCGGCCTCTGGATTACTGAGGAGTAGGTTTTCTGCTGAAAATTTCCACCCCCTAACTCCATGTTGATCAACTTTCAGGCTTCATAGTAGGAAATGTATAACGAAATCATTTTCCCTCTGATAAACAATTCGTATTTATAAACGGAGCAACCCTTATAATAGGACAAATGTCCTTCCGAACTGCTGGCACATAAGAACTTTTCTTCTGTACTTGTATCTCGTGTATGGGCGGTGCTAAGGCATTTGGAGCACGCCATTTGATTTACACACTTCATTTTTGTGTGCCCAAACTTATGACAGTTTATACACTGCAAAGGACAGGGAGGAGGTCTTGTGACCGTGAAAATCTCGTTCTCAAATTTGATTTTGTTTGGGGAAGTACGCAGGTTGAAATATACAAGAATTTTCCCATATCTTGCCTCAGGGTAAGGTAGAGGGTACTTTTTGATTCCTGTTATGAATTTGCCCTGGTCCGAGAAGTTCTGGAGGTTATCTGCTTCTATATCCACTCTGATACCGAAAATCAGCCCCACAGAGGTGGACAGAAATTTTGACATCTCGTAAGAGAGTTTGTATGTTCCAATGTCGTGAAATTTAATACATTTCTCAGCTTGTTGCGTAGATTTACATTTAATGAGAAATTTACCTGATTGAAGTTTAGTAATGCTTTACCTATTAAAGAATTGAAAATATTTTGGATAAAGTTAAGGGAGACATCATGATGTTCGTTTTGGTTCTTGCTATTATCTGTAGAAGAGATCGTTACTAGTAACCATGGACAGGCTGCTCTACTAATTTGTTCATGCCAGACTTCAGTATCGGGTGGGATGTTTATTATACGTTTATCATGTCTCTGATTCGATGGGTTTTTATTAGCGGAAATCTTGGGCAAAATTTGATTATCCTTTGTTATTCTAGATCTTTTCGATCTTGACGAATTGCTATTGGGATCTTGTGACAGTTGATTATCGTCTTTCTATTCGCTTTAAGCGATTTGTTCCGGTTTCTTTTTCCAACAAGAGGTTCACAGTCTGATATCCACTCTATTTCCCCCTCCATCTTCTCTTCAGGGGGAAGGCCAAGATTTTTGTTCCCGGGGGAGGAAGGGCACCCATTGCAGCCGACCCGGCCGAGGCTGCAGCGACTTCTCCATCCAAAAGTTCTGAGGAATTACGAGGGTAAGAGATTTATTTACTACTATTATTTAAGAAAAAAATCCACAAAGAGTATTCTTTGAATGTGTCTTCCTTCGAAAGAAATAAGTGCTACTTATTATCAAGAGTTAAGTTTAGGATAGAAGAGAACGCGACTGCTTTCTTAAGCTGCCATGTTGTCACCCTCCGTAATAGTTATCAAATATACACTATATGATCAAAAATATCCGGACACCCCTCACAGATCATCGATTGGCCCAATGTCACATGATAATGACTTGCAAATCATTTAAATAGCTTCCCACACCTTCAGACACAACTCTGCTTGGACATTGGCAAGAATGGGTCGTTCGGCAGAGCTCAGTGAGTTCCAACGTGGAACCATCGTTGGATGTCACCTATGCGGCAAGTCCGTGCGTGACATTTCCAGCCTTCTTCAGATACCCAAGTCAACAGTAGGCGATGTCATTATGAAATGGAAGACCCGGGGATCAACAACAGTTCAACAACGAACCGGTAGACCCAAGAAACTAACGGACAGAGACCGTCGAGTGCTTTGTCGTGTCATCCGCAGCAACCGGAAGTCCTCGGCGGAAATAATTGCCACAGAGTTTCGAAATGCCTCTGCAAATGATGCCAGTACCATGACAATTCGTCGAAAACTGCACACGATGGGATTCCATGGCCGTGCTGCTGCCCACAAGCCCCACATCAGCAGGGTCAACGCCAAGCGACGTCTGGAGTGGTGCAAAGCCCACAGAAACTGGACAATGGACCAATGGAAACGTGTAATGTGGACAGACGAATCTCGCTACACACTCTGGCAATCCGATGGACGAGTTTGGGTTTGGCGCATACCTGGAGAACGCTTCTTACCTGAGTGCACAGAGCCCACAGTCAAGTTCGGAGGAGGAGGAGTCATGGTGTGGAGCTCATTTTCATGGTACGGACTGGACCAGCTCGTTCCTGTGCAAGGAATCATGAACTCCGACCGTTATCTGAATGTTTTGGACAACTGTGCACTTCCAACGTTGTGGCAATTTTTCGGAAACGGGCCATTTCTCTACCAACACGACAATGCTCCATGCCACAAAGCGAGGCGTGTACAGCAGTGGTTTGAGGACTTAGGGGTCGAAGAAATGGGTTGGCCGGCACAAAGTCCCGACCTCAATCCTATAGAGAGTCTGTGGGATGAATTGGAAAGACGCTTGCGGGCCAGATCAGATCGGCCAACTTCTGTACCTGAACTGATTCTCGCTCTTCGGGAGGAATGGAGGAACATTCCGGAAAGTACCTACCAACATTTGGTGGAAAGTCTTCCCCGAAGGGTGGAAGCTGTGATTCGGGCAAAGGGATGTGCAACGCCCTATTGATTTCCATGAAATCGTGGCTAGAGCGCAAACGTGCATGTGTCCGGATATTTGTGATCATATAGTGTATATCTATTCCCGGGAAGGACTTATGAATCATCCTGTACTTTCATTATTAATAAAATTCTGTGTGATCACAGAGTTAACCTTTGAATGAAATGTAAGAATTTTTAGACCAAGATCTACTAAATCTCCAAAAAAGTTGTTGTGGTTGTTTCTAAAACACAAAAGAAATAAGTTACACATTCACATACAGAGAAAATGGTTAAATGCCATGTTTATGCCATTATATAAAGACCAAAGTGACTCAGATAATGTTTTCTGTCATTATGTATTGCAAAGCCCTAATTTATTTTATAAAATAGTACGGACTAAAAAGATGGAGAGGGCCAATGAGAAGGCAGTGGTAACTGATACTTTATATCAGTGAAGTTGAGTCATTTGTCAATTAAGAAGTAAGCTAGATGACTTTTTCTTAGTTTTGAAAATATCAAAATCAATTCTCATTTTAAAATTGAAATCTTGATAGATTAGAATTATGGAGGATGGACATTAAGTCTTAAGATTTCTTCAGTGTTCTTTCAGTTTTCTGTCTTTAATGGTCTTAAAGAGTGTTCTCCAAAACTGAATTAATTAAAGGAGTGAAAAAGTAGAAACATTTTCCATTATTCTTGATGTATGAAATAAATGCTCTGGGTAAGGGAGAGTGGGGACGAATAGGAAAAAACAGATTTCCAAATTTTTCCTGATCTTGTAAATAGTTTCAGAAAACATTTAAATTACAGTATGTACCTGGTATTCTATGAAAAATGATTACATGATAAAATATATAATAGAACAGGAAGTATGTACATTTGATTAAGCAATGTCATTTGCCCCATTCGTCCCCATATACAGGGCTGGACAGAAACAATTAGACAATTTAAATTTGGTGCCACGCCAACATCTATGTAGGTGTGCTGTGAAACACACATCACTCAGTAAAGAAGTTTATAGCCTTTAGTCATCAGGCAGCATTTGTTGGAAGAACACAGAACTTTTGCTGTAGAAGCGTTCTTCAAAAATCAATAATCTTGCTACTGTAACGCAGTGAATTCTTCAATGACTTTTTGACATTAGAAGGAATGGAAAGGTACCGACACGCCAAGCAATATTAAATTAGGTCACACAATTCACGTCTAGTGCATCCATTGTCAACAAGAGGCCAACTGGTCGATTCTTCTCTCTCCCTTTCTTTCTCATACACAAAATAATTTACTTCAAGATGCACATCCCCTATCATCCGAACCAAGTGGCAATTTTGTGCAGAGCTGAATGATGTTACCTACTTCCAATAGAGCTCACCCGAATGATGTTATCTTCAAAAAGTGACTTGAAAACAAAACGCTTTTCCATGTTTTATTTACAATAGTTTACCTACCGCAGTTTATTACGGTACTTAATTTTCAATTAAAGTATTCATTTTCAAGTTATTAATTGTCTAATTGTTTCTGCCCCACCCTGTATAAGTGTTTTGAATTATGGAAAAATATTTTAGGCAAGATTTTACTTGAACACCCACGGAAGCCTGCTTGCTGCTATTGCCACCATCTATTAATGCAATTGTGAGAAAAAAATCAAAGAAATCACCAACCTTTTGCAAAAAAATGTGCATATGAATGCAATAGACTGCAAAACAAAATAAAATGGAAACAAACATACACACACACCCACGCAAAGAAAAAAAAAATAATGTTACTGTGATGAATAAATGTTATAATTATGTAAATATGTGATATATGTTTCTGAAATAAATAAATATAATAATAAATATACATAATTAGCTGCAGTACCCACTGTCGCTCCGTCATTGTTGAAGCTGCTTCAAAAAGTCTTCATTTAGCAAAGCAAATAACAACGTCACAATTTTTTAATGCTGGCAAAAGTCCCATTCAGCTCCAGGTAAACTAAATTTTAAAAATAAACTACAATGGAAAAGAAAAAATAAAAAAATAAAATCCTTTCCTAGCGCGCACCTAGAAGCCAAGAGAAATATACTTGCTAAATTTTAAGTTTGTAGGCTTCATATGGAGATTTCATGATGAATGAATGAATAAATGAATGTATACATTTTTCACTCTCTCTTTTATACAATATAGATAACAACAGAAAAAATAGTCTATTTAAATTATCTGAAATCTGGTAAATAGATTGAAATTATTCATTTGTTGACCCACCCCTCCTTATTGGTGGATCCTTTCTGTGCAATATAACAATCTCTGTTAATAAAATGCATATACAGCGGAAGCCGAATAATAGGACCACATCGGGACCAGACCGTTTTGGTCCTAATAACCAAGTGGTCCTATTATCTAAGTTAACAATTTTCACTGCCCTTATAAGATATGGTGTACTATATTAACTAACTTAAAAATTGCTTCTATTTTTTTCCTTGTCACACAGTTGTATTCTAACTTTGATTTTTAATTTAATTTTTAATATTAATCTAACTTTAACATACCGTATATTTCTTTTTCTTGTGCTACTTTGTTATTGTTGTTTCCCTCCCCCCCCCCTCCATTCTCTAATATTTAAGCGGAACAATTGACTTATTAATTTCTGATCACCTCCCCTTATTTCTTATTTATCCAATAAGTAAGAGTTGGTTCACTACCCAAAAATTAACATCTAGATTATCTACTTTACACAGAACACATCTTTGCTTCTTATCTACAACAAACGTACTGGGACACATTTTTGCTAAACGAATACAATTCTAATTTAACTTTGAAATATTTTTTAATCATTTCAAGAGTGGTTATAATAAATATTTTCCTTTAATAACCTTTACTCAATCCTCATCTAGTCCAAAAAAAACATGGATCTCAGAAGAATTGCTAAGACTGATTAATAAGAAGCGCAAGATTTATAAACAATATATCAAAAATCCTACAAATATTAAAAAAAAATCATCTCAAAGCTATTACCAAAACAAGTGAAAAATTCCATTAAAACTGCTAAAAGAAATTATTATGCTAAGCTTTTTTCCTTAATAACCAATCCCAAAGAGAAATAGTATCAAATTCAGATGGCTCTATCGCTCCCAAAAAATAGAAGGCTCCCTTCCTGCTTTAATAATGAATGTTCAAGTCCAAATCTTCTCTCTTTTTTGGAAGCGCTTTTTCCATGCTCCCTAGCTGAAAGTAATAATATTAACAATGATTCGATTTCAAGTTTATTTCCAGGACCTCCCAATTTTTTCCGCGAATCCTTTTTCTCATCCCCAACAACTCCCAATGAAGTTTTAACAATTATAAACAAATTCTCAAAATCTAAAACTATAGACATGTATGATCTTTGACAAGATGTGATTATTAGTATCGCTCCCTATATATCATATCCTCTATGTGCTCTATTTAATATGTCACTCTGTAAAGGAGAATTCCTGAAATTAAGTGCGCAAAAGTCATTCCGGCTTTCAAAAAAGGAGACACCAATGATTTTAACAAATACAGATCCATTTCTATTCTGCCTTTCTTTTCCAAGATATTTAAAAAGCTATTCTTTATTCCCTTAAGTAATTTCATTTATTCCCATGATTTCATTTCTCATGCACAGCATGGCTTTCGCCCAACCAAAAATATTTCCCAGCTCAGTATGATGTATCCGAATATATTAATATTCAGATGGCTAAAAAAAAATTGTATTAATTTTGCTTCTTGATTTTAAAAAAGCATTTGATATGGCTCCCCATGCTTTATTATTAAAAATATTAAATTCATTATATGGCATTAGAGGGCTACAATTGAATTGGATAGCTTCCTTTCTATTAGAGAGATAATACTTTCTTAAAGTCAATTCAAAATTTTCTCCAAATTTAATTAATAATCAGGGTGTGCCCCAAGGTTCTATTCTGTCGCCGCTACCGTTCTCTCTCTTTAATAATGACCTCTCTTATATTATTGACAATGCACAATGCATATTATTTGCAGATGACACCACATTCTTAGCCTCAGCTTATTCAGAAGAACAACTTAAAAACATAGCAAGCTCTTTATTAAATAAAATCTTTCACTGGTCATTACTAAATCAGCTTTCACTAAACCTAAACAAATCATATTATATGATCTCTCATCAATGTAATAAACAGATTGATTTCAATAAAATTAAGCTTTGTGTCAATAATAATATTCTATCTAGAGTCGCTTCTTATAAATATTTAGGAATTTATTTTACCCCTGATTTATCATGGAGCCTTCATATAAAGCATTTAGCTATAAAATTGTCCCGTATTTTAGGCATTATTTATACAGTCAAGCATCTTCCACGTAGTATTTTACTAAATTTATATTTCACCTTCATTCACTCAAATTTATGTTTTGGATTATGTTTATGGGGATCGACTACGCTAAAATATATTAATCTTTTAATTAAAATCCAAAAACGTTTTTTACGTTTTTTATTAAATAAGCTAGCTCTCTCTTCTGTCAGTTCAGAATTTAAAAATTTTAACACTTTAAAATTTGATGAAGTTTATTTTGTTCAATTAGCTCTATTTATATTTAAGATTACACATAATATATATTGTCTTAGAAATCCCCCTATATTAACTAACGCCTCTCATCACTACCACATAAGAGAAAATAAAATAATGATTCCATTTTCTAGAGTAAATTATTTAAAGAGACCAATTTCAATTTCTGGAATAATCTGTTGGTCTTTATTAACTAAAGAATTTCATGATGCACTTTCCCTTCAATATTTTAAACAACATCTTCTTAGAAACATTCGTTCAGGCTTCATCTCAACTACTTTAATTTCCATATATTCTTAAAATTTCAACTAATTTTCACTGTTTTTATTATTATTATCATTGCTTGGGGATGCCAAACTCGGATCAAGTTCCGAAGCCAATCCCAGCGGCGGACCCAAAAGAGGGCCAAGCCCAAGGGACTCAAATGCGAGGGAGGGAAAGTTATGCACTCGTGGGAGTATTGATGTTTGGCTGTAGGAATTTCCTTACTATGTGACAGGTGTTTAGAATTGTGGCTTTCTGTAAGGTTTTGTATAAGTGTGGGTTTAAATTTAGTGTTGATAGGCTTTTGTGTAGAGAGCATGAAATAACCGCAGTGGCAGAAAGAACGATAGGAACAATGTGTACTCTGTTAACTCCCCAAAGGCGTTTTATTTTGTGTACAAGATCCGAATATCTAGTGATTTTGATAGTGTATGTCTTTTGTAAATTGTGTGTGTTGGGGATGGAGATAACAATTATGAAAGTCACTTTGTTTTGCTTATCTACTAGTGCAATGTCTGGTCTGTTATGAGGGATAGTTTTGTCAGTGATTATAGCTCTGTCAAAATATAGTTTATGTTTGGTGTTCTCTAAGACAGGGTCGGGAATTTATGTATAGTAGTATAGTATGGAGTGTGAATGTCCCTTAGCTTGTGTATCTTAGCTAAATGTTGATGTATGATGTTGGCTACCTGGTTATGTCTGCGTAAATAATCTGTCTGCGTGAGTATGTTGCAACTGGATATGACGTGTTGGATGGTTTCCTCTGCGATATGGCATTTCCTGCAAGACCCGTCAGTCGAATCTTTGATAATATGTTTTCTGTAGCTTTTAGTGTTAATAATCTGGTCTTGTATGGCAATCATGGTTCCTTCAGTTTCCCCAAAGAGACTCCCTTCACTCAACCAAAAGTTCGACGCTTTTTTGTTGACGTGTGGCTGGTTGAGGTCAGAAGGATGTCTACCGTGGAGTTGTTTTCCGAGCCATGATTGAAGTTTAGTGCATGCTGTAGGAATGTTATGGGTGTTCTGCAAGCTGTTCAGATTCAGAGGTGTGTGTTTTGTATCAGCCATGCAGACTGCTTTGTGTAATGGTGATGTGTGTTGTTTAGAGTAAAAGAATTCTCTGAGTGACTGAGTCTGTTTCTGGTGTAGATCTATTATGTCAATAAGACCTCTGCCTCCCTCTGAACGAGACAGGGTGAGTCTTTCAATAGCTGCGTGTGGATGGTGCTTTCTGTGCTTTGTAATTATTTTTGGTTGCTTATATTCCTTTTTCTGATTTCTTTGTAAAATTTTGTCACAATATCTGATAGAATGGCCTTCTTGATGACAGAAAAGGCACTCTATTCTATGAAATGCTTTGTTTACACAATCCCTTCTTAAATGACCAGGTAAATGGCAACGATAACAGATTAGCTCTGTGCGCTTTCTTCGCATTCCTCGTCCTCGCTCTGCGGTCGAACCTCGGCCTTGCCGCGGCAGGTTTCTCCGCTCGGCCGGTCGGTGATATTCACTTGGCCTTCTTTCGCCTGCTGTGCGCACTCTTTGATTAATTCTATTCTCTCTTATACATAATCTTTCCTCTATTCGCTTACTGATTTTTTCCTCCATTTCAGGGGTTAATGATACAATTGTTTCTCCCTTTACTTCCTTTCAGACTGGATGTAATACATAACCTTCTAAACCCCATCTCTTAACGATTTCTTCTTCTTCCTCCGCTTGCTCTATAGCCTGCTTCAATGTTTCTGGTTTTTTAAACATAATTCTTCTCAATGGTGGCAGTAACCCTTCTACAAAACATTCTACCATTTGTTCGTTTAAAAGTTCCTGCGTGTATGCACGCTTTATTTTTCAGTGTGCTCCTTCTCCTACAATCTTGCGCTTGGTTTTGTTTCCTATATTCTGTAAACGGGTCGCATATTGACATACGGACTCCTGTACACCTTGCGTACATTCTTGAACCAATCTTTCCCTTTCTCCCTTAAGCTCTTTTCCGAATCGCTTTTTCAACGCTTCCCTCAATGCCTCATAAGTGTTCACTGCTCCTATTTCCCCATCTTCTCTACAGTATAAATGTGCGTCCCCTGTTAGCTTGATTTTTGCAATATTATATTTAGTTTCTGTTCCCCAGTTCATTACCTTTCCTACCTCATCCAATCTTAGAAAGAATTCTTCTGGATCCGTAGATCCATCATATGGCTTTATTTCGCCAGCCAAAGCAAATGACTGTAACACAGGGACCTGATTCATCCAGACTTATTTTGTTATCTTATCTTCAATTTAATGAAATACCACTAGTGCCTTTCTTCCGTCCATTTGAGACATGGATGAATATAGGCTATACCGTGTCTTCTCAAATATGTCCGCTTTGAAATCGCTCTCGCTCTCTCTCTCTCTCTCTGCTACATCGGTTTCGGCTGGAGGGGGTGTCGTCTCGTCCAACGAAGTGGCTCGAAGACGGCTCATCTCGGTTCTTGCTTCTAATACTGGAACAGGGTACCTTTCGGGGCTGAGTATGCATTCTTGAACTAACATGATTAATCCTTTCTAACTATTTAAATTGGTTGAGCTGGTTCTCAGCTAGGTGGAAACTCTTAAAATATCTCGTTACGAGCAAACTAAAATTACTTTGTGTGAACATTTAAAACTTAGAACTTAAATTTTGATGCTATAATACTTTTTGGAATTTCCCATCTGGAAACAAATGATTCCCAGACGGAGGCCGAATTAACTATAAAACTGAGAGTAGTCGTGCTGCACACCCAGCTACCGGAATCGTTACATTTCTACTGCCGATTTTCTCACTTAGAATTACTGACAAAGCAATTTCGATTTTGACAGCTAAGCAAACGCTGGTCAACCATCACAAAAAATATTAATCTTCCTGGAATCAAAGTTTGTAGACACCTCTCCTAACTGTTTCTGTACTACCAAGATCTTTGCATTCACGTGATCATTTCTTCTCTCTTTGCTCCCTTCAGATTCTAAAGTTCAATTCTTACATTCATCTTTCTTGCTTTCTATCTGACTATCCAGTTCTCATGTTTGTCTCTTATTTACCTGTCTAACTCTAGCAATACTCTTTCGGTCTTTGAGTACAATTCTAACAAGCAAAACAATGATGTGTAACATGATTCTTACCTTCTCCCTCTTTGTCAAACACAAAAATGATTCTATTTAACGACTTTTAAAATCCATGCAGAAAAAATATTCAAGACAATTAATAAACTTTATATAATTCTTTTTTGCATTAAATAGAATCTTAAATTCTGAATCTAACTAAACAATTATGAACGCGGCTATAAACTAACTCATTTACATAATAAATCTAAATATTCTAAATCTGGCTAATTAATTATTCTCAAAACCTTACACTGGTCACATTTATTCAAAAATTACACATGCTTATATACACGCTCATACATATATAACATTGTGCACCATTAAATTTAATTCCAGAAGTCACGTAACGTACCTTGCTTCTGAAATTTTGGTGATTGCTGCTAAAGATACTCCTCACATGCTTCCAAGAAATCCATCGGAGAATTCTCACTTTCTTCTTGCATAAAAAATCGATGCAGACGAGCTAAGCAATTTCGGGCCTGCCTCAGTGACTGGTGATCCTTCAACTTCGTAGTCGTCCGCATCAGCGACTGGCTGATTAATGCTTTCAGCAATTGATTTCATCAGGGCCTCATCATCGCACTCGTCAACTGCACTCCAATAGGTCATCAATGTTAAAAAGTTCCTCAAAATTGGTGACTTGCTGCAGGTTTCTTTGTCTTCATTAAGTTCTTCAGTTTGTAGAGGTTCTGCGGTTTCTCGTTTGAACCCGCAATGAACAAAGCAACTGCGCACTGTTTCGCATTTGACATTCTTCAAGCTACGGACGAGAAACTGGATAGCCTGCAAAATCGAAATCTTAGTACTGACATCCTTTGCACTCGATAATGGCATGAGAAGATTCTCCTCCGTTTGTTCGATGATGTGCTGGGTAAGTTTTTTGGAATGTGTCTTCAAACTCTTCATCATTCCTATGTCCATGGCTTGCATCACCGACGTTGCATTCGGCGGCAGAAAGTTCAAACTGATATTCGTTAGCAATTCCAAGCGAGGATGCGCACTGCAGTTATCCAAAATCAAAAAGTTATCAAATGCTGCAGCCATTCAGTGAACTGTTGGGCCTTCATCCACACATTTTTGTTGGCGTGGTACTCCACCGGCAATGCGTCCATCCGCAACCCTTTAAACACCGTCCATCCTGTGTAGCTTGGTAGAACAAAATCATCTCGTCAGCATTTGCACGTCATCATCACCGCACTGGTCAAAGAGTCCAGGTAACACTTCATTCTTCCAAGACTCAGTGGCATAAACATCGGCACTTCCCTTTTCACCGTGCGCTTTTATGAAATGAATTTGATTTTGTGCTTACCAACGCCCAAACCATCCATCTGACGCGACAAACCAATCATGACCCATTGCAGCGGTCAACTCTTCTGCTTTTTTCTTTAAAACAGCACTCACGTGAACTCCGCGCGCCATCATGATGGAAAAACCATTTGGCCAAGGTGTCTCCACTTCTGGGTCTTTGCCAGTCCTTCTGCGTTTCAATTCATTCGGCTTTGTGCTTTCCTTCCATTGTTGCAATCGGACCATTGTGTTTTTTGATATTCCAAGCACTTCAGCAAGATACCGTTAGCTAGCATTCGGCAAAAACGTTATGATTTTATCTACGAAAACAATTTTTTCTTCTTATCTTGTGTGATATCCTTAAGTTTACACATTTTTAGTGAAGCGATACGTTTACATGTAAAACACATGTTGTTACTGACTACACTGACTCGAACCAGACCGCCATTGTTTCTTTATACCGACAGAGGGCATTCTAGAATATTCGAGAATGTGTGTGAGTCTACTACGCAGCAGCATGTGGCGACGCTGATGAGTGAATTTCACAGAAGCAGTCCTAAAGACCGGCTTTTTAGTACTATCAGGTCGTTGCATATCAAATGTCGGATTTCGAGATGGGTTCCGTGCTTCGGCACGGTTTCCACGTTTAGTAGTGCTACGTTTAGTACATAATAAAGTGGTACATTCCCACAGATAAACCTATCACCAACCAGCAGCCTGAAATTTGCATGTCTGCGATGATATTTAAATAGCTTTTGAACCCAAGCAAAGATAGTCTTGACTTCATAAGAATTACATGTGATAACGCATTACGAGTTCAGGCTGAATCACACTGCATCCAATGCCACTCGAAACATCAATAAGGTATTCGGAGTAGACACCATAAATGAACGTACTGTGATATAATTATATTTTATTTTGTATTTATCATTGCACATGTTTAAGCCTAGCCCACCTGTCCACTGTGTCTTGTCAATTTTACAAAGCGTGTGTTCTTTGTGTTGTTTGGAGCTTCTCCTGCGTTGTTTGTGCATCGATGTCTGCTGATCTAGTAGCTGTTTCATGTTGTTTCCACCAGTTGGCATTGAGAAGCGCCGACCGTTAAGAGAACGTCTTTTCCTCCGGAAACCAATCACCGTTTGATTTCTTTAAATTGGCCAATCAGGAGCGACTTTGATCTTTATGCACACAGTTTGAATGCGCCAGTATCCTCCCGTGATACATTTGGACAGATTTTATTTATTTATATATAGTGGAAATTTGTCAACTATGGAAGCCAAATGGTATCGACTGGATATCATAGGTATTACCTCTACGAAACGTCCGGGTTCTGGAACTGTGGACTTAGGAGGAGAGTGGAAGCTTTTCTACTCAGGTGTTGACCCTAACTTGACTGCCCAGGCGGGAGTGTGGATACTCACAAGTTCCCGGCTGGCAGATAATATTGCAGATTGGACCCCCTTAGGTGGAAGACTGTGTCTCCTGAGGCTTCAGATAGGGAAACGGTCTCTCTCTCTATTCGTTGCATATGCTCCGAATGCATTCACAGAGTACCCACTTTTTCTTTATGAAGTTAATGCTGCTCTTAGCAGGAGAGGGAGTGCAGATTCTGTCATCCTGGTGGGCGACTTCAATGCACACGTAGGGGCTGATGACCAAATGTGAAAAGGCGTGATTGGGAGGAATGGTGACCCCGATTTAAATGCGAATGGGAAGTGCTTGTTGGATCTTTGTTGCAACAATGGACTTTCCATCACAAACACCTTCTTCCAGCACAGGGATGTCCATAAGTACAACTCTTGGACATAAGTATTTAATATCAGTTGCCTTACCATTTCAACAAACAATCCACTCGCTTAAAAAAACAATAAACAAACTAAAAATTAAACAAAAATTTACGCATTGATAAAAGGCATGATTCTTTACAAATTTACATTAAGAACGTTATCTAGTAGTAACAAGTTAAATAATAAAAAAAAATTAAGTTAAATTTATACTGGACAAAAATATTTATTACTGATGCTGCTTGGACAAAAGTATTTAATACTTCTTAATATTCTAATTTTGCTGAACTGATATCCTTAACTACCTCTACAATCAAATGGATTTGATCATGTTAATGAAAAAACCCAGCAAAAAAATGTTTTTTCCATATAATATTGCAATTAAAACAACAAAGTCATGGGTAAAACATGCGAAGTTTCCAAAGATGCAAAAAAAAATCGTAATTACATTGTGTAAAGAAAACAAAACCCATAAAGAAATTGCAACCATTTTAGGATGCAGCCAAGGAACAGTTTCTAACATTATAAAGCGTTTTCGAAAAGAAAAAGTACTGACAAACAAGACACGTAGTGGTCGTCCAAGAATCAATACAAAAAGACAGGATAAGACTTTGAAGAAAATCTGCCTACAAATGCGCAAAGCATCGTCTAAACAGATGAATATATAGTGGAAGAAATACCAGGCCCATACATCAAACCGACGTCTATCCGAAATGGGTTTTAAGCGAGCGGTAGCCAAAAGAAAACCTCACCTGTCACGTCGTCAGAAGCAGGATCGTTACAAATGGGCCAAAGCTAAAAAAGACTGGACCGAAGATGACTGGAAAAACGTTATTTTTTCAGATAAGTCCCGTTTGTGTCTAGGACTGGGAGATGGTGGTCAAGTTTATGTGTGGCGACGAGTAGGCGAAGAGTTGCATGATGACTGTATACGAGGTACACAAAAATTTAAGCAAGGAATTATGGTTTGGGGTTGTATAATGGCTAAAGGCCCTGGTCGTTTGTGTATCCCTAGAAAAACAGTGACAAAAGATGTGTACGTTGAAATACTAGATCGCTTTCTGATTCCAACTCTAGGTGATTTTTTTGATGATGATGATACTTTCATCTTTCAAGATGACAATGCCCCATGCCATCCTGCAGGACTTGTCAAACAATTTTAGAAATCCACAACATTCCGACAATGACTTGCCCAGCGAATAGTCCTGATTTAAACCTAATTGAAAATATTTGGTTGATTTTCAAAAAATTAATTGATGCTAAACATCCTACCAATTTGAACGAATTGCAATCCGAGATAGTTGGCAAGAAATTAGTACAACTGAGTGTGCTAAACTGTATGCAACCATGCCACAGCGAGTTACGACAGTAATTAAAGCCAAAAATGGTTGCACAAAATACCAACTACTGGTTAGTACTTAAAATATTGATTGATTTATTAAGATATTAAATACTTTTGTCCAGGCAGCTTTAGTATTAAATATTTTTGTCCAGCCTTGAATATGTTTAATTTACTGTCACATTCTAAGTTTTTGCTAATGAGCAGAAAAGTTCACTTAATATTATAAAAAAATTTTTTTGTTGTTTCTGTATTAAATTTTATTGGTTTATTTTGTTTCTAAATTAGTGAATTATGTGAATAAAAGTATTTTGAAACACAGAGCTTGTCGTTATTAAATACTTATGTCCAAGAGTTGTATACCGGGTACAGGGATGCAATGGACCAGAAGTCACGGATTGATTTTGTAATCGTTTCAGCCGACTTATTCCGATCAGTGTTGGATACTCGTGTGAGAAAAGGGGCAGAACTATCAACTGATCACCACCTTGTAGTCTGCACTTTGCAGTTCTCTGAATCCATGCCAACCAAGCGAAATACTAGGTTCAGACAAACTTGGCACATCAAATGGGAGGCATTGGAGGATAGAGCTGTGAGGAAGACGTTTGCTGATAACATATCTTCAAGTTTCCAAGAACTACCCAGTGATCGTGGTACTGTTGAAGAGGAGTGGCAGTTGTTTAAAACTGCTGTGATTACTTCGGCTGCATTGTGCTGTGGTCATTACTATGGCTTGCAAATAAGTCAACTTCGAGTCGAGTGCGGTACACTGAGGCGCGAAAAGCAGCAGCAAAGACAGTATCAACAGCTAAAGCCAAGGCCTGGGAGAAGTTCGGGGAGAAATTGGAGGCAGACTATGGTTCGGCAAACAATGTGTTCTGGCAGACCGTGCGCCACCTCCATGGAAAGAAGTCTGTTTCATCATAAACTATTAACCTCTTCACGACCAACCTAAATTTTGAAGGATACCTCCTAGGACCAGAATTTATGTACTATCTGGCAAACCAATGCGTTCGTCATGTACAATTTTGTAAGAGTATTTGTTTCAGAATCAATATTTATTTCAAAATCAGGATCTTCGGCATCACAACTTACATTAACATAATCATAATCATCCATTTTTTACAGAAAAGGAGCAAAAGCATTGTTGCTTACTGTGCAAATACAACGTACAACCATGTTGACATTAGCAATCAAAAAATAAACGAAAGGGTTCCATATATCGACAGGAAACTGGACCCATAAAAGAATAAACTGTTCCAAATGATTTTACTCTTTCATTCCTGGAAAACTACGTTTTCATTTCGTTAATAGAATTTATAACTGAATATGACGAACGCATGTTCATCATGGTATTGAACAGAGGGTTTAGCTTGACGAACGCATGTTTGTCACTGGTCTTGAAGAGGTTAAGAGTTCAGATGCGAGGATTCTGAAAACGGAGGAGAGCGTATTGCATAGGTGGAAGAATACTTTTCATCTCTTCTTAATCCGGTGACAGCAATAACTGAGGCACATGAGGTGCATCTTGGAGCGGAGAATAGTCATGGTAGTATCACTGAAACAGAAGTCAGATGGGCAATTAAGTCCCTGAAGACTGGCAAAGCTGCAGGTGATGATGAAATCCGGTCCGAGATGTTGAAGGCCTTAAATCAGGTTGGTATCCTGTGGCTGACTCGAGTGTGTCAGGTTATCTGAACAGACCCCTAAACAATGGCAGACAGGAATTGTGATCCCTATCTTTAAAAAGGGAGATCAGAGAGATTGCAACAACTATCGAGGCATCTCTTTGCTCAGCAATCCTGGGAAAGTGTACGTTAAGTGTCTGGAGAAGAAAAATAGTCGACTCCAAACTGTCGGGGGAGCAGTGTGGTTTCCGACCTGGTCGAAGCACGACGGATCACATCTTTGCTCGAAGGCAAATCTTTGAGAAATCCTGGGAGTATGCAAAAGAGGTCTACGCTTGCTTTGTGGACCTCGAAAAAGCATATGACAGAGTTCCTCGAGAGAAGCTCTGGCAAGTGTTGCAAGAGTATGGAGTAGATGGGCAATTACTGGTTGCTATCATGTCCCTGTAAGAATGCTCTGAGATGTGTGTCCGGATAAATGGCATTAAACTATTCCCAGTAAAGGTCATCTGTAGCTATATCAGGCCCATATAACACATTACAAAATTTAAATGCATATAACTGAAATTCTATTGCAGATAAATCGCTCTTTTTTTTTTTCTTCTTTTTTTCAGATGCACTTTATTACTAGTATATCCCTTCAAATTTTAAAATTAAATGAGAAAATATAATAAAAAAAGTATTTTCCACATGTGTTGTCAAACGAGGGGGGGGGGGGGGGAAATCATGACTATAAAAAATGCTTATAAGAAATTTTCTGTTATCGATAAAAACTTCAAACTGCATTTGTTGAATTCTTGAAAGCTTTATAATTAATTGCAAATAAATTATATACCCCAAATTTATTAATAATCAATAATATTTGAAATTTTATAAAGCTTGTGTATCTTGTATGGAGAACCTTAGCAACATCTAAAATTACGAATTTATTTAAAAATTCCAGGGCACAATTGAACCATTTATAGATTGAATTATATTAAAATGATTCCTTTTATTTATGTTTTAAATTTTTTTTTTCGTAAATCACATTTTATTTATAAGTTATTTCACAAAAATTAAAAACATTGATATTGAGATTGTTTCTTGATGACGTCATTAGAGATTGGCCTTCAAGCAAGTTAGATAAGGCCATGTCACTGCTTTATCAAACAAAGATTAAAATCCTATTATGTAATTTTCTAGCTATTGTCATGCAGGTGTGACCCATTTAACAACAAATTACGTATATCTTCAAAAAAAAAAAAAAAAAAAGTAAACATATTGCACATTCCGTTATATAAAAAATCATTAAAAAAAAACAAATAGAGATATTAAAAAATTTTTTTTCGCATTATTTAGAAAAGACTTCTCCCTAAATTTTGGCTATTTTCAAATTCGAAATTATTACATTTGTAATTTTTTTAAAAAGGTTTAAACCAAGTATTTCAAATAGAAAATATTATTATACATTTTAATGTATTGTTTAAAAAAATCCATTACTTTTAATCAATCTAAAAAATTACTAATCAAAAGCAATTATACTCAAGATCACAAATATAAAATTTTAAAGCAGTATATCTGTTATTGAATTTTTTAAAAAATATTTTCTATCTCCCTGTAAGAAAATCATTTTCTCAAGAAAATAGCTGGCTGGGAAAAGGTTAAGTCAAGACCGTTCACCGTGGGTGTTGGACTCCGCCAAGGGTGCGTACTGTCGCTCCTCTTGTTCATTATCTTTATGGACTGGATAGACAGGGGCAGCCGAGGCGATGAGCGTATTTGTGTGGGTGACTGCCTGGTGGAGAGGTTGCTCTTTGCTGACGACCTTGTCCTCCTTGGGTCTTCTCGCACGAACCTTCGGCATGCACTAGACCGGTTTGCAGCCAAATGTGAAGAAGCTGGGATGAAGATCAGTGTGGCTAAAACTGAGGTTCCGGTCCTTTCAAGACAGCCTGCTCAGTGCACTCTCCATGTTAGGGGAGCCTCATTGAGACAGGTGGAGAAATTCAAGTATCTCGGGATTGCATTCACAAGTGATGGACGGCAGGAGAAAAAATTGGATGCTCGGATCGGTGCAGCAAGCTGTGTCAGACGTGAACTGTGGCAATCCGTGATAACGAAACGTGAGCTGGGTAACAAAGCCAAGCTCTTCGTCTTCAAATCTATCTATCTCCCAATTCTCACCTATGGTCATGAGGCCTGGGTAATGACCGAAAGAGTGCGATCGCGGGTACAAGCGGCCGAAATGAGATTTCTGAGAGGTGTGGCAGGTGTTACCCTACTAGATAGAGTGCACAGCAGCACAATAAGGATGTCTTTACGTGTTAAGCCGCTACTTCTCTGTATTGAGAGATCTCAGTTGCGCTGGTATGGCCATGTGATATGGATGCCGCAAACTGGTCTTCCTAGGCAGTTGTTATTTTCCAAGCCGGTGGGTAAGAGACCAAGGGGTCGGCCTAGAACCAGGTGGCTAGACTACATGGAGAATCTGGGTTAGAGTCGCTTGGATATTACCAGGGAGGATATGCGCCTGATGACGGAAGATCGCGATCGGTGGAAATCCTCCATAGGGCTGCTGCCCCCGCGACCCTAACAGATAAACGGGTTTGAAAAGCAAGTAAGTAAGTGGAAATTTGTAATGATGGCCAGGGTCAGTCCAGCAACAACATCGTGCTGCAGGAGAGATGATACACCTAACACCAGCCCCGCAAGATGAGGAGATGCCGTCCCCGTGGAAGTGAAGGCCAACGTGGCCTAGGCAGTTGGGTTGCCGGACCATCTAGGCCTAACGTCTGCTCCCCTTTGCCTACGGAGCCCTTCTGCCGAAGCCGTCGTTGTGGATGCGTTTGCAATTTGCTGCTGTATCGTGCATTTCTTCTCGTGGGTGGACCATGCAAGCGAGCGAACATCGACTGTGACCTGTGCTTTTTCTGGTGGGACACCGGCCTGTTACTTATGGACTTGTGATTGGTTGTGCGCTCATCTTTGCTGTGGAGTGGTGGCCTGTCAACATTTCTTCAGGTGATTAGAACTCTCAAATTCATGTACCTAGAACCGTGTTGTTTTGTGGCTACGGCTTCTTTTTCTTATGTATTGAAACTTGATGTTTATTTTTATTTATTTTGTTTTGTCAAGGTAGCTTTGGTCGGAGGCTTAGCGATATTTGTTTAGTGAACGGCAGCCCTATTGTTTATATTTACTGTTCTTAAGCCTCATTTGTTTAGTAGTGGGTACCTTGACGCTATTGTTGTTTGTCCTTTTTTTTTGTAAGATTAATTTTAAGAGTATATTCTTTTTCTAGGCACGCTTGATAATTCATTGGTGGGAGGTTAACCATTTTGTTATCTTGGTAAGGCTCATAATTTTATTTGTTTGGCTTATTCGCAAGCCCTAAGACCTTCATTTGGGAAGGCATATTTTGAAGCCCTTCATTTAGGGAGGCTTATTCTTTTGGAATGGCACTTTGTGAAGCTTGTTACTCGTTGCGCTCTTTTAACAGTAAAGTTAACTGAGTTCTTACTGGGAATCATAAAGGATTCCAAGAGGTTATATTGGTAAATAACCTGGGAGCACAACGTAGTTTATTTGTTCACATTATGTAGAATGTGAAGGGGGTGATTTATTCACCAGGCTGCTTCCGTGCCGTGTGTGTTAGCCTCATTTATTTACAGCTTCATGTTATTGTGGTGTTTATTTAAGAATTTCAAGCAGTGCACTTGTTTAGTTTTCTCTTGAGAAAACGGGGGATTTGGTATTCCTTTAATTAGGAAGTAGTCATGTTATTGTTTGTTAATTTACTTTAGTTGATTGAATATTGAGAAAAGGGAGTTCTTTAAGTTATTGTAATGTATGGTATTTATTTGTTTCTTGAACTCCATAATGCTTTAGGTTTAGTTGGGAATTTAAGCTCATGTTATCTTTGTATAGCTTATTGATATTATTTTGGGATGGGGAAAAGTCCTTTTTTTTATGAGCTTTAACTGTTTGACTTATTGTGAATAGTATTTATTTCAGTGAGGTAAGGAGCTTCTTTTTTTTTATTTATGATGTTTTGCTTTTGAACTCTGAACTTTAGGGTTACTAAGTTCCTCCCTTCAAACGGAACACACAGCACTTTCTGTGTTTACTTGTTGTTCTATTTCATGAGTTATTTTGCTCCTTTTAATTGTGTTCCTTTTTTTTTTTTTATTGAACCTCACTTATTCTTTTATTCTCACTTATTTTTGTCATGTATCTAATTGTTTTTCTTGTCTTTGAATAAAGATCATATTCTTTGTACCTACTGTTTGACTCCTCTTTCTTTGGCGAGTGTGACTCCCACTCATTGGGGTCACACATTTCACCACAGTACTGTCCAACGTTGGTTCCGAAAATTCTGGGCGGGAGTGTCGGACCTGGCAAATGAGTCACACGGCAGACTGCCCAACGTGTTGAATGACGCTGATCTGAAGTGATCTGTGGAAGAGGACCCGTCAAAAACTGTTCGGGACCTTGCAGGGGATCATGCTGTACCAGCGTTGACTGTCAGTAGACACCTTAGGACCATTTTCGAAATTTTTCGACGGGCTGTGCCATGTTGTTTTCGAAATTCTGGCACGTATAGCGGTACTGCACCAAACGCCGCGTTGTATTCTGCAGCACTCGAGGATGTCGCTTTCCAGTGGTATCACACAGTTTCAAAAGCGATCGTTCTTTCATGTTGATGGCAAGGTGAAAACGCAGGACAAATGGGTCCCACATGAACTCACAAAAAACCAAAAAGAGCGTTGGCTGGACGTGTGTATGGAATTGCTTTGTACGAACTCAATCAATACAACACAGAGCAAAGGGACTATCCCTTCGACAAAAAAATCCGAAAAAACAAATTCTAGGTGATATACCGGGACTTTATTTAAACTGTGCCCTGGGCACCTGGGTGGGGGGTGACTAAAGGTACCCACAACAACCAAGTGCGGCAGGAGTGGGTCGTTTTGACTTGCGAGGTGAAGTGTTACTTAGACAAGGAATAGAAGCGAGTTAAGTAAAGAATAGGCATTTAATTCTTAGAAAACAAATAAATGTACATAAAATTAACAATAAGTAGACTGGGGCCCCAAAGGAAAATACTTGAATAACATCAAATTTTAAAATAATCAACTCCCAATTTGGACTATTACACAACCATTAACCAGTTAAAGACAATCCATTGGTCCATACTGATGCTTAAAAAATGCATACCTTGGCACATGAGCAGTCACAAGCGGCAAGACACTTAGGCACAACCAGCACATAAGCGCACAATTGTGAGGGCTGACAACTGCCACATCTCCACTGGACCTTCTGAGCCATGGGTCGAATAGGAAGGGGAAAGCCACAGGAAGGCGTCATGCTCTCCTTTGCTGAGACCCAACCTCAGTGTTATGCAACAACGCAGCACTGCAGGCTTGAGGAAAACGGGGAGAAAGCAGTAACCCCTGACATCAACAAACTTGACACTTCAACACGGACGACACAAACACCACTATTTCCCCTCCTACTGGCCACTAACAGCTACAATTACCACACCCATCAGTTGTCAGAACTCCATTAATGGACTGATTATTAAAAAACATACTGTTCTGCTCCGCTTTACAAGACCCCAGGCAGTCGGCTGGGAAGCATTGGAGGACGTTTGAGAGCATGAACTAAAACAAACTTTTTAGCGTAATGGCTGCTTAATCAAGAAAGAGAGCATAAAACACTCGGTTGTGACAGACTTCGGGCAACACAATAAAAAATATAGAATACGTGTAAAACACAGTTGCTTGAAACATGTTCTATGCACGACAGCACTAATTAAAGTACTCACAAATGTGGCAGCAATAAACAGAGGAGACAGGCAACATCTGTTCAGTTTTAATTTGAACCGGGCTTCTCCAAAATCATGCTGATTATGTCCAAAGGAAAAAAAAACATATAAAGGTAAGATCTCACCGTTCTTCATGTGATAACACCGCCAAGTTCTCAAATTTCCGTTTTTTTGCCAGGTAACAAAAGAACAACGAGCGCAGTGTTCCATGCACAAAGATCAAACGAATTTCGCTACGGTAGCGGGCCAAAACCCTAGGATTCCAGGATGGGTATATTTATTTTTATTTTTGCATTCGTCAGAAGCAATTAGCTGAATACTTAAAGCCGTTGTTCCTGAAAACCAAAACTAAAAAAAGTCTTCTCCTCGAACATCGCTACAAACGGGGGGGGCAGAACAACATGATGTTGAGCCGCTTTCCTGCACAACACCATCAGAGAAAAAAAAAAATTGCTCTCTCCCAACAAAAGCTCTCACTCTCTGGCTTTGTTGTAGTCTCAATTTCTAGAAAAGCTGCATCAACAAAGCATGGACAAGATCAACAACAGCCATTGTTGCAGCCTCCCTAAAATAATTGCCAAACGATTTGACAATTACAATATAAAAACATTAGTATAAACAGACGAAAACGGCAGAAATACACAGAATTCCATACACACACAAAAACACACACAGACACCAGTCACATACGCTACCCCTAAGAACAAAAGAACCAAGTTCTTTTATTCCCAAGGGCCGCATGCATACCAGCAAAACATGCATACAAACTTCCATTCACCTAACCAACCCCTGTCACTCACTTGCGTTTGCTATGACGCTAATTTCCATGCTCCTGAACTGGGTTGTGAACCAGGCCGGCAGTTTCGAATTACAGTCGTTTGAGCGATTCTTATTCGAATTACTGTGGTTGGTCCCCTCTTTAAATGGGCCACTACCATATCGACCCTGGCGTGGCACCTCACAAACGGTCCCCTTCTCACCCTTGGGGCCATTAGTCCTATCTCGTTTGCGAGCCCGCTTGTGCCTCGAGTTCGCTTGATATTTACAAGCTGGCACCAACG
This sequence comes from Rhysida immarginata, assembly GCA_023313115.1. Lineage (NCBI taxonomy): Eukaryota > Metazoa > Arthropoda > Chilopoda > Scolopendromorpha > Scolopendridae > Rhysida > Rhysida immarginata. Next base: position 6,989 of record JAHWFO010097863.1, on the reverse strand, counting down.
ATTTGTCCAACGTCACAATAGTTTGAGGTGTACATATTTCAACCACATTCCCCACAAATCTTTCAGGGCTTCTCTCATTTCCATCCTCGGACACCCTGTCCCATTGATCCGGCACAGACTCCTCTCCTTCAGACAATCCAATAATTGAATCCAAACCACCTACCATCCCGCTATCACTGTCGGACTCCCCACCTACCTCGGCGGGCCGAGACAGCCGCAGCACCATGTCAACTGGTTGAATAAAGGTGAGTTCCTCAGACATGGTTCCCTCATCAACCATCACCCTCACAACGCTAACCTCATCTGTACCCACTGCAACATCATTCATGACTGCTTTGTCGGTACCCATCGCCAGTCTTACCACAATACCCCCGTCCTACATTGTGGTAACTGTTACTACATTGTCCGTCCTACCCTGCCCCGTCCCCACAGCGATGTCCTTTTTCGGCCATTCTGCACTATTGTAATCGGAGCCGAGCTTTTGTCGGGGAAAGAATGCTCGTACACGACCCGTATGAACTATTTGAGTGTCGTGAAACCTCATACTCCAAACCTTCACCCACGAACTAGAAACCCATTTAATTATCTTAAAAGGCCCAAACACCTTCCCATCAACACTGCCCACAATGGCCACGATTACCACGTGACTTCTTCCTAAACCAGCATAACTCCCCACGCTATGCACCGGCTGCCTATCCGGCCTCGGCCTCTTAACTCCCGTCATGTCCTTCTCAGCTATCCTTACAAGAGGGTCACCCATTTTATCATTTGGGGCACCTCTACAAATGGTCCTGACTCGTGACATACATTAACTTCTACACCATCATTATCATTCCTTGAGACCACCTCAGTAAGTCTCCTAACTAAATCTTTCAGCTTCTGGACCAGTAGCAGGCATGCATTACAAGCAACCTCCATTGCGAATCCACAGCGGCTCAATATGTATCTGTAGCTACCCCAATAAAACCTATCCCACCACTATTCCCACTTACCTTCAACAGGCATCCACGCAGGACGCTATCACACACGCGAAGCGCACAAGTAACATGCATGAGCACACCACCTACTCCTTGTCCACCCCTAATACAGAAATTCCGGATTAGCAAGTCCCTGTTCGGGCGCCAGATGTGCCCCGGGCACGTGGGTGGGGGTGCCAAAAGTTACCCACAACAACAACGCACACCCATGCACTGCAAGAGCCGGTTGTTTCAACTTGCGATGGGAGGTGTTACTTGGACAAGTAGCAGAAGCGAGTTAAGTAAAGAATATGCATTTAATTCTGAGAAAACAAATGTAAATAAAATTAACAATAAGTAGACTGGTGCCCCAAAGGAAAATAAGTGAATATAATCAAACTTTAAAATAATCAACTCCCAATTCGAGCAATTACACAACCATTAACCAGTTAAAGACAACCCATTGGCTTATACCGATGCTTAAAAAAAGCATACACTGGCACATAAGCTGTCACAAGCGGAAAGACACCTAGGCATCACCAGCATATAAACACACAATTGTGAGGGCTGACAAATGACATCTCCACTGGACCTTTTGAGCCATGGGTCGAATAGGAAGGGGAAAGCCGCAGGAAGGCGTCACGCTCTCCTTTGCTGAGACCCAACCTCTGTGTTATGCAACAACACAGCACTGCAGGCTTGGGGAAAACTGGGAGAGAGCAGTAACCCCTGACATCAACAAACTTGACACTTCAATGCGGACGACACAAACTCCACTATTTCCCCTCCTACTCGCCACTAAGAGCTACAATTACCACACCCATCAGTTGTCAGAACTCCGTGAATGGACTGATTATTAAAAAAAAACATACTGTTCTGCTATGACTAATATGATGACGCTCAACAGACAGCCTCATGTGCTCAGCTCTGCTTTACAAGACCCCAGGCAGTCGGTCGGGAAGCATTGAAGAAGGTTTGAGAGCATGAACTAAAACAAACTTTTTAGTGTAATGGCTGATTAATCAAGAAAGAGAGCATAAAACACTCGGTTGTGACAGACTTCAGGCAACACAATAAAAAATATAGAATACTTGTAAAACACAGTTGCTTAAAATGTGTTCTGTGCACCACAGCACTAATTAAAGTACTCACAAATCTGGCAGCAATAAACAGAGGAGACGGACAACATCAGGCAGGTAAAATGTTTCTGTTCCGTTTTAATTTGAACCGGACTTCTCCAAAATCATGCTGATTACTTCCAAAGGAAAAAAAACATAAAAAGGAAAGAGCTCACCGTTCTTCATGTGATAACACCGCCAAGTTCTCAACTTGGTCGCAAATTTCCGTTTCTCACCAGGTAACAAAATAACATCGAGCGCAGTGTTCCATGCACAAAGATCAAGCGAATTTCGCTACGGTACCGGGCCAAAACCCTAGAATTCCAGGACGGGTATATTCATTTTTATTTTTGTATTCGTCAGAAGCAATTAGCTGAAAAATTAAACCCGTTCTTCCTGAAAACCAAAACTAAAAAAACGTCTTTTCTGTGAACATCGCTACAAACAAGGAGGGGGGGGGATAGAACGACATGCTGTTGAGCAGCTTTCCTGCATGACACCAACAGAACCAAAAAAAAAAAAAAAAAATCGCTCTCTCCCAACAAAAGCCCTCACTCCCTGGCTTTGTTGTCGTCTCAATTTCTAGAAAAGCTGCATCAACAAATCTTGGACAAGATCAACATCAGCCATTGTTGCAACCTCCCTAAAATAATAATTGCCAAACGATTTGACAATGACAATATAACAACATTAAAATTAATAACACAAACCATTTTCAAACGATCGCAAACAAACTCCACCGTACAACACCAAACAACCACAGTCATGCCACGACCACGCCTACAACATTTGCTCCAAAACGAACCACACAACAACAATTAGTATAAACAACAGACAAAAACGGCAGAAATACACAAATTCCCAAAACACTCAAAAATACACACTGACACCAGTCACAAAACTCTTCTTCACTTGCCTGAGATTAAAACGATATCCATTCACCACCAGGGTACATCACTGGATACTTTTGACCCAACTTTTTCTTGCCCTTGATCTAGAAGCTCGTATTCCATCTTGCTCTATTCAAAACTCCCATTGTTCCAATGCCCGTACTGCCTTTTCTGTTTTAGCTGCAGAGTTAATCTGACCAATACTCATTCTTTCTCTTTCCTTTCCAGACACATAAATTTTTGCCAGTCTGGATATTTGATAGGGAGCTCAAGGGAGACATGTGTGACTCCTTTGCCTATTCAATAGACACTGCCTTATTTATGTCCTGTCACTGCATCATCATTTTGTGCTCATTATTAATAATTCTTGAATGTTCAATAATTGCATTATCAGCATCTCAGTTTCCAAAATATTCACATTCACACAGAAAATAGACAAACTGTATTTTAATGAAATACTTGGATCTGCTATTTTACCAAAAAACCTAGGTGATAACCTCTCCTTGTATGCCACTGCTAGCCTAAATAATTTCTTAGTCACGTAATCTTACTTTACATATACATTTGATGTTGTTGTTATTCCCACACGGCTCTCGATGTCTTGAAGCAAAACTTGGCCATTCATCACTTTGTGCAGTCTATACGGCGACCAACCGCAACTTTGGCCTAACTCCTATTGGTCAGGCACATCACCATGCGTAATAATACGAAAGCCGCTTCATTGCCTAGCGACGAGCCACCAATGTAAACAAATGTTGAAGTATGAAGCGAAACTACAATGGCTAGAAGAAAAACTATTCTAGCCACTGCAGCGAAACCACAGGTTCAGCCATTTTGGCAGGGTCGCACCGCATTGCAGGCAAAAACCACATTCGTGGAGTTTTTCCCGCTAGTTTTTTTTCCTCTTACATTAAGCCAATAAAAAGTCAACAAGTGAATGACATGAGCACTATCTCATGTTGCACATTCATTGTTTTCTTTGGAAAGCGTTGTTCGGCTTCAACCAATAGCAGTTAGGCCAAAGTTGGGGTTGGTCGCTGTATAGCTGTCACCGATTCTTCTATTGACATGCTTACCATTTGCTCAGTACAGCACAGAGTTAAAGAAGTGCTTCCGCTGACGTCTTGCCACTCTTTCTCAATAGTCTGCTAACTCTCCATTATCTCCAGTTGCTGATATTTATAAAGATTTTCAAGAAATTGTTAAGTACTAAGAACTCTCAATTCTAAGAAAAGCCTGAATAACAGGAATTCCATGCATTGTTACAAATTGAACCTTATCTATATTGCACAAACTTTGCTTTGCATTGTTGGTCATGAGATATTTCTTATTAATATGCCTTGCCATCATTATGAATATCGATTTATTATCAATAATTATTATTTTTTTGAAATATGAGGTAGACAGTGACCTTCCTCATGCTTTGAAGGTCAAGTATGCAAAATTTCATCAAGATCGGAATAAAACTGTAGATTTGTATAAGAAACAAACCCAACCACAAACAAACATTCTTCTTTATATATATATATAATGGCAGAGGTACCCGGCGTTGCCTGGGATAATTACACTTGTAGGTAAACAGAACAATCTCAAAAAATTAAATTAAATTTTGCAATATGTTAAAGGACAACTCTACGGTCACATACAACTTTACTTAAATCGAAAGGCTAACCTATTAATTACATCATAGCATATTTAATTTTTTTAACTTCGAATCCTAAATGTGTGAAAAACGAAAATTCAGAGCGCAATTTGAAATCTGGGGCATCCATCTTGGGTGGAGGCGTGACGTAGTGCGAGGATTGCTCCCAGCAAGCTTTGCAGTGAAGCTTTAACACTCACTATATATCTACATTCACTCAGTACTGCGTTCACTACAATTTTCACAATGTCTGGACATGAAAGCAGCGATTCAGATATCAGTTTTAAGACTTACGAAGATATGGAGGCTTATTTTAACAACTATCTATATAATGAATTGGACAACGATTTGGAGAACCTTGTGGTTGATTTGGATGGTTTAGGCATGAAACCACATAGTTTAGAATCTCTCTTTGCGCGATCACCCGTCATTAGACGAGGAATCCAGTGTCGCCGAATCGACAGAAAATGTACCATCCGTATGTATCAACCGCGAAAATGTATCAACTACAACAAATTGTCAAGTATAATTAATACATATATTATTTAAATGTGAACAATTTCATGATATTAATCTTTAAATTAGTTATCAGTGCACAATATGTGAAGATATGCCGACATCACAAGTGCGAACAAATGCTGACGTGATTATGCCGAGATCGATCAGCATATGCCCAGTGGTTCGGCGTGCATCACCGAAAATTCCGTCTTTTCAAAAATCTGTGTGGATTACGATATACTAACAATCTAATTTGTCCATTAGATTTGGGTGCACCTGGGAAGAAATAAAAGAAAAGTTCTTCCCTGTTGCATTGTGAGAGCTATTCGAAAAATCTTTCCTTCACAAGAACATTGTGGTTTCAAATACTGTAAAATTTTATTAAAACTAATTAAAATTCTCTCAAGCAATTTTCTTTGTTTATTTGATCATAACTAAAATTTATGGAAAAACGAACTAAATTTCAGGTTATCAAATGTATTTTGTTACACTGATATATTTTAATTTACGATCATCACTAAATATAAACTATTTCTGCCAGTTTAAATGACAAATGTATTAGCTTCAAACATTAAACAAAAATTTGCTACTGTTAGCACCATTTACTTATTTAACTAGATTACCTAATGTAATTTTAATGGCGTCTTAGTCAAACATTAAAAGCAATAGCCAATAACTAGTCCTCCCTCCCCTCTTCTATTTGTGAATTTTAACCAAAAAAGTGGCTTCAAATCATAATCAATTGGCAGTCCCCCCCCCCTCCCCTCTCTTTTTTTGGTTCGTTTCCATTAAATGCTTCAATGAACAAAATAATTCCCCTTGACGAAGTAGGAGCAGCTCTGAGTTAGTCTATTTGAAAAATTGAATTTCTCGAATGTAGTATTTAGAAATGAAAGCGAGCTCTATGTTCTTCGTTTCTCATCATTTTCAATCAAATGTGGCCATCTAACACTTCAAAATGTGTAGCTGCATTTTATCCGGTTGCATTTATACCTCTTTAATTACATACCCTTGCGCAAATAGATAGTGAGCTTAATTAATACCTACGTACATTAATACGACAGGATCAATAACAAAACAAAACTTTTCAAAGTGAGCGGAGCAGAGTCGACTAGTTTGCGGTCGGAAGCCAGTTATCTCTTCGATTAAAAATTATCCATTTCTTCCGAATTCTTACTTAAGAAATTAAAGAAATCATAAATTATTATCACTACCTCTATTCTTATAGCCAAATACTAAATAAGAATGAGGCATGACGAATATGCGATTTACCATTCAGGAAGATTGGTCGTAAATATCTACTCAGTGAGAAAATATCAGGAGACGTTAAAGAGAGAGAGAGAGCTAGGACAAGGTGGTAAAATCCATGTCAACATAGTGAATCAGAGAAATAATTAGCATTAACTGTTTGAAAGCTTCCATTGTGTGAGTTTTTAGTAAACAAACTAAAAAAAAAGTTTCAAAATTCATTCAGTGTCATTCATGTAACGTCTCATTTTTTAAAATCATCCATTTGTGACTTTGCTTTAAAAGCTACACACATTTCAATAAATATTCATTTACATAGAGTAATTAAATGAATTAAAATGACCAAAATAATTATTATACAATAAAAGGAGTGGTTTGATAGAATTTCAATAACACCTGAATCACCTTTTTTAATTCCCTCCTTCATTAGAACTAAAATTGGTGCCTTTCATTTATTTATTATATTATAATTTTATTTTATTTTCATTCAAAAAGGAGATTCACATTTATGTTATTATAACCAAAGTAATATTTGGTAATTCTTTATAGTTATTTTTTTAGTTAAAAAAATCACGCTGTGGAAGCTTACAAACAACTGGGATTAGCATTTAAACATTAAATCGACCCCAGCAGCTAA
>JAHWFO010097862.1:0-14847 GCA_023313115.1 Rhysida immarginata | reverse complement strand
TATTAATTGCCTGTTCCTTAACTCTCAATACAGGATCACATCGCCGAATTCGATGTTGCTCGGTGTTTACCACTTGCTCTGCTCCTCTGCTTTCTGGATTATGACGTCGTGTTTGGTGTTGATTGGTATTAGCTGCTTGTTCCTTAACTCTCACAGCAGGATCACTTCTTCGAATTTGATGTTGTTGCTTATTAGAAATTTGTTCCTTATTTCTAGCCTCCGAATCACTTCGCCGTAGACAATGTCTTTTTGTATCTATTTCCCTTTCAGTTCTCCTGAATTCTGGATCCTGACGTTTTTGACGAATCCATTCTCTTTTTGCTTCTCGTCGTTTATTTTCTTGGTCCATTTCGTGTCAATATTTACCTATTAAGAAACGAATTTATTTATAATTTAGTCTTTTTTAAATATCAAAACATAATAATTAACTTTAATGCACAATCATTATATTAAAATTTTCACCTTGTCTACTTTATATTTTTCACCCTTAATTTTATGCATGCTTATCTTATCATGCTGTATCAGAATGTTAAATTTTAACGTACACATTGCTTGTAAAATGGCTATAATTGTCAAAAAAAATTGTACCCTTGCTTATATGGCATAAACATAAAGTTCTGAGCGTTGATGGGATTAGGATACAATCCTTCTTCATCGACTTTGAAGCAATTCACACAGTTTTGCTATCGATGTTGCGCCTATGACTACCATCACTCTAGAGTCTATTTTCTGCTCAGAAAAAATCCTCAACTGCAAAAATGTCCTCATCGTCGCTGTGAAATCAGGATAGCACCTACCAAGAAGCGGTTTACTCATTTTCCTAACAGAGACTCAGTCACTTCTTCCTGTTTAGGAAAACAAGGAAGCTAGTTCAGGGAAGCGATTTAACAGACATAATGAGGACATTTCTGCATATAAGCATCGATGACAGACTTGTGTAACTTTACAGGAGGATTACGAAGACTTTTACAATTTGAACTTGAATTAAGTCCATAATTGGAGGCTTGGCATTTCTGTATAAAATAAATAAAATTAATCCAAGCCATCAATACAACTTGTTTAATGTAGCTGACTGTTTTGTAAAACTATAAAACTGTTAGAGAATAGTTAAATATCTATACTAATTTTTAAATAGCGTTACTTGTTAAATAGCCAAATCTACTTGGAGTTTGATCAGTTATTAAACTTTATTAATGCATATTCTTAATCATTTTTATGTATTATTACGGCGTTTTTATTCAGATAGACCTTTCTATTTCTTGGGGTCAAATATTTCTATCATTTTTTCGCTTACCTTCCATTATTCAAAAGACTCCAAATTTGGCACACGGATTCCATTGACAATGCAATCCCGTATAAATCTTTTCAAAATTCGAATTGTTAAAAGGAATTAAAATTTCTTTTCCTTTAATTTACGCCCCAGGCAGGGGATAGGGAACTTATTCCGATTTCACGGTGTCATTGCATAATCAGGTACAGGATTTTATTTAACTACTTCGTTCACAGTGGTGCACGAATATGCATGAATATGTAATACAGATGTTTCTCAGGGACCAGTGAACGGTGTGATTATATTCATCACTGAAATAATATGACATCATTTACTATATGAAACGGGCTTTGTCATTGGTCTATAGATCGAATACATTTTTCTTGGCAGAATAAATAAAAAGATTTTTCAAGAAAAAGACTAAAAAGCATAAAATAATTAACTTTTAAAAAACAATCTTTTTTCTGTTTTAATAAAAAAAAATGAACTAAAAGTAAAAAAAATACCTTTTCTCTACTGAATATTTTTTGTAAACAAAAATAAATAACTTGGGCCACTCATCGAGTATATTAGAAAACTCTAAATTAATTTATTTTAATGAATATATATACATAAAATATTTCAAATATCATTACATTTATAACTAGCCTGATATGCCCGGCGTTGCTCGGGCTGTTTGTTTGATGAAATTTTGCAATATAAATAAGAATACATGAAAAATCCTTAGTTAGTAAAGTAAATATTCACTTTGGAAAAACGAAAAGAACTCTTTAAATGCTCAAAAATGCTCGCACTGGGATTTTGTGTCCAATTGGGTTTGCCAGGAAAATTCGACATTACATCCTTAACATTTTAGAATATCAAAGAAAGGCTCTTACGAGAATTGAATTATATCTGTCTGTATTAAAATATATTTCATAGATGGATTCAGAGAGTTCAGGAACTGTCTGCAGCCTCATCAACATGTAACTGTAACTGTTTCAATAGAGTTGTATTCAGTTCCAGAGAGTTGAATTGTGTCCTGAATGTGGTTGTTCATATTGACAATACCAATATAGCACCAAGGATTGCTCTCCACACAATTAGTTGAGATCGTTATAATTTTTTAATATACAGGGTGAATTTTAAGTACATCAACAAACTGCAGGGAATGGTTCCTATCGGGAAATGAAGTAAAAAAAGGTCATATCAACATGTGTCCAGAAATACATTGTTGCCATGGTAGTAGGCACGATGGAGCGCCACTCCTCTTCCGCATTATTATTCGTCAATACCTCAATAACATCTTCCTCAGACGTTGGATAGGACCGGAGGCCCTGTTGAAAGACCTGCTCATTCACCAGACTTAAACACCCTGGATTTAACTTCTGGAGGCATCTAAAAAGCCATGCACTGTATACCGGGACGATTTGCACACGCACCATCCATTTCCGGACACAAGTTGATATGACTTTTTCACTCCATTTCCAGTCAGGAACCACTCCCTGCGGTTTGTCGGTGTACTTAAAATTCACCCTGTATTTAGGTAAACATTATCTGTAACTTCTGTGAAGGAAGTTACTACAAAAAGGGAAAGGATAGTCAAACCACAAGATCTAGAGCCATGAGTAGAATGATCGATTAATAAAAAAAGGCGAGTACAGGTGATGATTCCTAGACGGGAAAATATGATATAAACTCATATCGGAGAATAACCTTCCCTTTTTCCTTAATCGATCATTCCGCTCAGGGCTCTAGATCTAATTAGTATCTAAGTTTTGACTATACTTTAGAAAAACGAAAAGAATTCTTAAAATGTTGGCACTGGAATTTTGTGCCCGATTGGGTTTGCCCAGTAAAATTCGACATTGTATCTTTAACATTTTAGAATATCAAAGAAAGACAATGAGTATTGAATTATTTCTGTCTTTATTAAAATATACCTCATAGATATTCTGTTTACAGCTTCATCAACTTGTAACCATTTCAATAGCATGGTATTCAGATCATGTCCTGAACGTGAATGTTCATATACACAGTATCAGTTTTAGCAGCAAGAATTGCCCTCTCACACAATAACTTGAGATCTTTATAATTTTTTAATATGGTTAGATAAACATCTAATATGCTAATTCTCTTATCCGTCCGGCCGTCCGCCTGTCCGAAGCCAACAAAGAAAGTTATAACAATCCGTCCGAAGCCAGGGATTGTTGTGGCAAGACAATACTCTGTCATTGTTATTTAATTAAATAAATAAACTGAAAAAGATAATAATTCTGTTGGTCTATTCAAAGCCAGGGATTGTTGTGTGGTAAGATAATACTCTTAAGGGCAGTATCTTTTGAACGGGAATAGGTAGCCAGTTGATATTTTCACAGAGTATGTGTTATTATGGCGGATTGCGGTTTGTCTAACAAATAATAAAAAATGTAAAAAGTTTTTTGTTTTTTTTGTTAGTTTTATTTTGTTCTATCGTAAAAACGGTTATACATACAAGCGTAATTGTAGTTCAAACTTTAAAGTATTAGAACAAATAATGAAAAACTGGCCAAGTGTGAGTTGGAGTTGCGCAACGCCAAACATAAAATATTTTTTCAGGTGATCTGTTAATTTAATAGTTGAAAACTTTTTTTGTTCAAAGCGCTTATTTTATAAATTTCGACATTTAAACTATTATAGATTACATGTCTATAAAAGCCGAAATCGAGAACACAGTGCCACACACTCCAAAACCTGGCTTATTTTGGTAAATATATGGTAATACGGAACCTTCGATGCGCGAGTCCGACTTGCACTAGCCAATTTATTTTTTATGCAGATGAACAGTAGCCTATATTGTTGCAGAATATAAGTTTTGAGCACCTCTGATGGTCCACTTTCATTTCTTTACCCTTCAACCTGTAGGGTTGACACCCGTCATGTGACGGGTGGAATTTCTAGTTATCTATAATTTCTCTACAAAAACCATATGAAAAATTAATTTTTCTCTAGTTTTTAGCTCATTAGGGAAAGTACCTTCACTCTTTCAGCAAAAGCTTGAACAGCTGTACACATAGAAGTTGTATTCTCTTATTTGTTTTAGAGTAATTTCTTAATCTCTCCAAAGATTTTAATAAAAATGAAATAATAATGATTTTTATTTTTATTTTTATTTATTTATTTAATTATTTATTTATTACTTTTTATAACTATCCTCCTTTAAATGTGAATCATTAAGGCAAGTATCGTAGCTGACGAAAGACAGTCCCCAGCACTAAAAATTATCCGATCTTCTTAGTCGAAGCAACAATGTAACCTTCACTGTTTCCATCTTGACTTTTATAAATCAGTATTTATTCGTATGTTGGAAACAATGAAGGTTACATTGTTGCTTGAACTAAGATGGTCAGGTGGTTTTTTCAGTGCCGGGATTTGTCTTTTTCATCGCCAACAGCATGTATAAATTTCATCAACCATTGCTGACGCAAACACGACGGGCTGATTGTTCATACATGCAAGCAAACAAACATGAACTAAGTCTATTTCATATATATAAAAATAAAATTATTAATTTCTATGATTTTGAGGGACTTATCTCCAAATTTAGACTTTTTTCCATCATTCAGAGCTGTCTGTTAAATTTCAACTTTATAACTTAATATAATCTATATATTCATATATGTGAAAGAGACATCGTTTAAGTTTGTTTGCTTGCATGAACAATCAGCCCGTCGTGCTTGCCTCAACAATCGGCTGGTCTAGTTTGCATGTTGAGTTAACAACGATTCATGAAATTCATAGATCCCGTAACCGACCAACACCTCTTAGAACGAAAGCCTGTGCACCGAAAATTCATATATTGCTACATGATCATAAGAAGTCATAATTTAGTGTTTATTATTAATAGAAATACGATTAGCAATGCCTTTTTATGATGATGTAACAATGTATGAATTTTCTGTGCGCAGGCTTTCTTTTTAGGAGGTTTTGAGCCAACGCCACCTAAGAAGACAAAGCCTATTCACTGTGTCATCAAACATGGGCTGAGAATTCAACTTTCATTGTTTACAACATACGAAAAAGTACCTGTTGTAATCAGTGTTTTTTCTTTTGTTGAAACAATGAAAGTTGAATTGTCACCCATCGTTTGATGATGCAGTCAGCAGACTTTATTTTTTATGTGGCCTTGGTCGAGCCGACGGAAAAGACAGGCTTAGCATTGAACTGTCACCTGACATCTTACTGTTAGCCCAAGCAAGAATGTAACCTTCATTGTTTCCAACATAAGAAAAAATACTGATTGCTAAAATCCAAGTGGAAACAGTGAGGGTTCGACTAAAGAGATCAGGTAATTTTCAATCAGGCTGGGACCAATCTCTTTCATTAGCTACGATCTTTGCCTTAATGATTCATGTTTTAAAAAGGGTAGTTATAAAAAGTAATAAACAAATAAAAAAAATAAAAATCATTATGATTTCTTTTTTTATTAAAATCTTTGTAAAGATATAAGAAATTACTCTAAAACAAATACGAGAATATAACTTCTAGGGCGTTCAGCTGTTCAACCTTATGCTGAAATAGTGAAGATACTTTCCCTAATGAGCTAATAACTGGAGTAAATTTATTTTCATATAGTTTATGTAAAGTAGTAACTTCCTTTAGAGAAGTTAAAGATAATGTTTATCAAAACATATTAGAAAATTATAAAGATTTCAAATGATTGAGTGAAAGAGCAATCCTTGCTGCTAAAACTGATACTGTCAATATGAACAACCACATTGAGGACATGATTCCATGCTATCTGAATGAATACAACTCTATTGAAATACCTCCAAGTTGATGAAGCTGCAAACAGAGTTCCTAAACTCTCCCAATCCATCTATGAAGTAGTTTTTATTATAGACAGAAATAATTAATACTCTTTGCCTTTCTTTGATATTCTAAATGTTCAGGATGCAATGTCGAATTTTATTGGGCAAACCCAATTGGACACAAAAATCCCGTGCTAGCATTTTAAAGAATTTTTTTCCAAAGTGAATATTTATTTTATTAATTCTAAGGATTTTTCATGTGTTCTTATTCATATTCAAATTCAGAAATTGCAAAATTCCATCAAACAAACAAACCGAACAAACTGGATATATACACTATCAACCCAAAAGTAATCGGGCACTTTCGATTTTAGACGTTTTGTCTAATATCTAGAAAAATACTTGACGAATTATCCTGAAACTTTAGGGGAGTAAAGAGCATGTTACACATAATATATTTCATCGAAAATTTTGGCCCGAAGGCAAATAGACGACTAGTAACGAATTGAAACAAAAATAATGTTAGGGAACACCCTGTAAAAAAAATTGCTTGAAATGCATTGTAGCTGTAGCATATGCTTATGAGGCTTCTTTTATTTATCTGTGTTCATTTATATGAGAATAGCATGAATGTTCATGCAGATATAAAGGTTTCTTTAAAAGAACTCGAAACGTTTTCGTAAATTTTTTGTTTATAACACGCAGGATTTTCAACCTAATTCCATGCCATTTTCAGGAAACCTGCAAACTACAGTAGGGACAACACCCTGTAATCTTAATATAAAAAAATTTTTGATGAAATATGAGCATTTTTACTAAATAATTTTTAACAACGCATGCGCAAGCGTTACTAATATGTATTTTGCATAATTTATTAGTCAAATGTATAGCGCTACTCTTATAGAAACACCAAGCAAATATCGTGAAAATTCAAAAAGATATCGCCGATAGACTGAATTAAATTTCAGTTGCTCTCAAAAATAAGCAAAACGATAAGGAATTTTCTACAAATATTTAATTTTGGATCGGACACCAGTATCAACTTCTCCTTACGTGAAGAAATATTGACTTCATATCAGCACAAGAAGAAGTTGATACTGATCTCCGATCCAAAAAAAAAAATTTTGGCGAAAGCCCTTTATCGTTTTGTTTAATATTGAACAACTGAAATTCACCTCATTCTATCTTAGATATCTTTCTGAATTTTCAGGATATTTCCTTGGGCTTATTATAACAATAGCTCTATACATTTGGCTAATAAATTATCCAGAGCACAATTCGGTAACGCTTACGCATGCGCAGTTAACATTATTTAGTAAAAATGCTCATATTACATCAAATATTTAATATTTTTTATATTCTGATTGCAGGGTGTCTCTACTGCAGTTTGTCAAGTTTCCTTAAATTGACATGGAATTGGGTTGAAAATCCTGCGTTTTATAAACAAAAAACTTACGAAAATATTTCGACTTTTTTAAAGAAACCTTTATATCTTCATGAATATTCGTGCTTTTCTCATATAAATGAACACAGATAAATAAAAGAAGCCTCATAAACATGTGCTACAGCTACAATGCATTTTAAGCATTATTTTTTACATGGTGATCCCAAAATAATTGTTTTGGTTTAGTTTGTTGCTAGGCCTCTATTTGTCTTTGGGAAAAACATCCGCTGAAAAATGAGGTGCAACATGATCTTTACACCCCTGAAGTTTCAGGATAATTCGTCAAGTATTTTTCTAGATATTCGACAAAAATTCTAAAATCTAAAGTGTCAGACTACTTTTGGTTAGATAGTGTATATAGATTGTATTTTAAATCGTTAACAATACAGGATGATTCAAATTTAAAGTAAAAAAACTTTTAGAGGAGGTATATGGATGATTCTAAGCAAAAATGTTCATATGTACATGGGTCCGAATTTGAATGATAACTGAGATAAGAACAGAAATAAAAAAGCCGCCACTAAAATCAACAGATTAATAACTCAGGCTATGCAAGGCCTAGGATAATGAATTTTGGAGGAATAATAGGGTACATAAAACTGTGTATACCTTTAAAATTTAATCGAATTCCAACGAGTAGTTTCCGAGTTACGCACTCAAAATCGAAACATCCGCTGGTTAGTACTCGCATGTGAGCATTGCTACGATTATGAATGCGTAACTCGGAAACTATTTGTTGGAATTAGATCAAATTTTAACGGACGGTATACACAGTTTTATGAACCCTATTATTTCTCCAAAATTCATTATCCTAAGCCTTGCATAACCTGAGTTATTAATCTGTTGATTTTAGTGGCGGCATTTTTATTTCTGTTCATATCTCAGTTATCATTCAAATTTGGACCCATGTTCACATGAACGTTTTTGCTTAGAATCACCCATACTATCTCCAATAAAAGTTTTTCTTACATTGAACTTGAATCACCCTGTGTAGTGAAAATTAAGGATATTCTCTAAAATAAGAGTCGTCATTGTATCCAAAGTTGTGATGAATTATAAGAACATTATTTAAATTAGTACAATAAAAAGAAGGATAATTAAAAAGACAAATCATTATATAAATTTTAATTATAATATATTTCCCATTTTTTATCTAATATATAAGATTTCTGAACTAGACAGTATTTTGATTTGTTTATATGACAACTTTCTTTAATTATGCTTTTTTTTGCCAATGCCCTTCTGTTCATAGAATTTTTATATTTTCCCAGTCAATGTCGAGATTTTTACTATTCCTATGTAAAAATAATTGGTGTTCATTACATTTTTTATTTGATATTTGTGTTCATCAATTTTTTTTTCACACATCTTTTTGTTTGTCCTTTATAATGATCATTACATTCTTTACAGAGAATTTTATAGATAACATTATTTTTTTATGTTCATTATTATTATTCTAATTTTCAGATCAGTAAAAAGTTTCCTATTGTCCTTTTATTTTAAAAGCAAATTTTATATTATTCTTCTTTTCTCTTGTTATTATTTTTCAACGGGTGTTATTCAATTTTGGGTGATAATCAAATGTTACATATTTTATTGTTTTGATTTAAATTTATAATTTGGTCATTCTCCTTTTTTATGCAATTTTTTCCAAGAAAAATTCCAAAAAGCCTTTCCAATAAAATTAATTGGGTAATTATTATCAATTAACATTTTTTTTAATATCTGTGATTGGGATGTTATGTTTTTGTGTGGAGCAGACTTTATGAATTCTATGTAAAAAATTATTAATGACATTGATTTTATAATATATAGGTTGAAAAGATGTAAAGTTAATCATAATATTTCCTCTCGTCGGTTTAATGTAAAATATCAGAAGTAAATTTTGAATTATATTAAAATTCAATTTCCAGATATCGTATTTTATTGTCTTCCATAATGTTTTTAGTGAATTTGAAATTAGAAACTTTTTCTAAATATTCTATAATTGGGTTATTTCTTTGTTTTTTATTTTTATGATGATATCATCCATGTTTGAGCCTAACAGTAATTTTTCAATGATATCCATATAAATATTAGCCAAATTATTTCACTCAAACAAAAAATATGGAAACGCTACAAGGATGATATAATAATAAAAAAAACAAACTAACCCAATTATAAAATATTTAGAAAAAGTTTCTGATTTCAAATTCACTAAAAACACTACGGAGGAAGGGCGAGACAAAAAAACCCTGAAATACACTATGGAAGACAATAAAATATAATATCTGGATTTGGAAATTGAATTTGAATAAAATTCAAAATTTACTTTTGATATTTACATTAAATCCACGAGAGGAAATATTGTAATTAACTTTAAATCTTTTCAACTTATACAATAAAAATCCGTGTCATTAATAATTTTTTACATAGAATTCATAAAGTCTGCTTCGCAAAAAACATAACACCTCCAATTACTGAAATTAAGAAAAATGTTAATTGATAATAATAACCCAATTAATTTTATTGGAAAGATTTTTTGGAATTTTTACTGGAAAAATCGTTTAAAAAAGGAAAATAACCAAATTATAAATTTTAATCAAAACAAAAATTATATAACATTTAATTACCACCCAAAATTGAATAAAACCCTGAGAAAGATAATAAAAAGAGAAAAGAAGGATAATATAAAAATTGCCTTTAAAAATAAAAGGACCATAGGAATGTTTTTACTGAACAGAAAATTAAAACGAAGTAATAATAGTAATAATGCAACAACAACAGAAGGGAGGAACCACCACATAAACTGGGGACCGAACCAAATGACGAATCCCAAAAACGGGGTTAATGACAGTACATTTGATCAAAAGTAAAGAACAAAGAAAACAAAAAGAAATAAACAAATATGGGTTAAAATTAATAAACTTACAATTAGAATAATAGAAATAGGTTAGTAATAAAATTAATTAAAAAGAAAAGGACACGAATTAATTTAGCAAAATAAACGAGTCGTTTCACCGTTAAAAATATCTTTGCTAAAAAATCTTTTATTGAAATTATCAATAAATTTGAAAGCTGGGTCTAAATTACATAAGTTAGTTCGCCATTTACCCATGAAAACCAAAATTCGGGAATTTCTCTTATAAATCGGAACCCGAAGACCCATAAGATTAAGGATTCCAGGAACTGATAATTTCCCATTTAGAATGTTAATTAAAATATTCAAGAAGACTTTACTGATAATAAGTTGTAAGTTAAAAAGAGAAGCCTTAAGTATAGTTTTGTTCTTAAAGCTTAGTTTACATGTTAAAAATAAATAAAAATTCTGTAATTTAGACGATAAATATACAAAAAATAATGTTATCTATAAAATTCCCTTTAAATAATATAATGAGCAAACAAAAAGGAGTGTGGAAAAAAATTGAACACAAATAGCAAATAAAAAAAGAGTAATGAAAATAACCAATTATTTTACATACGAAAAATAAAAATCACGATATTGGCTGGGAAGATATAAAAATTCTAGGAACAGAAGAGCATTGGCAAAAATGACTAATTAAAGAAAGTTATCATATAAACAAATCAAAACACTGTCTAGCGCAGAAATTCTATATATTAAAAAAAATCGGAAATATTATAATTAAGAATTATATAATGATGTCCTTTTAATTATCTTTCTTTTTATTGTATTAATTTTTAATTATGTTCTTTTAATTCATCACAACTTTTGATATAATCATGCCTCTTATTTAAAAAAATCCTAAATTAATTACATTTCCTTCACTATATTATTAAATAATAATGTAACAATACTGTGATGTAACAATGTTTTGACAATACTATGACTATAACAATGCTTTAACTGTTTAAATTTACATTCTTAAAACCTTTGCTGATTAGAATATCGGTTGATACTTTCAAAAATGTTTTTACCTGATGAAGGTTCTTAATTAAAAAGACCAAAAGGCCTCGTCTTTTTTGTGTGATATTATTTTTAAATTATTTTATAAAAATAATAATTAAATAGAGGTCATAAAAACCCCAAAGAAAAACCAGATATATAGGAAATATTAACCAGTCATATTTTAAATTCATATTTTCTCGTAAGGGGACTCTTAATTCCCTTAATCATTCTGTGATTATTAAAAAAATCATATTTTTTGAAAGCATCAATACCTAAATAATAAACGTGAAAACAAATTGCCCATCTCCCATTTTAGGTAAGTATTTTAACATTCTATTATATATTCTCATTAAAAGTAAAAGATGTGTTTTATACGTAACATTATAAAACAGTAAAACAATATTGCATATATGAATTTATTTATTTATTTTTATTTTTGTACCTTTCTATTTGATATTTTCATTATTTGTCCTCATTCCTGTGCAGCTTTTAGTAAAGTTAGCTTCTCTGCATAGCGCAAATACACTCCCTGTTCTTTAACATGGAGTACAAAAATAGAATTGCGATTGTAAATGTAATTATCATTGAAATGAGAAAGCAAGCAAAAAGGACCTATAAATTATTGTGCTCTTTCTAGTGATACCAATTAATCTAATGTGCATAAAATAGTTGGGGTTTGTTTTTTTTTTAAATAGTTGAGTTTTTTTTAAAAAAAAAAAACGGTTCCCTTTGGTACAAACAAACACAGGGAACAGTTTTAAAAGAAAACTATTTAACGCACAATGTTTTGATTGGTACCATTAAAAAGAGCACAATAATTTCGAGGTCCTTTTTGCTTGTTTTCTCATTTCAATAATAATTACATTTACAATCGCAATTCTATTTTTGTACTCCGTGTTAAAGAATAGGGAGTGTATTTGCGCTATGCAGAGAAGCAAACCTCTAAAAGCTGAGTACATAATAGTTTAAAATAGTCAAACTTTATTCTTTGTCTTCAAATTTATAATATCTTATCTCTTACGACATAATTTTTAAAACGCATCAGCTACAACATTGTATTCCTCACTTGGATTTATTTTATTTATTTAATTTCAATTCCCCTTATTCTTTCTTGTAAACTTCCTTCAGCAGACTTATTAAATTTTTCTCTTAATTTTTCTTACAAGATACCCATTTCAATTTTTGGCCTGTACCTCACTTACTCACAGGCCAATTTTCTAAATAAATTTTCTGAATAAATATTTTCTCTCACACTTAATTCATCCCCATCCCATTAATCAGTCAAATAAATTACTCGAATTTTATTTATATCATGAATTAATACGTAATATAAGCTTCATTATCCAATGTTATTCGGAAATTCTAAAAAGTTCGATAAACATTCTAATTATCATATAATTTCTTCCATTACCGTATCGCTAATAATTTTCTTTTTCTTATCTTCTTTGAATAAAGTTTATAGGAAATTAAAATATTGATTTACAATACCGTAAATTATTGTAATATCCCTACACGCAAAACTATTTCATTGATATGGTTAAGATCGCAGAAGATTAGAGCAAATTGTAAATAAATTTTGATAATATCATTCAAGAAGCTTCACTCTCATTTTCTAATTTTTATAATTAAAGATTCACTATGTTCAATCCAAATTCAATAACAGAATCTCTCGAGAGAGATAAAGTTGTTAACTCTTCACATAAGACAGATCTGTAGAATATTATCGAACACTTAAAAATTTCCTAATATTGGAGACCGCTATCTTAACCAATCTAAATGTAAAAGTAAAAACAATTTACATTACCTCTCCTGTCTTTTGTTGTTGGTTCTTCGCAAGGTATTCCACCTTTCTAGTTTCCAGGGATGTATTCTTTGTATCTCAGCATCATCCGCTAATTCCGTGCGTCTCAGTATCGTCTGCTAATTCCGTGCCTCCCACTGTCGTCTGCAATGCCATGTTTCTGAGTTACTAGTATGCCACTAGTATCGTTTGGTAAGTCCGTGCGCTTTAATATCCTCTGCTAATTCCGTGTGTCTCGCGACTCAATATCTTGTGCAAATTCTGCCTGAATAAATAAAATAAGAGCCCGAAAAGTAATACGGAAACAAGAGTCTAATTGCTTATGCGTTTCGATTTGTATCATCTGGGAGGCTATTTTGTTGCAAACTGAAGCTCGGTAACTTTGTCCCTTTTATATTAATGAAATTGGCGGACCTAGTAGAGCGCTCATCTAAAAGCGCCGACCTACTAGGGAGCTCTTCCGCCTATTTCTTCTTCTTCCTGTGATGTGCATTAGTGAGAAAAACACTATCGATAGTACTATCACGATAATTATTTATAGTTAGCTTGCTGCTATCACGATAGTCTGCAACTATCGATAACTATCATGATAGTCTGCATCTATCGATAACTATCACGATAGTTTGCAATTATGAGTAAGGAATCGAATACTTAAAGTATCCAATATCAAGAACAAAAAACTATCATGTTTTGCCAAAAACTTTAACTTTTATTTAACAATAGAATGAAAAAAATACATTACAAAAACATCTAATTACTCATTAGAACTTTTAGTTGGGCCATTCCTTATACAAGAGGTTGCTTAAAATTAATTTTTCTACATGTTTTGGAGACAGTCTATTTCTCTGTTCACTAATGATATTTCCTGCTTTTAAAAGTAGTCTTTTTGATGGAACGGAAGTGGCAAACACACACGAACTTGTTTGTGCAATTTCATAAACTAATTTATATTGCGACCAGAAATGGAAGGGGCTGTTTTTCTGTGGTATGCATTGCTGATCTAAATATTGCCTTAAAATTCAGTTTATAACCTCCATCTTTCTCATCAGTTCATACATCTGCTGGATGGAAAACGAAATTATTATATCCCCAAATGTTATCTGTATCATTTTGTTTGGGAATGTGATAAATATTTATTTTGATGTTGACTATTTTAATTCAATGATAATTTTATCAATTCCTGATCGATTGTTGACAATGCATCTGCAGAAGCTTTTGCATTATGGAAATGTAGTCTCTTACATTTGGATCCAGTAGTGTGGCAGTTGCTAATAGTTTATTGTATTCCACTGGCCCAAATATTTTCTCAATATTTACAAGCAAAGCATTTTTAAATTCCTTACCTATTTCACTCTGTATTGTGCATTTTATGACTGCATTCTTCATGCATTGCAACAATGGAATACCAGTGCTTATTGTCCCTTGCTTTTCAGAAGATATCTCCTTTGTAACTGACTCAATTGGCTTGAGCAAAGGAATGACATCTGACTTTACACTATCCATTATTGAAGGACTACTAAGTTCTACACGCATAAGAACATTATCTACATGCTTATATTGGAGCAAGAATCTTTATAAACTAAAATATGTCTAACAAGATCCCTGTGCAAAATCCCTTTGCTTTCTCCAATCCCTGGCTTTGTTCTTCATTCCTAACTTCCTGGAGGATAGAGTTCG